>CAUJRU010001108.1:0-205716 GCA_963277665.1 Viscum album | reverse complement strand
TATCGGCCACACCGTACCTCAGATTGAGTCGAGGTTGACTCGTACATGTCACCAAAACACCCATGGATTTTTCTTCTAAAGTATCAACACAATCCGAATGTGTTTGGTCAGATTTGTGTACGTCAGTTGTTGTTTTCACTTAAAATTGTGTTCATTTTAAACAAAAGACAGACACTTTGAGTGATACCGGCCACACCGTGCCTCAGATTGAGGCGGTGTTGACTCATACATGTCAAAAAAGACCCATGGATTGTTCTCCTAAAGTATCAACACAATCCGAATGCCTTTGGTCAGATTTCCGTACGTTAGTTGTTGTTTTCACTTAAAATTCTGTCCATTTTAAACAAGAGAGACCCTTTGAGTGATACCAACCACATTGTGCCTCAGATTTAGGTAGGGTTGAAACATACACATCAAAAAAGACCCATGGATTGTTCTCCTAAAGGATCAACATAATCTGAATGCGTTTGGTCAGATTTACGTACGTCAGTTGTTGTTTTCACTTAAAATTATGTCCATTATAAACAAAAGAGAGACCCTTTGAGTGATAACGGCCACACCATACCTCGTATTGAGGTGGGGTTGACTCGTACATGTCAAAAAAGACTCATGAACTGTTCTCCTAAAGGATAAACATAATCTTAATGTGTTTGGTCGGATTTCCGTACATCAGTTGTTGTTTTCACTTAAAATTCTATCCATTTTAAACAAAAGAGAGACCCTTTGAGTGATACCGGTCACACTATGCCTTATATTGAGGCAGGGTTGACTCGTACATGTCAAAAAAGACCCATGAATCGTTCTCCTAAAGTATCAACACAATACGAATGTGTTTGGTTGGATTTCCGTAGGTTAGTTGTTGTTTTCACTTAAAATTGTGTTCATTTTAAACAAAAGAGAGACACTTTGAGTGATACCGACCACACTGTGACTCAGATTAAGGTGGGGTTGACTCATACATGTCACAAAAGACCCATGGATCGTTCTCCTAAAGGATCAACACAATACGAATGTGTTTGGTCGGATTTTCGTATGTCAGTTGTTGTTTTCACTTAAAATTCTATCCATTTTAAACAAAAGAGAGATACTTTGAGTGATACTGGCCATACCATGCCAAGGATTGATGCGAGGTTGACTCATACATGTCACAAAGGACCCATGTATAATTCTTCTAAAGAATTAACATAAGACGAATGCATTTGGTCGGATTTGCATAGGTCAGTTGTTGTTTTCACTTAAAATTATGTCCATTTTAAACAAAAGACAGACACTTTGAGTGATATTGGCCACAACGTGCCTCGGATTGAGTTGGTATTGACTCGTACACGTCAAAAATTCACCCATGTATCTTTCTCTTAAAGGATCAACACAATCCGAATGCGTTTGGTCGGATTTTCGTATGTCAGTTGTTGTTTTCACTTAAAATTGTGTCTATTTTCAACAAAAGACAGATACTTTGAGTGATACCGACCACACCGTGCCTTGTATTGAGGCGGTGTTGACTCTTAAATGTCAAAAAAGACCCATGGATCGTTATCTTAAAAGATCAACACAATCCGAATGTGATTGGTCGGATTTACGTATGTCAGTTGTTGTTTTCAGTTTAAATTTTGTCCATTTTAAACAAAAGAGAGACCATTTGAGTGATACCAGGAACACCGTGCCTCAGATTGAGGAGGAGTTGACTAATACATGTTAAAAAGACCCATGGATCATTCTCCTAAAGTATAAACACAATATGAATGTGTTTGGTTGGATTTTTGTAGGTCAGTTGATGTTTTCACTTAAAATTGTGTCCATTTTAAACAAAAGAGAGACACTTTGAGTGATACCGGCCACATCGTGCCTCGGATTGAGGCAAGGTTGACTCATACACGTCACAAAATACCCATGGATCATTCTCCAAAAGGATCAACCCAATATGAATGTGTTTGGTTAGATTTTTGTAGGTCAGTTGTGGTTTTCACTTAAAATTCTGTCCATTTTAAACAAAAGAGAGACACTTTGAGTGATACCGGCCAGACTATGCCTCAGATTAAGGTGGTTTTGACTCTTAAACATCAAAAAAGACCCATGGATTGTTCTCCTAAAGGATCAACACAATCCGAATGTGTTTGTTCAGATTTCCGTAGGTCAGTTGTTGTTTTCAGTTAAAATTGTGTCAATTTTAAGCAAAAGAGAGACACTTTGAGTGATACCGGACACACCATGCCTCGGATTGAGGTGGGGTTAACTAATACATGTCACAAAGGACCCATGTATAGTTCTACTAAAGGATAAACACAATATGAATGCGTTTGGTCAGATTTGCGTACGTCAGTTTTTGTTTTCACTTAAAATTCAGTCCATTTTAAACAAAAGACAGACACTTTGAGTGATACCGGCCACACCATGCCTTGGATTGAGTCAGATTTTACTCGTACACATCACCAATGCACCCATGGATCATTCTACTAAAGTATCAACACAATCCAAATGCATTTTGTCGGATTTGCGTACGTCAGTTATTGTTTTCACTTAAAATTGTGTCTATTTTAAACAAAAGACATACACTTTGAGTGATACCGGCCACACTGTGCCTCTTATTGAGGCGGAGTTGACTCTTACACATCAAAAAAGACCCATGGATCGTTCTCCTAAAGGATCAACACAATCCAAATGCATTTAATTAGATTTCCGTATGTCATTTGTTGTTTCACTTAAAATTATGTCCATTTTAAACAAAAGAGAGACCCTTTGAGTGATATCGGTCACACCGTGCCTCGGATTGAGGAGGGGTTAACAAGTACACGTCACAAAAGACTCATGTATTGTTCTACTAAAGGATCAACGCAATTTGAATGCGTTTGGTCATATTTCTTTAAGTTAGTTGTTGTTTTCACTTAAAATTGTGTCCATTTTAAATAAAAGAGACACACTTTGAGTGATACCGGCCACACCGTGCCTCGAATTGTGGCAGTGTTGACTCATACACATCAAAAAGGACCCATGTATCATTCTTATAATATATCAACACAATCTGAATGCGTTTGGTCAGATTTTCACACGTCATTTGTTGTTTTCACTTAAAATTATTACCATTTTAAACAAAAGGCAAACACTTTGAGTGATACCGGCCACACCGTGCCTTGTATAGAGTCAGGGTTGACTCATACATGTCCCCAACGCACCCATGGATCATTATCTTAAAGACTCAACACAATAAGAATGCGTTTGGTCGGATTTGCGTACGTCAGTTGTTGTTTTCACTTAAAATTGTGTCCATTTTAAACAAAAGACAGACACATTGAGTGATACCGGTCACACCGTGCCTCGAATTGAGGCGGGGTTGACTCTTACATGTCACAAAAGACCCATGGATCGTTCTCTTAAAGGATCAACACAATCCTAATGTGTTTTGTCGGATTTCCGTACACCAGTTGTTGTTTTCACTTAAAATTTTGTCCATTTTAAACAAAAGAGAGACCCTTTGATTGATATCGGACACACTGTGCCTCGGATTGAGCCGTGGTTGACTCATACACGTTAAAAAATACCCATGTATTGTTCTCCTAAAGGATCAACACAATCCGAATGCGTTTGGTCATATTTTCGTAGGTCAGTTTTGTTTTCACTTAAAATTTTGTCCATTTTAAACAAAAGAGAGACACTTTGAGTGATACCGGCCACACCATGCCTCTAATTGAGGAGGGGTTGACTCATACATGTCAAAACAGACCCATGGATCGTTCTCCTAAAGTATCAATACAATCCCAATGTGTTTGGTTGGATTTCTGTACGTTATTTATTATTTTCACTTAAAATTTTGTTCATTTTAAAAAAAAGAGAGACCCTTTGAGTGATACCGGCCACACCGTGACTCGGATTGATATGGGGTTTACTCTTACACATCAAAAAAGATCCATGGATCGTTCTTCTAAAGTATAAACACAATACAAAAGCATTTGGTCAGATTTTTGTAGGTCATTTGTTGTTTTCACTTAAAATTGTGTCCATTTTAAACAAAAGAGAGACCCTTTGAGTGATACCGGTCACACCGTGCCTCAAATTGAGGCGGGGTTGACTTATACACATCACAAAAGACCCATGGATTGGTCTCCTAAAGTATGAACACAATCCGAATGATTTTGGTCGGATTTTCGTAGGTCAGTTGTTGTTTTCACTTAAAATTGTGTCCATTTTAAACAAAAGAGAGACACTTTGAGTGATAACAGCCACAACATGCCTTGGATTGAGGCGGGGTTGACTCTTACACGTCAAAAAATACCCATGGATCGTTCTCCTAAAGGATCAACACAATCTGAATGCGTTTGGTTGGATTTCTGTAGGTCAGTTGTTGTTTTCACTTAAAATTTTTGTCCATTTTAAACTAAAGAGAGACACTTTGAGTGATAACAGCCACACCATGACTCAGATTGAGGAAAGGTTGACTTGTACACGTCAAAATACACCCATGGATCGTTCTCCTAAATAATAAACACGATCTAAATGCGTTCGTTTGGATTGTCGTAGGTCAATTGTTGTTTTCACTTAAAATTCTGTCAATTTTAAACAAAAGAGAGATACTTTGAGTGATACCAGATACACAATGACTCGGATTGAGGCATATTTGACTAATACATGTCACAAAGGACCCATGGATCATTATTATAAAGGATCAACACAATTCGGATGCGTTTGGTCGGATTTCTGTAGGTCAGTTGTTTTTTTCACTTAAAATTTTGTCCATTTTAAACCAAAGACAGACACTTTGAGTGATACCGTCCACACCGTGCCTTGGATTGAGGTGGGGTTGACTCGTACACATCATCAATGCACCCATGGATCATTCTCCTAAAGGATCAACACAATCCTAATGCGTTTGGTCGGATTTCCGTACGTCTGTTGTTGTTTTCACTTAAAATTATGTCCATTTTAAACAAAAAAGACACACTTTGAGTGGTTCATCATTCTTGCATGTTGCTGGTGCATATCATATGTTAAAATGAAAAAATGACTCATTAGATAAAGGATGTTTTATTTAATAACAATTACAATTTTCCCATGAACATTTACATACAACAATGTTTCATCTTTTGATCCCCTTAACCCCTCTCAAAAATGACTACCAATTATACACTTCCCCAAGTCTAATCTTCATAATATTTGTGTACAATCTGCCATCAGGTATGCGGCCCACTCATTTTTGAACACATCTATATCGTAGATGGTAAAACTCACACGACATCATCCTCTATGGCTCATCCTCCTCTATCGAGTGAACCCTTCTATGGTCAACTAGTCCATCCTTTTATACCTCACCAACCTAAAATACATATGGATGAAAACCAGTAGCCGGATCTATAAGTAAAGAAAGGATTCTCATAATCTCTACAATATGGAATTCATTAAATATAATTACTTTAGATTCATTATAGTTTCCTCAAATCACCCCAGTCTGAACACAAGAATAATCAAGAATGATACATCTACCACTCCTAGGTCTCTGCCATACATTCAATATCATCATGCCTAATATTTTTGGTAAGCTCAAGTTACTTACTTTAAATCACAGGGGGGATAATCACTTGTGTCATAGATGGTCTCCTGTGTTATTCCATGTGAAAATTTTAACAAATATTATTGACCTATCATCCCATTCAATCCTCATGAGTGTCTAATTCCAAACTCCATCTTAAGTGTAATATCAAAAGAATATATATTAATAAATTAACCCACATCCACTTACCCACTAATCTGATCATTCTCACACTCTAATGGAATATTTAATATGATTCAACCCCTTCTATATAATCTCATAACCATATATCCACACATACAGATGTCACAAACACATAAAAAACCATATCCACATCACAACCACACATCACATCCTCATCACAGTATGATATCATGAGCATGAAGGACATAAACATCATACTCTCCTCCTACAATGCACAACCCCCACTATGTATCCACACCAAATACACATAATCATGTCAAAAAGAATATATATACACCAAAATATAAAATCGTTATAGGTCGTATATATACACCCACTATGAGCCATTACAACTCACACTAAGTGTGAAGGGGGAGAAGGGAAGATGGAGTGGTTCTATATGTGTTCCCTCTATAACCTAGATATTGATAAAAACACTCAGAACCGAAGTACCCATATGGATTTCAATCAGATTACTCGACTCAAGTGGTGGTGTGTAAGAAATAATAAGAAAATATAATAAGTATGTAGTCACACATAAATCTTTCCCAAGGGTTTACACCAAACTAACACTACAAATACCCTCGCCAACCATTGCCTTGTTACTACCACACTCTTATAACCACTTCCATTATAATGCCACAAATAATCCCCAACAAATCACATAGGCATCCATATCAACATTACCAACTTCTCATTTCATTTAACATTATAATTTCTTGGATTTTTATTACCATATGCATTTCAATTGTTAACCATTTTAATGTAAAACCAATCATTAAATAACTACCCACTATAATCCATTCATTAATAATTAATAACATTTATTCTATCTTTAACCATTTATTAAACATAATTATTCCAATCATTATCATTAATAATTTAACAAACCATCATTTATCATTTCCAACCCATCACTCGTTACTATTTTCATTTATTCCAACCATATTCCATTCCAAAAGGAAACTATAACACCACCCAATAACAACTAAATTTTCATGACATAATATACAACTAAACACATTCTAAAATCCATAAAACCACTTATTTTTTGCCCAAATAGCCATATCATTTCTATCATAACCACCTAATAATCCATCCATCACTACTGTATTAATTAACACACCACATGCTCCCAACCACATCAATCAACCATCACCTTTATAATCATAGTGATAAATACTCCATACATAGTAGCATGAAAGGGAAAACATATAAGAAATTCACACTAAAAGTCCTATGTATGACCATTAACCATTAAAACCATAACAAAAAAACACAAAAACCGAATCAGCATTGTTGTCACATCCTTCCTAAGAAGAAAGTTCAAAAAGAGAATCAAGAACAAGAGAAAAGAAATTCACCATAGAGGAGGAGAAGTAGGGAACCTTCTGCGCTATGTCGGGAGGGGAAGGTGCGACGACCAGAGGTGGAGGTGCACGGGAGGAGCCACCAATCGTTGAGAAATGGAGGAGTAGGGTTCGCGGGGAGTAGGGTCGAGCATAGAGGAGGAGAAGTAGGGTTTGCGGGGAGGAGAATCTGTTGAAGGGGTTCGAGGGGGAGGATTAGGAGAAGGGCTAGCGGTGGAGGTCCGACAACGTGAAGATTGGGGGGCGGCGGAGGTCCGACAACGCGAAGATCGGGGGGGGGGAGTCGCAGGGTTACAGTACCGCGAGAGCTTTAGGGCGCGATAAACCGAGGACACCGTGCGACCGATTTTATAAAATATGGAACTACGGTTTTATCAGCGCTAAAAAAACGCTGATAAAGAGACCCTTTATCAGTGCTAAAAAAGCACTAATAAATCCTTCTTGTATCAGCGCTAACATTTTAGCGCTGATACAGACATTCTTTATCAACACCTTTTTAGTACTGATAAAGGGTCTCTTTGTCAGTGCTGATAAAAGTTACCCTGTATCAGCGCTAAAATTTTAGCGCTGATACAAGGATTATTTATTAGTGGTTTTTGCTTAACGCTGATATAAGGCGGCGCTTACCTTGCCCGTTTTTGTAGTAGCGAGACTCCAGATCCCTCCCAAAGTTAGATATTTCTAATGGCATGGCTACACTAGAATTCTTCCTTGTTTAAAGTTCCTTGTCTTTTACCATGAAATGGAAAGCCTTACTTTCCCTTTTTGCATGACCACGAATGAGACCTCCATGCATGCTATCTTCTATTTCCTAGGAGGTTGGGATATCTGCCGTACCCACAATACTCACGTCGATCACCTTCTGGACATGGTCTCCGGCTTCGCTGGCCTAATCACATGTTGGGAATCTTCATTCACTGTCGATGTTCTTAGTTCTCTGTTCACTTTGGCATGGATCATATGGGTTAGGAGGAATGATTTTATCTTTAACCAGGTCTCCAAACCAAATGTCACATGGACTGATCAAGCATCCCATTGGTTATCTACATGGAAGCGTTGTGTTCTTCAGCTTAAAGATCATTCAACCAACCCCGACCCATGCACCTGGAACCCCCCCTCTTAATGTTGACACGTCACCCTCGAGTAAAGGGATCACAGACTTTGGCATTGTTGTTCATGACTCCAATGGGTCCCTGGTTGCGTCATCCCAACGAGTTCTCAAGGCATCCTTCATGCCAGTGACGATGGAAGCACAAGCAATCATCATGGGCAGGGAATTTTCTCTCAAACGTTGATGGGATTCCATCGTGCTAGAGTCATACTACCTCATTGTTTCTCTCTGGCCTTTTATCCCTTTAGTTGCAAAAATACACGGGCTTGAACATTGATTTTCATCATGCACCTTCTCCTTCTCTAAAAGGGAGGGTAGGGAAACAGAAACCCGGAGCCTTTCTAATGACTCTCATGTCTGGTTGAACCCTTCCCCTAGTTGGCTGATTTCCCTTGTTTTACCTGATCAATGATCTCTTAATATATTAGTTCTTTCTTTTTCCTCAAAAAAAAGTTTCTTTTTCAATACTTCAACCATTAACGGAACCAAACTCACCAGAAGTTGAGCAGCTCTGACTATATTTCACAACAGAAATTGAGGCATTTAAAGTAGAAATGGGTGGGCCTAATCTATAGAAATCATGAAAATAAAAATCTGTGGTAATTGAAGTATTGATATAAGTGATTCGGTATGCATGAATACCTTTCCGACAGCCCTACCCCATGAGATAATCATCACTGGATAATACTTCTCTACAACAACACTTGAATCCTGGTTTACTGGTGGTTGGTGATGATAGTTCAGAGAATTTGGCATTCAAAGAACAACAGAAGTATTCTTCCACCCACCACACTAGTCGAATAATTTAGACATCCAATGATACCACAGAGTAATTGAAGGAATTGACGATGATCGATGAGTAGATAGATTGGAACCCAGTAGACATCAAATTCTCCAATCTCATGAATATGTTCTTCCTTTTCTCTAAATTACAACCGATGTGACTGGTCGATGAGTAATGGCAGAAACGCGCCTCAAAATGTATTTGGAGTAAGGATTCTGTGAGCCCACGCATCTCAAGCTATAATTCGGTGTTGTTTTGGAGGAGGATCGCGTTCGTAAGTGTGGAAGTAAAATTCTAGTTGAACAACCGGCGGAGGGATTGGATTAGGTGGTGGCTTTTATTACTGACGTCAATCAGTAGACTGTCAGAGGTTACGGTCCAGATGAGGAGGTCTCTGATGAGGATTTGGTTGCCGCTGCAGTTTAGTGGCATGTGGAATTAGTTGTGCTCTATGATATAGTGTCCATTACTATGTCATGGATCCTTTAATACATAACTCTAATACATTCATTCTTTGAAAGTGAAACTATGTATGATATAAAGTGAAGAATATAACCTACACTAAAGATGGTCAAGTCATCTATCGTCAATCACACATTTGATAAGCATCACTCTGAGAAAGACAAAGAAATACTACCTCCTAGGGTATCTACGAGTTAATTAATCATCCAACACTTGGATAGGAAGAAGGATAAAAGATCTCAGGTTTTGAAAGAATAAGTGTTATATATATACATTGATATGTCATCACAATGATTTTGGACATCTTTATAGAGGCCTCAAGAATGCTTCATGGGCATTCATGGTGTTTATTCAAACATTACATAACATTCAAGTAAAATAACATTCAGTTAAAAATTATTTTCAACCATTGGACCAAGTATATGTATTTAACACTTAAATACATCATTGAATCCTCTATATGTTTTATGAATTAATGATAGTCATACACAAAAGATACCCAAACATTAAAGCTCAATGATCAACTATCATATCGATCTTAGCATTTAATTGATACACACAAAACTACAATATTCCTATATTGTATACTATGATATAGGTAAGGTGGTGGTGATATATCTCTAGATCACACCATACGATATCCCAAACTAATCCATAGGATATGCCTTAGTTTTATATATTTCATACAATATGACATATCTCTATCCTACACTACAATAAAAGCTAATATATATCATATATATATTAGGATTTAGGGCATATATCCATCAATATTCCACTTATAATAAAACCTCATGGACTTTGTTCCATTTAACCATATACTATATCATATAAAATAACTTGTGAAACAATATCCAAAATTCCTTTTGGATATTTACAAAACATTTTTGGAAAGTTTTTGTACAATTTCACCACGTATTAAGCATTGAATACATATACTTGGTTGAAGGGTTGCAAATCATTTGTGATTGGATGGTATTTTACTTGAATGTCATGTAATGTTTGAATAAATACCATGAAGGCCCATGGAGCATTATTAAGGCCTACAGAAAGATTTACAAAATCACTATGTGGACATATCAACGCATGTATGTGACACTTATTCTCTCAACATATAATCCATTTTAGATTTCTTCCTTTGCCTTTGAGAGGTACTAGATTATCATTCATTCCTAGAGAATCCTGTCTAAGTGTTATATGATTAATCAACTCATGGATACCCTAGGAGGAAGTATTCATGTGTCTTCCTCTATGTGATACTTATCAATCGTGTGATTGAAGATAGATGACTCGGCTATCTTCAGTGTATGATATATTATTCACTTTATATTATACATAGTTTCAATTTCAAAGAATGGATGTATTAGAGGTGCACACTAAAGGAACCATGATATAGTTATAGTCACTATGTTTGTGGTGGCCTGTATAACAAACCATGACATAATGGAAGTCATTATTCCATGGTGTTATGCATGTGATTTTCACCAGCGAGTCTATGTGTTTCCCTTCCAAAACATTCCATTGATGCTAGTTTGAAAATATAATATTTTTAAAAATAGAAACTTTTATTTTCTTAAAAGAAAAGTGAAACTTAATACCTTTTCCAAAAATCTAATGTTTAACTTGGAAATCCTCCTTTTGAAATTCTTTACAAACTTCCTTTTATGAAATTATTTTAAACTCGCTTTAGAAATCCCTTTATGAAACCAGTATTTAAAAACCAAGCTAAAAATAACTAAACACGTGATGAGGCATAATAAATAAACAAATATATTGAAGCAATCGAAAGAAAAACCCAAGAAAAGCACAAGCCAAATAATAGAGAATGAAAATCAAAAGAAGTTAATGAAAATCCATGTCTTAGGGTAAGTCCTGAATAAAACATAAAACGATGATATAATATGGGTCAGTGGAAATGTGTGTCTATAAATAAATATAACTAGTAAAAAGTAGGAAAAGAGATAAGGTATGATAAATAAGGAACTAAATAGGTATAAATATGGGATATACCCTAAAGTCACATAGGTTAGGCTACCTAGTAGTATAACTTCACTCCCAATGATTGGAACTATAATAACTTCTCTAGCTAGGGGGTGTCATACTAATAACTTCATAAGTTGGAGTGACACATGAACAAGAGGAAAGAACTTTATCCAATCAAGAATATCCTACCAAAATAGTTATTGTATCCCATGTAACATAAAAAATAAGTATGATATGTGATGGAACCCTTTAAATATAATGAAATAACAATCAATAATATAGCATTAGACACTAAATAATATCACCAGAATGATACCTCACCCCTCTATCCCCAACGGAGTGAATCCCCCAACGTAATATATAAAAAGAAAACATAAGTCACATAAACCCTCAAGCTCAAATATACAATAAGACAAAGAGGCTTCCACCATGGGTGTAATATGATTTTTAGAGACCTGCTTAGAAGATTCCAACCAAGCCTTTGTAATTTGTTTTAGAATTCCTCTTTGAAATATAGTTTGAAAACAAAATTCAAGCATCAAATTCACATTCCAAAACTTTCCTTTATTTCTATAAAGATATACATTTACATATATATATGTGTGTGTGTGTCACTTTATGCACACATTCACATATTCTTATATGAATGCTCACATCCATATACATATACATATACATATATATATGAGTAAAATAATCCATTACAAGAGTTTTAGTTTTACATAAGGTACAAGTAAACATTATTAAACTACTATTTTTGTACACATATACATTTTCATGTATATATATGTGTCACTCTATGCACATATTCACATATTATCATGTGAATACTGAATAACCCAAATGGATTTAAGTAATTGTGTTGTATTTGTTGTTGATGTGTTTGTATGATGGAAAGTCAATGTGACGAGGATTGAAGCATGGAGTTTCTTACATTAAATTATTCTTGAGAAATATTCATATTATGAATAGAATATTGTGATGGTTGTTGAACTGGTCCTAATGTTTAAGACATATGAAAGAGATGTTTGAGAGAATACAAATTGTTTGTGTAAAGACCCAGAAATCCCATGGATTTTTTTTCTTAAATACATGATAATTTTACGAGTCCGTAGTTTCTAACAGCGCCTGATTCTGAGGCCCGATGTGCCCAGAATCAATTTCTAAAGTTTAGTTTGGGTATGTTCAGTAAACGTACGAGCGAGATTTTATATCTTTTGAATCGGTGCTCGGAATTGAAATCTAAGGACACTGATGAACTCACAACGACAGTATTCGCTTAAGGAAACCTTTACCGCAGTTGCGTTTTATCAATAGCAGAAGTTAATTTTGGGGATTTCTAATTAAATTAAATAAAAATATGTGTGACATATTTTTATTTGAAATTGTGGTTAAAACCTCCAAGAGGAGGTTAGAGGTGGGGCCCACCACACCCTAAGCTCCCTTGGGAGGATATTTTATAAGGTGGGTCCCACACAATCATCAAACCCCCTTAACCCCCCTTTAAACCCCTTGAGATCCCCATAAATGGGGGAAACTCTTAGACTTCCCCATTAAGGTGCCAACAAACCTAAGAATTAATTAATGCCAATTAATTAATTGAAGTGATTTGAATTATTTTGAATTCATTAAGCCAACATTAAAATAAGAGATCATAATCTTTTATTTTAGGGTTGGAATAATCCTTGGTGGAACTTTGAGAGAAGACTTGGGAGATTCTTGGAGAATGATATCCTCTCCAATGAAGAACGCCACTCATTCCCGAAGAACAAAGAGCATCAAGTTCTTCATTCTTCACCTGGGGTAAGGAAAGAGAAGGATTTTCCCACAAAGAATGCTGACGATGCTTCTCCCTCGGATGCTCCCTGACGTCAACGGAACGACACCGCCTTCCCGCTACTCTGTCAAGCGATCACTGAAATCAAGGTAGGGGGATTTGTATTATTTTTAAATATGAGATTAAACCTTCGTTCTTCATCGTGCAAGTTTTTGGTTTGGAAAGCCAAATGATATTCTATGACGAGGAAGGTTCAGACTGCACGAACACGACCCGACCCTTCCCTTTGTTGTTTCCATTTGATGACGTCGGAGGCGGAGCCGAAAGGGCACTGTGCCGTTGCACCACGCCGATAAAGAACAGTGGCCGAGAGGGCCACGATGGATGAAAGAGGAATCTCAGTCGGGAGGGCCGCGACAGATGAAGAAGCGCGGCGCCGTCGTGCCGCATGGCAGAGCCGTCGCGTCGCACGACGGAGCCGTCGCGTCGCACGACGGAGCCGAAGGCCGCGGCCAGGCCGGGTCGCGGAGGTGGTGGCACGAAACTGTCGCGCCGTGCAGAGGTCAGTAGGACCGCGGCGCCGTCACGCCATGGTGGAGGTGCGGAGGCGGTTGGCTGGGCTGACTGCCGTGGAGCCGGACCAGCCGGGTTCCGCGGCCCCTGAACCGGCGCAGCGTGCCGGTTTTATTCGACAAAACAGGAGGGGAACGAACCCTCCCTCGCGTGGCCGGATGGGCTGCCCTCGGTCGGGCCGCCCAATGCCAGTCTGCCCAAGGCCGGGCCGCCCAAGGAGGGGCCGCCCAAGGCAGGGCCGCCCAAGGCCGGGCCGCCCTCGGACGGGCCGCCCTCGGCCGGGCTGTCCCCTCGGCTCGGGTCACTAACTCAGACCGGGGTTGGACCCGTGTACTGGGTCAAACCCTAGTTCATACCAGGTCAGTCCGACTGGGTCGGACCAGACCTGGACCCACTATGGTCGTTTACACCTTTTAGCCCGCATCTTCGGCTTCGGGTGTCTGATTGGCGAACCGCCTACGGCGATATAATTCTTGGAGTGAGAAAGATCTTTTGGAATACTCCACTTGAGGTTTGGACATAGTTGGGGTACAACCAGGTTGGTTTGAACCAAAAAACCAACCGGGCCCCTAGAACAAAAATGCCAGTAACTCACAGATCGGTCGTCCGACTGACGCGCCGTTTGTTGCGTTGGGTTTCTTTTGATGAGATGGAACTACGGGATACATCAACTCGAGACTTAATGATAGTTGATGTATCGAAAATTTTCTCGAGGAGCGGATCCTCCTGGAATCGAGCGTGCTGTGTGTGGGAACCCTATGGATGGCTGCGACTGAGATGATAGGATCCTACATGGACCTACTACTATACCATAATCCTCTGTGGGTTTGACTGTGATGACTTCTGTACCGGAATCCTCCGTGGGTTCGACAGTTCTAACTAGCTGGTCATGTATCCTATGTGGGTCTGACAACTTATCTAGTCCTGTATCCTGTGTGGGTCCGACAGCTTAGATGAATCAATGAGTACATCTGATCATCTCTATCACTCGACAGAATAACTGGTCCTGTATCCTGTGTGGGTCCAACAACTTAGATAAATTAGTGACTATATCTTATCATCTCTATCACTTTACAGAATAGCTGGTCCTGTATCCTGTGTGGGTCCGACAACTTAGCTGGTCCTGTATCCTGTGTGGGTTCGACAACTTAGATGAATTAGTGTCTACATCTATTCATCTCTACCCCTATTCATGTGTTTTATACCTGTGTAAGAAGAGTCTTGACTTTTGATCATTATCATCGAGGTGATTGACTTTACTTCCTTTGTGGACTGGGTTGTTCTTGGGCTCGAGAGATGGAGCTGGACTGTGACTGGTAACTCAAGTATATGTATGGGCATATACCTAAGTAAGTATGGTTGATAATTCGTGATCGTATCTTACTACTGTGGTTTATCCTTAGTGGATTATGGGGTTGTTACCTGATACTACCCCTAGAATAAAATCTTGGTTTGAGCTGAGTCAATGACCTTTGTGTTTTCCTCATGATTGAGATGAGTTACTTGATAACTTAGGTATATGTATGGGCATATACCTAAGTAAGGGTTATCCATTGATTTCATTCTTTGTGGTTTATCATTGTTGGATTTTGTGAGACCTTGAGGGTCTCGGGGTCCCTACTGAGTATCGTTATACTCACCCCTGCACGGGCTATTCCCGCACCTCTTTGTGTTGGATGCAGACGACGGATAACGCTGACAAAGGCCGTGGGCGCCAGGACTGGATGGTACCCGGAGGAGGACCTTATGACGTATCAGTACACGGTGGAGTCAAACAAATGAGGAGTGCTGTGGAGGCCATCTGTACTTACCCTTCAGGTAGGAACCCCGAAGGATGATCCAGGAGCTAATCTTACCTATCAGCTGTTTGTTCCTTTTTCAGTTGTACTTTCTTTCAGTTGTAGGTGTACCTTTCTGTTGGGCCTGTATTTCTGGCCCTTTGTACTTTCCAACATTCTTTTGTATACAATTATTCTTAGTGTTTGCTTCTAGTTGTGTACTCTGATTGTGTGTGTTTACCTTCATAAAGGCAATGCCTTCCCAGCTTAGGGATTTATGACTTTGGTTCTAGTCACCAGCCCCTGGCCTATAGAAGGCGGGCTTGGGGTAGTCACGACATGGGCCCTGAGGATGGGTCGTGACAAATTGGTATCAGAGGAGTCAGTTCTACTATAGAACTCAGGACTCTGATCATTATTTTCCGTGAAGAAATAGTGTTAAGGGTACTAAGTGTGGTCTTCAGTTCAGGGAGTCCAGTGTTGGTGTGGCGGCCGACGTATCCGTACACCAGTACCTTGACTACTAATTTCCGACTCAGTACACAAAAACACTGATTGCATGTGTGTTTATTTTGAAAAAGTTTTCTTTGAGATTACTTTGAGTCAGCTCACCAGGTATACTTTTTTATCATAAAGAACCTGTTTTCTTTTCAGTGTGTCTTCACCTAGTCAGTCAGCACGAGTTCCGAGTGGAGAGCACGATGGTAGCCCACCGAGCAACGAGGCCATGGTGTAGGGGCCCATTATAGCAGAGGCACCAACAGTACCACTATCCACTGGGATACCATTACCATCAACCCCAGAAGCAGAGGGTGTGTGCCACTTGAGCGTGTTGCACGGGTTCCTATGACAGAGGCCTCCGAGGTTTCGAGGCGAGACATATTTTCAGACGGCCGGGTGCTAGCTAGAGTTTGTAGCATGAGTTTTCCACACAGTTGGGACACCCGCTGACTTGATGGTGCACCTAGCTGTTAGTCTCTTTCAGGGAGCAGCTGAGAGGTGGTGGATCCTGATGTTCTAGCTTTATGATGAGGTGACCCACACCTGGGGAAACTTCGAGGGTCTTTTCAGGGCAGAGTTTGTACCAGTGACTCTACACTCTGTGCATGCTCAGAAGTTGCTGCTCTTGCCGCAGGGCTTTCCTACAGTAGCCGAGTCATCTGTAGCAGGCAGTAGGCAGATGAAATGGGGGTACAAGTGGGTTAGATCTGCTGTTAGACGACCCCAAGATGTGGTAACAGGGGTGCGGGGCACCCGAGGCCGAGGGAACTTTGAACTAAGAATGGTATGTTATTCCTGTCGGGAACAGGGTTACAGAGCACATGATTGTCTGACTCTCCGCACAGTTGATCAGTAGGCATTAGAGGAGCCACTGAGACAGAGGCAGCGACATGATATTGACCATCATCCAAGCGGTGGATGAGGTAGTGGAGCAGGTCCTTCAGCGAATGGTGGTCAGGGTCATCGAGCACTACTACCACCACCCCCAGGCGGTTCAACTCGAGCTCCGAGAGTAGGTGGACAAGAGTAGGACTAGATCCAGGCATAGAGGCCTTTGTTCTTGATGTTTTTAGCTTCATTGATGTCGTTGTTTTTGGTTGCTTTGTGTCTTTGTACTTTGAGATGCAGTAATAAAAGACAATTATCCTTGCGATGTTTGTTTTCCTGCCTTTTGTGTGGTTGATACTGAGAGGTTTCGATTAAAAACCATTGACTTGACCCTCACATTTGAGATTCCTACTGGAGGATACCCAGTGACCATACACTGATGCCGACAGTGTGACTCAACCCTTGGAGGCGAGAGTGACAGTTGGATCTCTTGGTAGTAGCATCGAGGCCTTATGACGTCATCCATGACATGAAATAGTACCGTTCATGTCAGGATTGGATGTATTAGGAAAAGAATGTGTTTCATCCAAGGGATGAGACCAGATTTCTCTTCTTGGCAAAGGATAAATCTTGGCAGCTCTTGTAGGATGTAGGCGAAGAAGGGTGTGGTCGAGTTATTTACAATTGGCTAGTCTCATCCATAGTTCGTTGAGTGAAAGGTTTATGGTTTACTCTAATCTCAATAGTCTCAGGTGTGTCTTCTTGCAGAAGGACCTGAACCTGAGACAACAGTGATGGTTTGAGTTTCTCCAGGACCATGACTTCGAGATAGTCTATACTCCTGGGAAGGGGAACGTTGTTGCAGATGCGCTCAGTAGGAGGACTGGCATTCAACTGCTAGGAGAGGCGACAGAGCAGCTGGTTGCCTTGAAGATATCCTTTGTGGATAGGGATGGAGTAGCCTTTCTATAGTCTGTCACAGTCACACCTCCACTTCTTTAGCGAGTCAGGGAGGCACAACGTGGAGACGTTGACTGTGAGATGTGACGTGCTCAGATATCCTCAGGGCAGGTACCTGATGGATTTTCTAAAGGTGGGGAGCACATCATTCTCTTTAGAGGACGTACCATGATACCAATTGCACTTCAATAGGAAGTTTTGGAGGAGTTCCATCCATCTCCTTTAGCGGTATATCTAAGAGTGGCGAAGATGTACCAAGACCTCCGACGACAGTACTGGTGGCCAGGTATGGAGAAGGCAGTAATAGAGTTTGTCTCACGATGTCTCACTTGTCAGCAAGTGAAGGCAGAGCACCAGGTTCCAGAAGGCTTGGTTTAGCCCTTAGAGGTCCCAAAGTGGAAGTGGGATGGGATATCCATGGATTTCGTGATGGAACTTCCACGTACATCTAGAGGACACGACTCCATCTGGGTGATCATAGACCGACTCACCAAGTCGGCCCACTTCCTACCAATCAGAGAGCAGGGCTTAGTAGAGAGCTTGGGACACCTCTATATATAGGAGATCGTTCGGCTTCATGGTGTTCCATCGATGATTGTCTCTGATCGAGATGCTCGTTTCACTTCCCGGCTATAGAAGGGGTTGTAGGAGGCTTTTGGGACGCAACTACGTCTGAGCACCACCTTCCATCCTCAGACAGATGGACAGACTGAGAGGACCATTCAGAATCTTGAGGACATGCTCCGTGCATGTGTCCTTGACTTTGGTCGCAGCTGGGAGGATCACTTACCCTTGGTAGAGTTTGCGTATAACAACAGTTACCACTCTACCATCGGGATGGAACCTTATGAGGCACTGTACGACCGAACTTACAGATTGCCTTTATGCTGGACCGACCCAGGGGAGTCAGCACTTGTAGGACCAGAGATGGTGCAGGCTATGACGGAGAAGGTGCAGATCATCCAGGAGCGGATGAAGACTGTACAGAGCAGGCATAAATCCTATGCAGATAGGAGATGAAGACCACTGGAGTTTGAGGATGGCGACCTCGTCTTTCTACGGGTCTCACCTCGATGAGGTCTACAGAGATTTGGGTGAGCCGAAAAGTTTTCTCCATGATTCATCGGACATTTCCAGGTCCTCAGCAGGGTAGGTGAGGTTGCTTACCTCCTGGCCTTTCCATCTCATTTTCACTAGGTGCACGACGTATTCCACATATCTCAGTTGAGAAGATACGTGCACGACTCATCCCACATTATCAACCACAAGGAGCTGGACATCGATGATAGGGAAACATTCATGGAGGTTCCAGTGGAGATTGAGGATCAATAGGAGTGGGTCCTGCGTGGATGGTTGATACCTTTGGTGCATGTTCGATGGCAGCACGGGAACCTCCAAGAGAGCACATGGGAGTGGGAGGCTCAGATGCGTGCTCAGAACCCCCATATGTTTCCTTAGTGTGAGTTGTAGCTTACGGGGATGTAAATCCCTGAGGTTAGGAGAATGTAAAGACCTGGAAATTCTGTGGAATTTTTTTTTCTTAAATACATGAGAATTTTATGAGTCCGCAGTTTCTGACGGAGCCTGATTCCGAGGCGCGGTGTGCCCAAAATCAATTTCTAAAGTTTAGTTCAGGTACGTTCAGTAAATGTGCGAGCAGAATTTTATATCTTTTGAACTGGTGCTCGGAATTGAAATCTGAGGACACCAATGAACTCGCAGCACCAGTATTTGCTTAAGGAGACCTTTACCGCAGTTGCGTTTTATCGAGAGTAGAAGTTAATTTTGGGGATTTACAATTAAATTAAATAAAAATATGTGTGACATATTTTTATTTGAAATGGTGGTTAAAACCTCCAAGAGGAGGTTAGAGGTGGGTCCCACCACACCCTAACCTCCCTTGGGAGGATATTTTATAAGGTGGGGCCCACACGAGCATCAAACCCCCTTAACCCCCCTTTAAACCCATTGAGATCCCCATAAATGGGGGAAACTCTTGGACTTCCCCATTAAGGTGCCAACACACCTAAGAATTAATTAATGCCAATTAATTAATTAAAGTGATTTGAATTCTTTTGAATTCATTAATCCAACATTAAAATAAGAGATCATAATCTTTTATTTTGGGGTTGGAATAATCCTTCGTGGAACTTTGAGAGAAGACTTGGGAGATTCTTGGAGAACGATATCCTCTCCAACGAAGAACGCCTCTCATTCCCGAAGAACAATGAGCATCAAGTTATTCCTTCTTCACTCGGGGCAAGGAAAGAGAAGGAGCCGCCCGTGAAGAATGTCGATGCCGCTTCTTCCTCGGATGCTCCCTGATGTCAATGGAACGACACCGCCTTCCCGTGACTTCGTCAAGCGATCACCGAAATCAAGGTAGGGGGATTTGTATTGTTTTTAAATATGAGATTAAACCTTAATTCTTTGTCGTGCAAGTTTCTGGTTTGAAAAGACAAATGATATCCTATGACGAGGAAGGTTCGGACCAGACGAACACGGCCCGACCCTTACCATTGTTGTTTCAATTTGATGATGTCGAAGGCGGAGCCGAAAGGGCGCGGTGCGGTCACACCGTGCCAAATAAGAACAGTGGCCAAGAGGGCCGCGGTGGACAAAAGAGGAACCGCAGCTGGGAGGGCCGCAACGGATAAAGAAGTGCGGCACCGTCGTGCCGTGCGGTGAAGCCGAAGTCTGCGACCAGGCCAGGCCACGACGGTGGTGGCACGGAGCCATCACGCCGCGTAGAGGGCAGCAGGACTGCGGCGCCGTCACACCGCGGTGGAGGTGCGGAGGCGGACGACCGAGCGGGCCTCCATGGAGCCGGACCAACAGAACCAGCTGGGTTCCATGGCCCCTGAACCGGTGCAGCATGCCGGTTTTGTTCGACAAACTGGGAGGGGCGTGGCGCCCCACTCCCTTGCGTGGCCAGCCGGGCTGCCACGGGCTGGGCCGCCACGGCCGGGCCGCCCCTCGGCCGGGCCGCCATGGCCGGGCCCCCCTCGGCTGGGCTGCCCAAGGCCGGGCCACCCCAGGCTGGGCCGCCACTCATCCGGGCTACCCATGGTCGGGCCGCCCTCGGTCGGGTCACCCACGGCCGGGCTGCCCCTTGGCCGGGCCGCCCTCGGGCCGGGCCGCCCTTCGGGTCAGGACATCTCTTCGGGCCGGGTTGTCCCCTTGGATCAGGTCGCTTCCTCAGACCGGGGTCAGACCCACGGACCGGGTCAGACCCCGGTTCAGACCGGGTCAGGCCAGGTCAGTCCGATTGGGTCGAACCGGACCCGAACCCGCTATGGTTGTTTACACCTTTTAGCCCGCATCTTGGGCTTCAGGTGTCTGATTGGAAAACCGCATGTGGCGATAGAATTCTTGGAGCAAGACAATTCTTTTGGAATACTCCAATTTAGGTTTGGATGCAGTTGGGGTACGGACGAGTTGGTTTGAACCTAAAAACCAACCGGGCCCCTGGAACAAAAATGCCAGTAACTCACAGACCGGGCGTCCGACTGATGCGTCGTCTGTCGTGTTGGGTTCCTTTTGATGAGACAGAACTATGGGATACATCAACTCGAGACTTCATGATAGTTGATGTGTCAACACTTTTCTTGAGGAGCGGATCCTCCTGGAATTGAGCTTACTGTGTGCGGGAACCCTATGGCTAGATGCGACTGAGATGATAGGATCCTACATGGACCTACTACTGTACCAGAGTCCTCCGTGGGTTCGACTGTGATGAATTCTATACCAGAATCCTCCATGGGTTTGACAATTATGACTAGATAGTTTTGTATCCTATGTGGGTCCAACAACTTAGCTAGTCCTATATCCTGTGTGGGTTCGACAGCTTAGATGAATCAATGACTACATCTGATCATCTCTATCACTCGACAGAATAGCTGGTCATGTATCTTGTGTGGGTCCAACAATTTAGTTGGTCCTGTATCCTGTGTGGGTCCGACAACTTAGATGAATCAGTGACTACATATTATCATCTTTATCACTCTACAGAATAGCTGGTCATGTATCCTATGTGGGTCCGAAAGATTAGCTGGTCCTGTATCCTGTGTGGGTCTGACAAATTAGATGAATCAGTGTCTACATCTATTCATCTCTGCCCCACTTCATGTGTTGTATACCTGTGTGATCTAAGTCTTGAATTTCAATCATTATCATCGAGGTGATTGACTTTACTTCCTTTGTGGACTGGGTTGTGCTTGGGCTCGAGAGATGAAGCTGGACTGTGACTGGTAACTCAGGTATATGTATGGGCATATACCTAAGTAAGGATGGTTGATACTTCGTGATCGTATCTTACTACTGTGGTTTATCCTTAGTGGATTCTGGGGTTGTTACCTGATGCTACCCCCTAGAATAAAATCCTGGTTTGAGCAAAGTCAATGACCTTTTTGTTTTCCTCATGATTAAGATGAGTTACTTGATAACTTAGGTATATGTATGGGAATATACCTAAGTAAGGGTTGTTGGGCGGAGAAAGAAAGGAGTGATGGCAAGAGGGGGGGTGAATTGCCTTTTAAAAAATAATTAACAATTTAAAATCAAAGTGAAAGTGCAGCGGAAATAAAAGAGGCAAGACACAAAACTTGATAACGGAGTTCGGCTTAAACCCAAGCCTACGTCTCCGCTCCCAACTCAACCGTTGAGAGATTTACTACCGCTTGCTTTTTAATGGTTTTAGCAAGAAACCCACTAGACTTTAAGGTTAGTCTAGAACCTATTACAGCTTGCTTTTAATTGGTTGAGCAAGAACCCACTAGCCTTCTTACAGGTGAAGGCTAGCTCACCTATGACTCAAGCCTTTTAAAAGGGAAGGCTTGACTAACCTCTTCACACCTTGAAGGTGGTGTGAAAACCCAAAAGAGAGAATGAGAGAAAGAGATGGGGTTTGTAGGCACAAACCCAAATTGAAGCTCAAAATAAATAAATAATGAAAAACCGTTAAGAGGAGAAGCCTTGGGCGCCGATGGATTGATTGATGATGTTGAAGGGCGCTCCCAAGCTTCTTTGATGGTGCTCCTTGGATGTGGAATTGAGTTGGAGCAAGTGAGGTTCCTTGAAGGAATCTGCCAGAGGTTTGCCAAATGATCAAAAATGTTCCCGTGGGCTTCCGTGAGTTTCCGGGGCTTCCTAGTCCTTTATTTATAGATGGGGAACCCTCATATGGCCTTTGGGAGTCTTCGGAGCCGTTGGAGAGGCCTTCGGAGCCGTTGGGAGTCAAGTGGACAAGCCTGGTCAAAGCCCAACGACTAGTTTGACTGGCTCCACCGGCTGACCGGTGCTTGGCCACCGGTTGGCCGCTGCTTTGAAAAAGGAGATCAATTCTGCCCAAGCTCCACCGGCTGGCCGGTGAGGAGGCCACCGGTTGGCCGGTGCTGAGACAGTAAGTGTCACTATTCTACCTGGGTGCCACCGGCTGGCCGGTGGTGGGACACCGGTTGGCCGGTGGTCTGGACAGAGGGATGCCTTCTGTCCAGGCCTCCATCGGTTGGCCGGTGGTCTTCCACCGGTTGGCCGGTGGACTGAAATTCAGTCCACTTTTGCCTTCTTGCTTTCTTGGCCCAATTCCTTGGCCACCTGAAATCATGCCTATCATCCAAAAACACTTAAAACAATATTAGATAAATAGGAGAGTGATTGTGATCATGAAAATTAAACCACGAGGGGTATGAGAGGTACAACAATCTCCCCCTATTTTGATGATCACAATCACCAAAACAAGCAATGTAAAAATGAAATGAGAGGCATGCTTTAAAGGATAAATTGAAAAGTAAAGCAAAGCATGAGAAAAGATTTTTCCCCCAATCAACCAAGAATTTCTCCCCCTTTGTGATTATCAAAATAGCACGGGGCATAAAACTTGATTGAGGGAAAGAATTGAAAAACAAGATAGAGATTTTAAACCAATTGAAATTTTTGAAATTTGAATTGAAAGTTTTGAAATGAAAATTTTGAATTGAAAATTTTGAAAAATAAAAAAGGCTTAAACAATCCTAACCCCCCCTAAATAAACACAACAAATCACCGGGGAGAGGTTTTTGAAACCGAGACAAATTTTGGTCCGGTGAGACTCGCTAAAAGGGATTTTTCAATCCACACTTGTCTAGTGGCGGGTCTTCTCCTATAAAATTCATCATTAAAGAAAAAAGTTTTGGGCCTTCCATACCGGGCATTTTTGCAATTGCACTCATAAATTAAGTGCCCGGGTTTTTTACAATAATTGCAAAATTTAAATTGGGAGCTCCCCCTTACAAAAATAGTTGGAGCATGGGAAGAGGAAGCTTGCTTGGAATAACCAAGCCCTTGGGTGGTTCTAGATACACATTGGGAACCAAGCAATTTGGTTAAATTTTGTTCCCCTTGGGTGAACTTGGCAAGGGATTACCTTAAATCCTTGATTGTTGATTCCATAGATTCAACATTGGGAAGGTTTTGGACCTTGAGGGACAAATCCTCCTTTTCTTTGAGAAGTTGTTCCTTTTCGGAAGAAAGTTTTTTGAAATTCTTTTTTAAAGCAACAAATTTGGAAGAAAGTTCGTGAAAACCTTCCTCCAATTGATCTCTTGCAAATTGGAGATCCTCATAAGATAAATGATTAAAAGAATTGGAAGAACTAGAGGATGAGGAGTCGGAAGAGGTTACCTCATGAAATGCCATTAGGCATTTTTTACCGTTGTCACTCGAGGAGGAGGAGGAGGAGGATGTGGAGATATCACTCCATGTGGCCTTGAATGCCTTCTTCTTTTCCTTTTGCTTGGCCTTTGTCTTGTTGAGTGGGCAATCGGGCTTGTAATGGCCTTTCTTGCCACATTTGTAACATGTTACCTCGGGCTCGGATTTTTCGTTGGGTTGAGCCTTGCGGGATTTCTTCTTCTTGTGCTTCTTCATGAATTTGTGCATCTTGCGGGCAAGATTCTCCATTTTGGAATCGCCGCTTGAAGAGGAAGACGATGAGAAGGAGGAGCTTTCTTATTGTTGAACTTTGAAGGCGATGTTCTTTGGAACTTTGATCGGTTTGCCTTCCTTTTCAGCTTGCCTCCTCATGGTAATCTCATAGGTCATAAGTGATCCGATGAGCTCTTCGACCGGCATGTTCTTGATGTCCTTTGCTTCTTGGATTGCCGTGACTTTCGGTGCCCAGGTGCTTGGTAGGATCCAAAGGATCTTCTTGACCATAGTTTCTGCAGACACATCATCACCAAGGGACTTTCTCCCATTGCAAACATCAGTAAAATGAGTAAACATTTCAGAAATAGATTCGGATGGATGCATGGTAAAACTTTCAAAATCTTGGCGATACATATCCAATCGAGTATCCTTAACTTTGTTGGTCCCCTCATGGGTAACCTCCAATAGTTTCCAGATTTCATGAGAAGTGGTGCAAGTAGAAATACGGTTGAATTCATTACGGTCTAACCCACAATGAAGAGCATTCATGGCTTTGCCATCAAGCTCAAAATAAGCAATGTCTTCGGGGGTCCATTTAGATTCGTCGGGAGAAGAAAGAGAATAACCATGCATGACAATTCTATATATAGGATAGCCAATACTTCTAAGAAATGTAATCATGCGAGTTTTCCAAAAAGTGTAGTCGGTTCCATCAAAGAATGGAGCACGACCCAATGAATAACCTTCAGGGGCAAAAGAAGATGAAGCCATCACAATGGATCTTAAATTTGAAACCGGTGAAGGTATTACTCAAATTTTCCCCTGATACCAATTGTTGGGTGGATAAAGAAAGGAGTGATGGCAAGAGGGGGGGTGAATTGCCTTTTAAAAAATAATTAACAATTTAAAATCAAAGTGAAAGTGCAGCGGAAATAAAAGAGGCAAGACACAATACTTGATAACGGAGTTCGGCTTAAACCCAAGCCTACGTCTCCGCTCCCAACTCAACCGTTGAGAGATTTACTACTACTTGCTTTTTAATGGTTTTAGCAAGAAACCCACTAGACTTTAAGGTTAGTCTAGAACCTATTACAGCTTGCTTTTAATTGGTTGAGCAAGAACCCACTAGCCTTCTTATAGGTGAAGGCTAGCTCACCTATGACTCAAGCCTTTTAAAAGGGAAGGCTTGACTAACCTCTTCACACCTTGAAGGTGGTGTGAAAACCCAAAAGAGAGAATGAGAGAAAGAGATGGGGTTTGTAGGCACAAACCCAAATTGAAGCTCAAAATAAATAAATAATGAAAAACCGTTAAGAGGAGAAGCCTTGGGCGCCGATGGATTGATTGATGATGTTGAAGGGCGCTCCCAAGCTTCTTTGATGGTGCTCCTTGGATGTGGAATTGAGTTGGAGCAAGTGAGGTTCCTTGAAGGAATCCGCCGGAGGTTCGCCAAATGATCAAAAATGTTCCCGTGGGCTTCCGTGAGTTTCCGGGGCTTCCTAGTCCTTTATTTATAGAGGGGGAACCCTCATATGGCCTTTGGGAGTCTTCGGAGCCATTGGAGAGGCCTTCGGAGCCGTTGGGAGTCAAGTGGACAAGCCTGGTCAAAGCCCAACGGCTAGTTTGACTGGCTCCACCGGCTGACCGGTGCTTGGCCACCGGTTGGCCGCTGCTTTGAAAAAGGAGATCAATTCTGCCCAAGCTCCACCGGCTGGCCGGTGAGGAGGCCACCGGTTGGCCGGTGCTGAGACAGTAGGTGTCACTATCCTGCCTGGGTGCCACCGGCTGGCCGGTGGTGGGACACCGGTTGGCCGGTGGTCTGGACAGAGGGATGCCTTCTGTCCAGGCCTCCATCGGTTGGCCGGTGGTCGTCCACCGGTTGGCCGGTGGACTGAAATTCAGTCCACTTTTGCCTTCTTGCTTTCTTGGCCCAATTCCTTGGCCACCTGAAATCATGCCTATCATCCAAAAACACTTAAAACAATATTAGATAAATAGGAGAGTGATTGTGATCATGAAAATTAAACCACGAGGGGTACGAGAGGTACAACAAGGGTTATCCATTGATTTTATTATTTTTGGTTTATCTTTGTTGGATTTTGTGAGACCTTGAGGGTCTTGGGGTCCCTACTGAGTATCGTTATACTCACCCCTGCACGGGCTATGCCCACACCTTGTTGTATTGTATATAGATGACGGACAACACTGACAGAGGCCATCGGCACCAGGACTGGATGGTACCCGGAGGAGGACCTTAAGATGTATCGGTACACGATAGAGTCAGACGAATGAGGAGTGTTATGGAGGCTATCTGGACCTACCCTTCAGATAGGAACCCCGAAGGACGATCCATGAGATGCTCTTACCTATCAGCTATTTGTTCCTTTTTCATTTTTACTTTCTTTCAGTTGTAGCTGTACCTTTCTGTTGGGATTGTATTTCCAGCCCTTTGTACTTTCCAGCATTCTTTTGTATACAGTTATTCTTAGTGTTTGCTTCTAGTTGTGTACTCTGATTGTGTGTGTTTACCTTCATAAAGGCAATGCCTTCCCAGCTTAGGGATTTACGCCTTTGGTGTTAGTCTCCAGCCCCTGGCCTATGGAAGGCGGGCTTGGGGTAGTCATGGCACAGGCCCCGAGGATGGGTCGTGACAGTTTGAAGCATTAAAATAAGTAATGATGATTTGAATATGAAGAGATTTGGAATTTATCATTGAATTAATAAAAATGAAATAAAGAGAAGAATTTTAGATTATGTATGGGAATTTATATTTTTAATTTTTCATATTCCATACGTCACTTATAATTCTAAGTGTTACAAAAATATTGGGCATCCAACTAGCCACCCATGGGACACATATGTAGCCATTGTGAAGGTGGGCATTAGGATTGAACACAACTTATCTTGGAAGAGAGGATGCATAGCACCCACGAGGAGCACATGAGAAAGGGATCATGGTGGGCTGCATAGTACCCATTGGGTCACACAAAGGAAGCGCACATTGAGTGGGCTTGAGGGCCTGTATAGAGGAGGTGTGTCCTGTGTGAAGCCTGTGTGTGAGGTGCATCTAGGTGCAGAACCCTATCTCAGCTCGAGATGCCAGTAGAATGAGGTTTCTTATTAATGAGAGTTCGACCGAATGAAAAACCGATGTGATAATTAGCCACCCATGTCATTGTTCATCTATTTTCAAAAGTTATGGATAAAACACATGTCGTATTATCTATTTCATTTGATCCATATGATCAACACTACAACATTATCTTCAACCTCATATCAAGGGTTCCACATGTGTTGAGGAGTTCTTCATGTCATGGAGTCTATTGATCAAACCAAGGTTATGATTATCATGGAAAAAATCAACTGAGATCATCAGGTGATCCATATTTATAAACTGATGTTAGTAATGCATTATGTTATGAAAAACTGTGAAGAACTCAAATCATGTGATTATTACAAATACAAGCCATTGCTTGAATAGTTTCGATCGTGTGAGGTGATCATGTATCCCAGTTGAATCATGTGAAGAAGAGTTTATGCATGAAGATCCCATCATGGAAATATTTCATCTCATAAACCCTTCGACATTTGTCAAATCTGTTTTCTATTAAGGCATCACATGAAGACATTGTGTGTAATGACTCAGAATTTCCATGTATTTTTTTTTGGATATTATATGTATTATTTTCAAAACTAGGCACTGAGACAATGTGTAATTCCGAGGCCCGATATGCCCAAAATAAATGTTTGAAATATATTAAAAACATTAAATTACATTCACATGTAATTTTCCTAAAAATGTGTAATAACTCCCGAATGGTGGTATGAATCAGAAATTTGAGGGCACCATTGAGTTCAGAATGTGGGTTTTACCCTAGGCATGACATCACCTTTTTCAGTGCAAGGTGCTTGAGGAAAATTCATTGCGGGAGCATAAATAATAAAATAAATTAATTATTTGAGTTAATTTATTTTATTTGACACAATGAATGATTTTTTTATAAATAATTTGTTATAGGTTTTGGCCTAGGGTTGGTCGTTAAACCTTAGAGACCTAGAGACCACTAGAGGAGATCAATCTTGGAAATCGACATTGAATCGAGACTGGATTGTGGATTGTTTCACCAATGGAGTTCATGGATCTCATCAATGATGGAAATTCAAATGTTCTTCATCAAAGATTGATCCAAACTCTAGGTAGGATGTTTGATTCTATGTTTTCCACCCCATTTCTTAATCTCGAATGAATTCATATCAATTCCACTAAGAGAATTGATATGCGCATCATCAATAGATTTAATTTTATAGAATTATATCTTATATATTCATTTTGATTTATTCATCTTCTTCTATATATCTCTACAAAAATGGATCAAGGTTGAACGAACAAAGGTCGTGGTTTGTTCCTAATTTTCTTGGTTTATGGATGTCTCCTCCTGTCACTTCATTCAATCACTGTTTATATTTCCTTTGGCCAATGGTTCTACAAATACTCAGTATTCAGTCATTGAACGACTATTTTTCAACACAACAGATCAATACCACAGTTACAACTCACATTGGAGGTTGCATTTTTGGAATCAATGAGGATAATGGGTAGATCGAGGGATAACAAAACCAAATCAAGAGTTCTTCATTTTTTCGATTGACATACGGAGACACAAATGACAGTGGATTCTTTCTCGCTCCGCTTGGTGGATGGAATTTGGTAAATGACTGATGGAATGGTCGGTTAAACCCAAATATGTTGTTCTTGGTCAAGATTGATGGCGTAGGTGGCAGGTATGGGCAGCACATGAACTAGGCACAAATTTATGGAAAATCCCGAACAACACAACATGTATTGCAGAGCTACATGTTGTGTGGGGCCCTCTCAATGGTAGCTAGGGTTTCAGGATGAAGTTAAGGATCAAAAAGCATGTGACCCATGTCACATGGCATGTGAACCTTCGTAGTTGGCTTTGTAGGTTCCGGGCGCAGCGGAAGCACGGTTGGGACAAAACCCAACTTTAATTTTTACCATGATCAATAATTATTCCAGGATCAATACGATGATAAACTCTAGTCTCCATAGAATAGAATAAAATATTTAGTTAAAGAAGGAAGATGCATGAAACCCTTAGAGAGGATCTTTCATATCATGTTTATACTTAATTTAATTAATTTAATAAAGAAAAGAATACCTGAATCTTCGGTATTTTCTTCATTTATGATGTTGATCGTCCGAAACGACCCTTCTAAATTATCTCATTTCACTTGCGATTATCCAAACTAGAATACGTCTAGCAGTGATCCACACATCCTCTGATGGCCTCCGATCGACACCACTCGTTCTTTGGGTGCTAGCATGGTGAAGCAAGTGTCTTATGTCAGTCATTCTTGATCACTTTTTCTTCAACCACAAAGAACGTCTCTCATTCTTGAGAGGGGTGGGAAGAGGATTCAAGAGAGAAATTGTTTAGATTAAAAATTCTCAATTCACTAGGTGTGTGGTTCAGTACATGGCATAATAGATGTACGTGTCTATTTATTGATATGGGGATTCAATTACAATATTTAATTGTGCAACAACAATTAAATACATTCATAACCTTAGAGAAAACTCATGCTATTAATAATAATACCAAATCATTATTTATGGTGTGTCAACTTGCACAAAATGGAATTATAAATAAAATTCGGTGTCACAAAATAATAGTAGTGTTATTTTAATTTGTGTCAACTAGTTAAATAATTATTTATCATCTTGTAAATAATTATTTTACTACCAGACCGGCCTTGGTATCCTCAAACCCCACTTCCATTTATTGAACACCAGAATAAATAAATAAATAATTTATTCTCTTAAATAAATATTTTATTTACAAACTGGTAAAGAAATATTTATTAAATGTTTAATAAAATAAATAAATATATTTTATCCACAATCCGGTGAATAAATATTTATTTAATTTATGAAATTATTCTAACTTGAATAAAATTATTCCACTATCTTGAGAATAATATTAATTAATTAAATTCAAATAGAATTTAACCGATACCACCAGAAACACTTAGTCTGTGACCCTATAGGATTCTTTCTCATTGACATTAGGTGGGATTTCCTAAAGTCTAAGAGTACTGTCTAACAACGGGTCAAGGAACCCAAGATAAATAATTTAAAGTCGCAAAAACTACATCCCCATATGAATTCTCACTGTGTAATATAATCCATTTGTTGCAATATCTCATCAATTAGGTTTCATGATAGTGTCATCAATTTTTATGATTGATACATCATTCTTTGACTACCTAAAATAAACTCTCTGTTACACCATGGAAATGGAATTTCCTGTGATGGTTCTATTTCAATCAAAGGGATGAGATATCAACTTCCATAAATGGAAGGGACAAATCCTTCCTCGACTTATCCATTAATAACATGCCACTCGTGACGCACCCAACGTTCCCTACTTTCCGCCAACTGTCTGCGTGATGGTTTTTGTCAGTAAATCAAAGTGCGTGAGTCGTGACACATATTAATGATAATATTAAAGTATAAGGATCATTACACATGATCGTAGATAGAAATATCAGATGACACCAAAACATGCAGAATTCCTACTGGCGGGTCTATTCTTGTAATCTCATATCTTAGAGATTACCAAGTGAGAACTTCATGAGAGGAAGTCTCATCTGCTTACGAGTACTTTCACCTGATGGTTTTCATGCTATGTGTCCCATTGTATTATGTCATCCAACCATAGAACTATATTTAAGAATATTTTTATATCATTTTTAAGGTTCTCATTGTAACGGGGAACTTCCACGACCTTATTAATGCAACAAATACTCTAGGAAATTATTACATCATAGTCATGCAAAACAATGAACAATATGTAATAAGATGTTTAATATTTAAATAAATTAAATATCCATGTAATCAAAGTACAAATAGTTGGTTCTAGGACACCAAATTTAACAAACTCCCACTTAGACTTAAGCTAGCTGCCTATGACTTTCAGTCTGCTAGACCTCACATGATAATCATGTTTCTACTAAGTCAAGGCTTTAGTCAAGGTATCCACCACATTGTCTTCTGTGGGAATACTGCTCATTACAACTTCACCTCTCTGAGAAAAATACCTTAAGAGATGATACTTATAAAGTATGTGCTTCGTCCACTAATGTGACCTTGGCTCTTTTGCTAGAGCCACCGCTGTAGTATTATAATAGTACAGTGTGATGAGATCTTTATTTTTAGGTATCACATCTAGCTCCTAGATGAAGCTTCACATCCAAACTACTACTTTAGCTTCCTCAAAAGCTGCGATATATTCAGACTCTGCTATAGAATCTGTGACCACACTCTGCTTTGAGCTCTTCCAGCTCACTACACCTCTGTTCAAAGTGAAGATGTATCCCGTATGTGACTTTATGTCATCTTGATCAATCTAGAAACTAGCATATGAATATCCTCTAATTACTAGTTCCTCATCTCCTCCATAAACCAGGAACATATCCTTAGTACACCTCAGATACTTTAGGATAGTCTTGACTACCATCCAATGGCAGTCACTTAGGTCAGATTGATATCTACCTATCACACTCAATGCGTAGGTGACATCCAACCTAGTACATAGAATGGCATACAAGACTGAACCAATCACTGATGCATATGGATTCCTTGCCATTATCTTTCTTTCTTCATGTGTCTAAAGACGCATTTTCTTGGAAAGATGAATGCCATGTGACGCTTTCAACAATACCCTCTTGGATTGTTCCATACTGAATCTCTTTAGTATCTTATCAATGTATGCACTTTGACTTAGGCCAAACAATCTCTTGGATCTATCACAATGGATCTTGATCCCAAGAATATATGTTGACTCACCCAATTCCTTCATAGAGAAGCATTAATTCAACTATGCCTTAACAGATTGTAAGACTAGTATCTCATTTCCAATAAGTAATATGTCATCAACATATACTATTAGGAAAATGACTGCACTCCCACTAAACCATTTGTAGACACAAGGCTCACATTCATTCTTAATAAAACCAAATTTTGTTATGGATTCATCAAAATGAATGTTCCATGACCTGGATGATTTCTTTAATCCATAAATGGATTTCTACAACTTGCATACCTTATTGGCATCCTTTGGATTCATAAACGCTTCAGGTTGTTTTATGTAGACATCGTCCTGATGGTTCCCATTAAGGAATGTTGTTTCGACATCCATTTGACAAATCTCATAGTCATGGTAAGCAACAATGTCCAATAGAATTCCGATGGATTTCAGCATTGCAACTGGTGAAAAGGTTTCGTTGTATTTAATTCCTTGACATTGTTTGAACCCTTTTGCAACCAATTGTGCCTTATAGGTACTAAATTGTCCTTCCTTGTCCATTTTCTTCTTGAATACCCATTTGAAACAAACGGTATGTGCATCAATTGAAGGATCTACCAAAATCCGGACTTGGTTTTGGTACATGGAATCCATTTCAGAATTCATGGCTTCTTTACACTTGGCAATATCTATGCCACTTACTACTTTCTTATAGGTTAGAGGATCATCATTATCAACTAATAATGAGTCACCATCCTTAGTAACTAGAAAACTATACTATTCTAGTTCTCTAACTTCTCTTGTACTTCTACATAGTTCTTGTGTTTGTGGAACAGTTCTTTATTCCATGGGGCTTTGTGGAATCTACTCCTGTACCAACTCTTGTGTACCTTGAGCCTCAACTTCATCAAATTATATCTCTCTCCCACTATATCTTTTGGAGATGTGATCCCTCTCAAGGAATATGTCATGTCTAGACACTATAACCATTTTGTTTGAGGGGTTGTATAGGTAATATCCCCTTGTTTCCTTGGGGTATCATATAAAGGTTGTGCCTCGGGGTGCAAGTTTGTTACCTGAAGAGGCCTTAACAAATGTATCGCTTCCCCACACATTAAAATTTGATAACATGGCTTTCTTTCCACTCCAGAACTCATATGTAATAGCATTTATCTATTTAGTTGGTACTTGGTTTAGTATGTGTGCCACTATTTATAACGCATATCCCCAAATGGATAATGGAAGACTCACATGAATCATCATTGATCTTACCATATCTAACAGGGTGCAGTTCTTCTTTTTTCTCACACCATTCCACTGGGGCATGTAAGAAGGAGTGAGTTGGGATAGGATACCAAACTCTCGTAAGTAATCAATGAAGTCTTGATTAAGATATTCTCCACCTCAATTTGGAAGGATTTTCTTAATTGTAAGAACCCCGTTCTTATTCTTGAGGTGCGAGTTTCTTCTTTTCCTTTTTCCTTAAGTGTTTTCAAGAAAATAAGGAAAATGGGGAAAAATACCGAATTTTGTGGGTACACGTTGTGTACTTTTCCACACACCGTGTACTTTGGTTGTGTAGGATGAGTACACAGGGCGTGTAGGCCTGTCAGCGATGAAGGGTGTAAACAGTGACTACACGCTGTGTACTTAGTATATACACGCCGTGTAATCTGTCGGTAGGTGAACAGTAAGGTGGTGGGAGTAGTCGCCAGTAGAATCATAGTACATGCCGTGTACTCAGAAATACATGCCATGTAATCATGTCAACAGACGAACAGTGAGGCAGTGGAAAGTGGCCGCCAGAGGAACAGTTAAAAAATGAAAAGTACACACCGTTTAATTGAGAGTACACACCATGTAGTTGTGTTTTTCTTGTTATAAATGGGAAGTAGCCTCCTTATTCGGGAGAGGAGGCAGTGGATTTATTTAGAGCATGGGAGAGATGGCTGGATCTTGGAAGATCTCCCGACCACACACCGGGACTCTGATTCCTTTGCCGATGATCTCGTTTGAACCGCGTAGGTGAGTTGTTCACTCTTCTTAAACATCACCTTCCAATTATTTACTAAGGGTAAGTTATTTGAGTTTGAATGGGTGAACGTTTATCCCAGATCTACGCCGTTATCGGTTGTTTCAGGAGGTATCGTTCACATATATCGATCAGTGGAGATCGAGGTAGGTGGTCTGTTGTTTATTTCCAACTATCGAGTTGTTTTTGTGTACCATTGTGCTACGCACCCATGTTTGGGGTGTCGTATGGCTGAGTCCTTGACTGATAAAATACCTATAATTGCATAGGTAATTTAATGAATATGTATAAACTATTTTTTTGGGATCGCTGCCTTGATCGAGGGCCACCCCGTGGGTACGTTTCCCTTGTTTAGCCGTTTGGCCAGGATACCCATGGGTATGCCGTGATTATATCATGATTTGAGTTTTCTTGAGAGAAAATGTATATAAATTGCTTGATTATGTGTTGAGATCAGCCCTATTACTTGCTTTGCCTAAGGGTAGTGTTTTTCTTAGCCTGAGGGTAGTGTTTGATTAGCCTAAGGGCATGGTTCTATTTAGCCTGAGGGTGATTTTTTGATTATCCTAAGGGAAAGTGGTTGTTTAGCCTTAGGGAAATGTTTTATATGCCCGATGGCTATAGATTCCATACCTAATAGCAATCACCTGAGGGTTTCGTTTCTATTTGGCCCGAGGGCAAGGTTCTGTTTAGCCTGAGGGAAAGATTCTATTTAGCATGAGGGAAATGGTTCTTATGTCTGAGGACACTGTTTACTTGAACATACACTATGGTGATTTCTCATGTTTTACCTACCAAGCTAAAACACAAGCTTGGTATTGTTTTACCTTCTACTTGTTAGATATCCTGTTGTGGGTTTTGCTGCGACACTGTTTAGGAGATTGTCGGTTGAGGCTGGGTCTCAGAAACTTATAATTCAATTGTATTGAATTTTTAAATAATAATTAAATGGAAATGGAACTGGTAGGAGTAGATACTTTTGAGTACTTCCTAGTTACTGCATTTCATTACTGCACACTGTTGTTGCACATTTTCACTGACAGCTGGGCACAGACCTTTGGTGGTTGCCTACTGGGATTTATTTCTCACACCTTGTTTGGGTTATGTCTTAGGCCCAAATAGATTATATTTCTGTAGATGTTGATAAGGGAAATAGTCCCTATATGGGTACTTGATTGTTTCAGATGAGTATGAGAGCATGGGACTGAGCTTAGGCTTGCGATGCTGCTGAGTTCCTGCTGCACTATTTTGTTTTTCTTTTCTGTACTTGTCCCTAGTACTGTATTGTTTTAGATTGCAATGTATCCTGTTTTGGATACTTTCTTAGACTTGGGACATATTTCATCATCATATATATATGTGACTATTGTCATCTTTTACTTCTGTACTGTTGTCCATTTCAGCTTGGTATTGTTTACTGCTTCCGCTTTAGTATATTTGTATTTTCTCCACTGCGCTACACTTTGACAAATGAGGGAATAGTTTCCCCACTATTAGACCTAGGCCCTCACTGCTAGTCTACAGCCTCTGGCGTTTGGGGAAATGCACTTGAGCTCATGTGACCAACCGGGTTTGGGGAACCCGTTGAGTGGCACCCAGATCTGGGAGGTTACAAAGTGGTATCAGAGGAGTTTTTCTTTTCTATGAGTTATTTTATTATTTAGCGACGACGAAAAGAGATATATTACTAAGAGATTCGGTAATAACTGTGCCTAGGAGTAGCTACCCCGTGTATAGGTAAAGGCCGAATTTCCTCGAATTCAATTGTGATTTTCTGTTTATGATTACTACAATTGATTTGATTTTCACCGTTGGGTGACACACTTGTTGTGTGCTATTTATATTTTTATACTTGGGTTCTATTTAGTTGCAACCCAATGAGATGAGGGTATTCCATATCATGCATCATTTAGGAACATGTTAGAATCACATTCCATGCATAGTTTCCATGCCATGTAGGTGCATTAGAAAATGCATGCTATTGTGATAGATGCCTTGATAAAATACCTGCTATTAGATAGGGTATTGTTATGTAAGGTTCTATGAATGAATACAAAACTTTGGTTTTTGAGGAGTATGAGCCCTCATCAACTGGAATTTGGTAGATCATCGACTTGTTTACCTTGTTATAACATGTATAAGATGTCAATCTTTGATTCGTGGGGAGTATGGTCCCTCACAGATCAGAATTTGGCACTTAGGTGTTGGTTTCAGTGTTTTTTTGGGCTCCAGAGTAGTTTATAATGCTTACTGTTCAGAAAAATCCAGAATACACGCCGTGTGGTTTTGACTACACGCCATGTACTCTTCTGTTTGGGAAGAAATGAATTTTTTTTAAGTACACGTTGTGTACCTTAAGTACACGCCGTGTAGTTTCTAACAGTGTCATAGGCCATGTAGGTAGAAACACGGGAATGGAAAAACTATACAGGGAACACGCCATGTACAGGTTGTACACGCTGTGTCATGTTGACCCTATGTCCACTTTTGTAACTAACAACATGGATAGAGGAATCATCATTTATACACACTATGTCAATGCTGAACATGCCATGTAGTGTAACCTAGGAATCCGACCGTGTAACTAACAACATGGGTCAGTGTCATCCTTTCTAGTACATGCTGTGTCCATCTAGAACACGTTGTGTAGTGTGAAATGTGTGTCCGTCCGTGTCTCAAACAACACGGTTCGGTGAAGCTCGTCTAGTACATGCCGTGTACCTGTGGGACACACCGTGTAGTCTTGATCGGTGAGAGGCCGTGTGGACTTGGCCATGTGGATGGGGAAACAGTGTGGTGTACACACCGTGTGAGGGTGTAACACACCATGTAGTGTCAGCCGAGTAGCCGGCCATGTCACTAACAACACGTGCAGTTGGAATTTACATCGTACACGCCGTGTCTATTTGGAACACACCGTGTAGTGTGAGCTGTGTACCCGACCGTGTCTCAAACAACACAGGTCAGTGAAGCTTGTCTAGTACATGCTGTGTAGGCCTTATACACGCCATGTAGTCTCGTTCAAAAGAGATATGTGTGGCTAAGCCGTGTAGAAGGACTTAGGCAGGGGAATAAAATTCAAGTACACGCTGTGTGTGTGGACAACACGCCGTGTGTTTGGGGTGTTACATGACCAGTACTGGCAGAGTACACACCCATGTGGAAGACTTGAGGTAATACGCCATGTAGTTATTATACATGCCATGTAGTCTTGTTTTGTAAAACTTGAATGTTTTCTTCCTCATGTTCCCTTCTTACACTCCTTGTTTTCAGTCCTTAATGATCTTAATCTAAGGTGCGTGTTTGACCTTGTAGAGTCATGCTGTCAAGATGGCCTCGAGTTGTTTTCCAAGAGAGAGGAAATGATTATACTCCAGAGATGGTAAGCCACGGGCTATCGATGGATCCTCTAGTAGCGCCAGATGTGGTGCCAGCCATTATACCGGACGCAGGTGCGGATGCGCAGTTCCATTAAGGCTTCATGCGGTTTATACAGACCTTCCAGGGAGCACCACCAGTTTCCACATCTATGGCAGAGCTGACACGTATATTTCAGTAGCATCATCCACCTATGTTTTCAGGGGATGAAGGACCACATGCTGCAAAGTCTTGGTTGGGTTCTATGAAGACTATCTTAGAGAATCTGGAGACGCCTCCAGGGAGGAGGGTCAAGCTCGCTACATACATACTACATGATTCCGCCAAGAGATGGTGGGATGTTACCACTCAGACTGAGCATCACATAGACATGGCATGGGAAGATTTTCAGGCAGTCTTCTATGAATTTTTCTTTCCAAAGATGCTAAGGTAATATCAGGCTTGAGAGTTTATGAATCTGCTATAGGGCGCCATGTCATTGATGGATTATTCTTCCCGCTTCACCGAGATACAACGTTTTCACCTGTTTTTGTGGGTGACGAGATGTTGAGGGCTAGATTCTTTGAGGATGGTCTTCAATATGACATCTGAGCACTGGTGAATGTTTTCAGGTTTCCTATGGTGCATGCTATTGTGAACCAAGCATTGATTACCGAGCGGAACCTGAGGGAAGCCAGTGGTGCAGGCCAGGGAAGTTTGGCACCAATTTCTGGTACTATTTCTACCGGTAAGAGGAAGAGGCAGATGGATTTCTCTCACGATGGAAGTACTAGCCAAAAGAGTTATTCAGGTGGCTCGGTGATGTGTTACTAGTGTGGTAAGGAGGGGCATAAGAGACCTCAGTGTCCACGTGACCTAGTGGAGTGTAGAGCTTGTGGTAAGATGGGTCATCTCCAACATTTTTTGCAGGGTGTTTCCACCAGTGACTAGTGAGAGGGGTTCTGTGTAGACTCCATGTGTAGGAGTAGGGCCATCAACTTCTTATAAGTCAGGGAATTGGAATATGTTAGGATGTTCAGGCTGAGGTGGTGGTCGTAGCCATGGTAGCCAGACACTAGGATCTCAGAGACAGCAAGACAAGTCAGCTCAGGTTAGCCAGGCTGTGTCGCAGGGTCGCGACACTGGGCAGACATATGCAGTGCAACAGACCCAACAGAAGCAGGATCCCAGACCTTCCACTGTCATAGGTACTATTCTAGTTGCTTCTGTTTTGTCGTCAGTACTTTTTGATACTGGTGCTACACATAGCTTTATATATGTGCCCATTGTGGAGAGCATTGGACTATGTGTTTATTCTTATTCTGATATCATGATTCTAGACACTCTATTGGGAACTATAATGGAAGGTGTGCATCAGTGTAGGGAGTACCCCCTAGAGGTTGGTGGGCGTCACTTTCTATGGGACCTTTATGTCTTAGAGATGACGAGCTATGACGTCATTCTCAGGATGGACTGGTTGGTACCCTTTCAATTATTTGTATATTTCTATCATCGTAGGGTGAGTTTCACATCACCATAGGGAGGAGAGTTTCTATACAAGGGTGAATGGGATGTCCAGGCGAGCCGATCTTGACCCGAGCATCGTGGACGAGGTGGTGTGATAGCCCAGATTACGAGTTTATATCTGGATGACCAAGAAACTTGTCAGAAGGATTTTCCTATGGTAGTTGATTATTTCAGGTATGTATTCTCGGACGACTTTTTAGGTTTACCTTAGGAGTGAGAGGTGTATTTATCTATTGATCTTGTGTCAGGAGTGGAACCGGTGTCCATTCCTTCTTATAGGATGGCTACACTAGAGTTACAGGAGCTTAAGAGGCAGTTGGAGGAGTTGCAGACAAAGGGTTTCATCCGACCCAGTATTTCTCCTCGGGGTTCGCTTGTCCTGTTTTCTAAGAAGGCGGATGATACCCTCTGACTTTGTGTGGATTATAAAAATATGAACCAATTGACAGTCAATAACCGATATCCCTTTCCAAGGATTGATGATCTTTTTGACCATCTTCGAGGAGCACGAGTGTTCTTGAAGATTGACTTGAGATCCGGATATCATCAGTTGCGTGTTAGACCATCAGACATACCGCTTACATCTTTTTAGAGTAGACATGGTCTATACGAGTAATTGGTCATGTCGTTCGGACTCATGAACGCACCAATAGTTTTCATGGATTTGATGAATCGTGTGTTCCACCCATATCTGGATTCTTTTGTGGTAGTATTTGTGGACAATATCTTGGTGTACTCTCACACTCGACACGACCATGACACACATATTGAGATCATTTTGAGTACACTAAGAGAGCATCAATTATATGATAATCTCTCAAAGTGCCACTTTTTGATGGACCAGATACACTTTCTAGGTCATATTATCTCAAAGACAGGAGTCACATTGGACCAGAGAAAGTGAGAGCAGTAGTTTCCTGGGAGCAACCTAAGAATGTGTTTGAAATACAGAGTTTCTTGGGGCTGACTGGTTACTATAGGCACTTTATACAGGACTTCTTCCACTTACCAGTGTCGTTGATGGGTTTGACTAAGAAGGGTGTGAAGTTCATTTGGTCAGAAACTTGCGAGACAGCCTTTCAGGAGTTGAAGGAAAGGTTGACATCAGCACCAGTCCTGATACTTACAGAGCAAGGGAAAATCTATACAGTTTACTATGATTCATCAGGTATTGGGCTGGGAGTAGTGTTCATGTAGGGTGATCGAGTAGTTGCATACGGGGCTCGGTAGTTGAGTCCACATGAGAGGAATTACCCGACGCATGATCTCGAGTTGACAACAATTGTTCATACATTATGCTGTTGGAGAAATTATCTCTTGGGAGTACATTTTGTGGTTTTTACAGACCAAAAAAGTCTTAAATACATCTTTATCCAGTATGACCTGAATTTGAGACAGCGAAGGTGGGTTGAATACCTTCAGTCCTTCGAATTTGATCTTGCCTATACACCTAGTAAGGGTAACATAGTAGCCAATGCACTGAGTAGGAGGACTCAGATATAGGTAGTGCAGGAGGCCAGTGGTGAGTGGAAGCTCATGTATTTGTTATATGAGATGCATTTGGAGGTGCATGATAGTCAGGGGTGAGCCTATCTTTATTCATTAGCTGTGACTTCTACCCTTCTGGATAAAGTGAGGATGAGACAGCTATCAGATTCAGAAGGACTAGTTCTACGGGAGTCAGTGGAAAGTGAGGACCCTCCTCCTGGTTGGACGATAGGCGATGATGAGATACTATGTATCTATGGATGATTATGGGTTCCAGGGGATATACACGAGGATTTGATGCAGGAGTTTCATGCTTCGGCTTAGGCAGTGCATCCTGGGGTTACCAAAATGTATCGTGACTTGAGATGTCAGTATTGGTGGTCAGGTATAAAAAGAGAGGTATCAGGTATTATTATGAGATGTTACACCTGTCAGCAGGTGAAGGTATAGCATCAGATACTAGATAGACTGTTACAACAGTTACCCATTCCATAGTGGAAATGAGATGATGTTGTGATGGACTTCATGACCGGGTTGCTAAGGTCACCTCGAGACAGTGATGCCGTGTGGGTTGTTGTGGACCGACTTACGAAGGTAGATCACTTTTTGCCGATCAATGAGACATTTAGTATTGATAAGCTCAGAAATTTGTATATCCGAGAGGTAGTATGTATTCATGGGGTCCCTCATTCTATTATTTCAGATAGGGACTCCCATTTTACGTCTCGTTTCTGGCAGAGTTTTTAGAGGGAACTGGGTACAAAGGTTCTTCTGAGCACAACTTACCACCCTCAGACCAATGGCCAATCAGAGCGTATAATACAAGTGCTTGAGGAAATGCTGCGTTCATGTGTCCTAGACTTTGGGGGATCTTGGGAGAAGAACATACCCCTGGTCGAGTTTTCCTACAATAATAGTTTTCAGGAAACTATTGAGATGACACCTTACGAGGCTTTATATGGTAGGCCATGTCGATAACCTTTGTGCTGGTTGGAGGCAGGTGAGGCAGCTTTACTGGGACCATGTATCGTGTAGGAGACTTTAGAGCTGGTCTAGTTGATTCAGAAGTTGATGTCTACTACACAGTATCATCATAAATCTTATGCTGATTGTCGTAGATGACCCTTGGAGTTTGTGGTCGGGGATCAGGTTTTCTTGTGTGTTTCACCGAGGTTGGGACACAGGCAGATCAGGAGAGAGGGTAAACTTTCACCGAGGTATGTGGGGCCATTTGAGATTCTAGAGAGAGTTGGGATGGTTGCCTATCGGTTGCAGTTGCCATAGAGGTACCGGGCCATGCATGACGTCTTCCATGCATCTCAGCTACGCCTTTATCACTCAGACCTGTCTCACGTCTTTCAGCCCAAGGAGGTTAAACTTCAGGCTGATACATCTTTTGAGGAGCATCTAATTTGTATTTTTTATAGGAGCACGAAGGTTCTATGAGGCCAGTCAGTTCCTCTCATATGAGTACTATGGTAGCATGGCCGAGTGCAGGATGAAACCAGGGAGCGGGAGACCGACGTACCTACTCAGTGGCCAGAGTTGTTCTCAGCTTTATCTTCACCACCATTTGAAGGGCAATTTGTGGACGAATTGCTTTAAGGGGGGGGGGAGTTTGTAAGAACCCAGTTCTTATTCTTGAGGTATGAGTTTCTTCTTTTCCTTTTCCTTAAGTGTTTTTGAGAAAATAAGGAAAATGGGGAAAAATACCAAATTTCGTGGGTACACGCCATGTACTTTGGCTATGTGGGATGAGTACACAGGGCGTGTAGGCCTGTCAGTGATGAAGGGTGTAAAAACTAACTACATGCTGTGTACTTAGTATATACACATCTGGTAATCAGTCGACAGGTGAACAGTAAGGCAGTGGGAGTAGCCGCCAGTGGAATGACAGTACATGCCATGTACTCAGAAATACATGTCATGTAATCATGTCGACAGATGAACTATGAGGCAATGGAAAGTGGCCACTAGAGGAACAGTTAAAAAATGAAATTTACACACCATGTACTTGAGAGTACACGTCGTGTAGTTGTATTTTTTTTGTTATAAATTGGAAGTAGCCTCCTCATTCAGTAGAGGAGGCAGTGGGTTCATTTGGAGCGCAAGAGAGACGACCAGATATTGGAAGAGATCCTGACCACACACTGAGACTCCGATTCCTTCGCCGACGATCTCGTTTGAACCGCGTGGGTGAGTTGTTAACTCTTCTTGAACCTTTCCTTCCAATTATTTCCTGAGGGGATGTTATTTGAGTTTTAATGGGTGAACATTTATCCCAGATCTATGTCATTCTCAGTTGTTTCAGGAGGTTCTGTTCACGTATATCGATCATTGGAGATTGAGGTAGGTGGTCTGGTGTTTATTTCCAACTGTCGAGTTGTTTTTGTGTACCATTGTGCTACACGCCCATGTTTGGGGTGTTTTATGGCTGAGGCCTTAACTAATAAAATACCTAGAATTGTATATGTAATTTAATGAATATATATAAACTATTGTTTGGGATCACTGCCTTGATCCAGGGCCACCCCGTGGGTGCGTTTCCCTTGTTTAGCCGTTTGGCCAGGATACCCATGGGTATGCCATGATTATAGCATGCTTTGAGTTTTCTTGATAGAAAATGTATATAAATTTCTTGCTTATGTGTCGGGCTCGACCCAGTTACTTGATTATCCTAAGGGTAGTGTTTTTATTAGCCTGAGGGCAGTGTTTGATTAGCATGAGGGAAAGGTTCTATTTAGCCTGAGGGTGAGTGTTTGTTTAGCCTGATGGCAAGTGGTTGTTTAGCCCGAGGGCAACGTTTCATATGCCTGAGGGCTGTAGATTCCATTCCTGAGGGTAATCACATGAGGGTTTCATTTTTATTTGGACTGAGGGAAAGGCCTGAGGGCAAGGTTCTGTTTAGCCTGAGGGTAAGATTCTGTTTAGCCCGAGAGAAACAGTTCTTATGTATGAGGACACTATTTACTTGAACATACACTGTGGTGATTTCTCATGTTTTACCTACCAAGATAAAGCACAAGCTTGGTATTGTTTTACCTTCTAATTGTTAGATAGCCTGTTGTGGGTTTTTTTGCGGCACTGTTTAGAAGATTTTCAGGTTTTGGAAACTTATAATTTAATTATATTTAATTGTTAAATAATAATTAAATGTAAATGGAACTGATAAGAGTAGCTACTTTTGAGTACTTCCTAGTTACTGCGTTTCATTACTACACACTGTTGTTGCACATTTTCACTGACAACTGGGCACATACCTTTGGTGGTTTCCTACTAAGATTTATTTCTCACACCCTGTTTGGGTCATGTCTTGGTCTCAAACAGATTATATTACTGCAGGTGTTGATAAGGGCAAGAGTCCCTATACAGGTACTTGATTGTTGCAGAGGAGTATGAGAGCATGGGACCGAGCTTAGGCTTGCGATGCTGCTGAGTTTGTACTACATTGTTTTGTTTTACTTTTCTGTACTTGTCCCTAGTACTGTATTATTTTAGATTGTAGTGTATCCTATTTTGGATACTTTCTTAGACTTGGGACATATTGCATCATCATATATATATGTGACTGTTGTCATCTTTTACTTATGTACTGTTTTCCATTTCATCTTGGTATTGTTTACTACTTCCGCTTTAGTATGTTTGCATTTTCTTCTCTATGCTACACTTTAAAAAATGAGGGAATAGTTTCCCCACTATCAGAACTAGGCCCTCACTGCTAGTCGGTAGCCTCTGGCATTTGGGAAAATGTGCATGAGGTCATGTGGCCAACCGGGTTCGGGAAACCCGTTGAGTGGCACCCGGATCTGGGACATTACATTAATCTTCTTACCAAGATGGTTCTAAACTTCATTCTTGTATTCTTTGAATTTATCAAAAGAATCTGACTTATACCTCATTAATTAGATATATCCATATCTATTAAATTCACTAGTAAAAGTTATGAAGTATGAGTACCCTCCCCTTGCTTCAACTGGAAATGGTCCACATACATCGGTATGAACCAATTCAAGAAGTTCTTTATCCCTTTCACATTTCCCACTAAATGGGGCTTTGGTCATTTTTCCTTGTAAACATGCATAAAATATTCCAAATGGTTTTAGTTCGAAAGAATCTAAATATCCATCTTGATGTAACTTTGTCAAGAATTTCTTGTTTACATGACCTATCCAGTGATGCCAAAGTTGGGTGTGGTATAAGTCATGTGAAGTATCTTTGTTATTGATTTCCATTACTTGGTTTGTGTAATCCAACATGTAAAGATCGTTGTATAAATGTTCCCTACCAAAAAAATGCTATATTTGTAAAAGAAGCAACATTAATTTCAAAACTTGAAAACAAATCCATCTATATCTAATCTAGATACAGAAATAATGTTTTTAGTAATAAACAACACATAATAACAAACCTTTAACACTAAGATCATCCCAGTTGGAAACATGAAGTGGTAGTCCCCGACATCTATAACAACAAGTCTGGCTCTGTTGGATACTCGCAGATCTACCTCCCCTCGATCAGTCTTCCTGAATATGCTTGGTTCCTGTATTTGGATACATATGTGAGCACCAAAAGCTGTATCTAATACCCAATTTATAGAAACATATAGATTACATTTGATAACAAATGCACCTGAATCTTCCCCTTGCTTCTTAGGCTTCTTGTAGTTCTTCTTCCAGTGGCATTTCTTGCCACATGCGAAACAAACAACCTCTTGTTCCCTTGCCCCCTCTGATCTTCCTTTTCTTGGAAGACCGTGAAGAAGCTTTGGAATTAAATCTATTTGCCTTCCCTTTCCTCTTATTCACCATAAGGACATAAGGATTTTTTAAATTCATATCTTTTTCCACTTGGTGAATGAGGATAAGAAGATCAGATAGAGTCTTCTCAATGTTGTTCATGTTGAAATTGACAACAAAGTTGGAGAAGCTCTGAGGGAGTGATGCGAATATGAGACACTACCACAAAAATGGGTTTTCACAATGCCACCATTTAACAACGCTAAAAAAATGATATGATAAAGGGGGTACCTTTATCAGCACTAAAAAAAGTGCTGATAAAGGGGACCCCTTTATTAACGCTTTTTTTTTGAGTGCTGATAAAGGGGGGGGGGACTTTATCAGTGCTTTTTTTACAGCACTGATAAAGTGTGTGTTTCAAAAAAAATATATTGATATATAAATATATTTATATTGATATAAATATAATATATATTTTTTAAATATGTTTTAGATCAATTTGATATGTGGTAGATGTAAAACGGACACCCGGAGCAGAAGTTATGGCAAAACGGACACCCGGAGTAGAAGTTATGGCAAAATGGACACCCAGAGAAGAACTTATGACCTTTGGGAGAAATTATGGGATTTTTTTGGCCTTAAAGAATGTGATAAGGGGTCATAGTGGTCACCAGAGTGTAGATATTTTTTGAAATCTTTGATTTGATAGGTCACAGTGCTCAAATGGACACCCAGAACAGAAGTTATGATTGTTTGAAATTGAGCAACCCTTCTAGCACCTAAAAACCTAAGAAACCCCCAACTCACTAAAATAACCATAAATTTTGCTTCGGGTGTCTATTTGAGTGTTGTGACCAGTAAAATAGAATCTCTTGAGATGAGTGAGTACCACGTCTAATCGAAACCATGATAAGATCAAAGAAATGGAAGATATATTAGTTATACCACTCCAAGAAAACTCCAACTTCAAACGGCCATAACTTTCACTTCAGGTGCCCGTTTGGGCTCTACCACATATCAAATCGAAGGTAGTGAAGATATCTATGCAGTAGGATAATTTTAGCATAGTTTTAGTTGATTATAGGACTATAAAACCCAAAATAACCAACAGAAGGCCTCTAAAACCCCGTTTTCATGTCTGGTGCCCTGTCAAATGTTTCTTAAAATGGTAACAACTCATGATCTGTGTGTCTGTTCGGCCTCCGTCACCTTTTATATCGTAGTTCATTCCATGAGATTAAGTTTTACTGGTCATGGAGCTAAAATGAATGCCTGGAGCAGAATTTATGCTCTTTTCAATGACTCTGCAGTTTGTTAGGTTTTTCGAGCCCCAGTTTCTAGCAGTTTTGTCTTGTCTAATGTTTTTTTAAACAACTATAACTTATGATTTGCCTGTCTGTTCAGCCTCCACCACCTATCATATAAAATTTTGTTTGATGATCTTCGATTTGACTGGTCATAGAGCTGGAACGGACTCCTGGATCAGAATTTTTCGTCATTACCCTGAGTTTAGGGTTTATTTGACTTTCTGACTATATTTAAGGGTTTTGAGGGTTTCTCCATTTTTACCCATTTTTCAGGTTTTCAGGGCTTGTTATCATTTTTCATAATTTACTATTATTTATAATCAAATATATAACAATATATACATATTTTTTTATATATTCACACATAAAATTTTAATTTTATAAATAAATAATTAAACATATTTACATATAAAATACATTTCTCAATATATAAGTCTTATCTAAATAAAAAACTAATATAAATTTTATTTAAAATACAAATATATGAATATTTATATACCTATCTTATGTGTACTTGTATATATATATATATATTTGTGTGTGTGCGTGTGTGTCTGTATTGACAAACTGATGTATATTATCTATATATTCTAAACATATGTATATACATATTAATATATAATATTTGTAAATACATATAAATATGTATAATTATACTTACCAATACACATATAATATATGTTTGTGTGTGTTGTATATATGTATTTATTTATTTATAAACACACAAAAAGCATATTTTATAAATGTATTTAAAACTGATCTTATAAATATATATTAATATACAAATAACTATATTAATATATAAATATAACTATATATATATATTAATAAAACTAAATATATATATATTAATATAAATATATATATGTTAATATAAATATATATTAATATACGAGTAAATATAACTATATATATATAAATAAATAGATATATTAATAAATGAAGATCAAAGTAATATGGTGGAGTGGTAAAGGCTTAGGTGCGCAAACAACAGGTCTTGAGTTCGAATCCAGCGGGAGGCAGGTCACACGAGCAGGTGGAATAAAAGCTAGCGCTATTAAAGGGTGGGTGGGGGCATTGTTAAAGGCTGGGGGTGTGCGGGTTGGGGCATGTGTGCTGGGGTGGGGGTGCTGTTAAAGGGGGATTCAAGCACTGTTGAATCCCCTCTTGAATTGCAGAAATATATTTTTTATATTTTTTATGTTTTTTAACTTTTATCAGTGCTTTTAAAAAAGTGCTAATAAAGGACCCATTTATCAGCGTTTTTTAGCATTGATAAAAGACCCCTTTTATCAATGATTTTTCTTAGCACTAATAAAAGGGGTCTTTATCGTCACTTTTTTTAGATCTGTTAAAAGGGACTCCCTTTATCTTCACTGAGATTAACAGTGCTTTTTTAGCGCTGTAAATCGACTTTTCTAGTGTTGATAAAGGCCATATTTGTAGTAGTGAGATTGATGCCCAGTTCTTCGGGGAGTTTAAACCCTAGAACCTTCAGGCGCTCAATGTATCCAATAAACTTGACTACATAGGGCCCATATGGGGAACCCTCTATAAGATTACTTTGAAAGAGTGCCTTGGAGATCTCAAACCTTTCCTGTCTTGCTCTCTCTTGGTAAAGATCATAGAGGTTCTCGAGCATGCTATAAGCATCCATGTTTTCATGAGACTTCATGAGATCACTAGACATTGATGATAGAATTAAACATTGAACGTTGATCGCGTCATTCATATGTTTCTCATAGACCAGGAAATCCTCATCACTCACCTCTTTGGCAAGAAAAGCAGGTAATGATGACTTTAACATGTAATACTTCTATTCATGGCATAGGATAACTCAAAGGTGTCTAAACCATTCCTAAAAGTTACTGCCAGTGATTATGTTGTCTTTATCCAGAATTGATCACAGGGATGGTGTGGTTGATGATCTTGTAATTTTTATTCTACAATTAAAAGAGTAGATCATTAGTACTCTCTTGATTACATTTTATGATAAATAAAAAATTAATTTTATTAAGACTCCCACTATTTTATCAGGTCTCAACGAACCTCACCATTGAACTCAGAATGTCCATTTTCCATGAAATTCTAGTGGAAAGGATCCATATTCCCCTTTTCATAACCCCAACAAGGGCTGGTCAAGCTATTTGAAGTTATTTAGGTAGGCAGGTCTTTGCTAACTGTGGGCTTAAAGTTCCTTGATCTATTGAGTGGACTCCCCAATCCTGAAATCCTGACTTTGGATTTCCTCAACTCTTGCCTTCAATATTACACCAAGTCTATAAATGGATACTCCTCTTGATGTAATATGGATAAATCAACCCGAAAACTTTCATAAGGGCTTCCTGTATAAAAGTAAGTGTCCCAACAAGGGTTGGTCAAACACATAGTTTTATTAAGTTTTTACCTTAATCAAGTAACGAAAGGCTTGGTATGACTTAATATTTTATTTGAGGGATTTTTATCTCTTATGCGTGAATTTATCATTATCACATGCTTGTTAATATTAAGTGGAACTAACTTAAGTGATTAACCATGTCTTGATAATATTTACACATAAGTCCTGATTTATTTTAGTTCCATCTTACATGATTTTTTAATTAATTAATTATGTTATCGCGACAAAACATCCATAATGATAAACCATGAAACTGAAAGAAATAAAATAAAGTAAATGAAATGATCACGAGCTTTTCTAATGGTTAGTTTATCTAGAAGTTGATAAAATAACCCTGACCTAGGGGAGAAACACCTTGAACATTTTAGGTTCATGTTTACAGCTTTCCACTTGTCTACCTCTGTATCTCCTAGGATTGGTTTTTTCTCGGCTCCATCTTGAACCACCTCCACTATCTTGGGAGTTCCATCCATTACACATGTTTTAAACTCACACATAGGTGAGGGGTAAAATGGGGTTTTACATAAAAGAATACTTGGGCACACAGACCCTACATATTAATTAGGGAAGGCTCACAAGCTGAAAAATTTAATTTAAATAAATAAATTAAAAGAAACTATCCACATACAAAGGTCCTGGTCTAGATCATGATCATTCATAAATAAAACAATATTTATGCATAAATAAAACTATCATTCAATTCTTTAATTGTTCTTGTTTAAGATAAATCATGCTCAAATCAATTAATTATCATATTTAATTAATCAATCCTTTTATCTTAAACCCTTTTCTAAATTTCCTTGAGATTCCCATCCATCATAATTTTAAACAAATAAATTCATTTAAAATTATCTTTGTACGTACTTGTACCTTGGAGGCAACCCGATGAATTCTTGTTCATAACTACCCAATGAGTAGAAATGAACATTACGCAGATGTTAAATTAAACACATATATATAAAACACCCATCATGCATTGTGCCTCAGCTTTACACCTATACCATGGTACACATCTCAAGGGTTTGTATAATATAATAATAAATTTTATTAAATCTACATAATTTGGACGAGTACATGGCGTGTAGTTCCAACTACACGGTGTGTGCTATTTTTCACTGTCCATCCGAAGTACACACTTGGGGATACAACATGTGAGTGTACTATAGAAATCTTTGGAGTACATGGCATGTCCAGTGGCCCACATGGCATTTAGTATCCGTGTTACACGGTCTCTAGTTGGGAAAGCCATGTATGGGGTACACAGTCCAACCCTAACCTAAAGAGACTACATGCTGTGTCTAGTGGGCCACACAACATGTAATTCAGAAACCACATGCCACCTATTCCTTGTCAGCACATGAATTCACTAAGAATTAGAAAAACTTCAATGAAATGGCTTGGCTTGGCAGACCAGACCTGGTGCATTGAACCTTGACTACATGACATGTACTGCCGAATACACACCGTGTGTTCTGGTGTTGTATGACCAGGAACCTTTTAAACCTTTATATGAGATACTCTATTTTATTTTAATCAAAATTAAAAGAAAATATCATTTCTGTAAGGTGAATGAGAAACAAAAAAGGAGGAATAGATCTCAAGATTCAGATTTGCAGAACGATTAACTTGAATTGAAACAACTAAATTATTAAATGCATAAATTATCAATGAAATATTTAAATAATTAGAAACTATGATGTAACCCCTCTGATACCACTTGTAGGTTTTGGGTGCAGTGGAAGCGTAGTAGGGACAGAACCCAACTTTAATTTTTACCACGATCAATGATTATTCTGGGATCAATATGACGATGAACTCCATTCTCTACATAATATAATCAAAGATTTAGATAAATAAGGAAGAGGCTTGAAACCTTTAGAGAGGATCTTGAACATCATGTTTATAATTAATTTAATTAATTTCATAAAGAAAATAATACCTAGATCTTCGGTATTTTCTTCGTTTATGGTGTTGATCATCTGGAATGACCCTTCCGAATTATCTCATTGTGCTTGTGAGGATCCAAACTAGAATCCCTCTAGTGGTGATCCGCACATGCTCTAATGGCCTCCAATTGATACTATTCATTCTCTGGGTGCTAGCGTGGTGAAATGAGTGTCTTGTGTTAGTCGTTATTGATCACTTGTTCTTCAACCATGAAGAACATCTCTCATTATTGAGAGGGGCAAGAAGAGGATTCGAGAGAGAAATTGTTTAGCTCAAAAATTCTCAATTCATCGAGTGTGCGGTTCAGTACATGGAACAATAAACATACATGTCTATTTATTGACATGGGGATTCAGTTACAATATTTAATTTCATAAAAAAAATTAAATACATACATAACCTTATAGAAAACCCATGCAATTAATAATAATACCGCATCATTATTTATGGTGTGACAACTTGCGAAAAACAGAATTATAAATAAAATTCCACGTCACAAAATAATAGCAGCATTATTTTAATTTGTACGAACTAGTTAAATAATTATTTATCATCTTGAAAACAATTATTTTACTACTGGATCACCCTTGGTCCACTCAAACTCCACTTCCATTTATTGAACACCCGAATAAATAAATAAATAATTTATTCTCTTAAATAAATATTTTATTTACAAACTAGTAAATAAATATTTATTAAATATTCAATAAAATTAATAAACATATTTTACCCACAATCCAGTGAATAAATATTTATTTAATTTATGTAATCATTTTAACTTTATTAAAATTATTCCACTATCTTAAGAATAATATTTATTAATTAAATTCAAATAGAATTTAACCGAGACCACTAGAAACACTTAGTGTGTGACCCTCTAGGATTGTTTCTCATTAGCATTAGGCAGGCTTTCCTAAAGTCCAAGAGTACTGTCTAGAAATGGGCCAAGGCACCCAAGAGAGAGAACTTAAAGTCCCAACAATGAAATCCACATATGAATGCTCATTGTGTAATATAATCTCTTTGTCACAACATCTCATAGAGCAGGTTTCATGATAGTGTCATCAACTTTTATGCTTGATATGTCGTTCTTTGACTACCTGAAATAAACTCATCATTACACCATGGCCATGGAATTTCGTGCAACGGTTCTATTTCAATCAAAGGTAATAGATATCAAATTCCATAAATGGAAAGGAAAAATCCTTCCTTGACTTATCAATTAATATTATGCCACTCATGACACACCCAACGTACCTTACTTCTCGCCAACTATCTTCATGATGGTTTTCATTAGTAAATCAAAGTGCAAAAGTCATGACACGTATTAATGATAATCTTAAATTATGAGGATCATTACACATGCTTGCAGATAAAAATATCCGATGACACCAAAACATGAATAATTCTTACTGACGGGTATGTTCTCATAATCTCCTATCTTAGAGATTACCAAGTGAAAACTTTATGAGAGGAAGTTTCATCTGATTACGAGTACTCTCACCTGATGGTCTGCATGCTATGTGTCCCATAATAGTATGTCATCCAACCATATAACTATATTTAAGAATGTTGTTATAGCATTTTCAAGGTTCTCATCACAGTGGGGAACTGCCATGACCTTATCAATACAACAAATACTCTAGGAAATTATTACATCATAGTTATGCAGAACAATGAAAAATATGTAATAAGATGTTTAATATTTAAATACATTAAATATACATGTAATAAAATTACAAATAATTGGTTTTGGGGCACCAACTCTAACAAGCTCGGAATGTGCCTCAGAGGGTACACAGACACTGCCATGAGTACACGGCTAGAGGCACACCGTGTACTTGGGCATAGACATGACCACCTGTAAACAGGTTGGTATAAAGGTAGGACAAAGTAAACATACGTGACCATACAAAACATTTAGGTGTTGGGTGATCTCTATATGTCATTTACCTTACCTACATGACATGTATACAATGATTCACATGTCGTGTGAGGTGTTACCACACGAGCAGACTTAGGGTTAGCTGGACACACCATGTACCCCCAGCACACACCATGTACCCCCTTAAAGAGTGTTTGAAGCTCTTTGTTTTATTAGTATGTATTATTCTTGGTTGAGTGTGTTCCCTTAGTCCATTCCATTGAGTTTATAGTGAAAAATTACATCCACATCAGAGGATTGTATTCCCCTCTAGAGGATGAGTCTCAGACAGAGTTCGTGGCGTCCCTTCATGTGACTGGAGTGTGATACTCTATCATCTCTATACCCTAAGTGGGGTTTATAAAATTGGTGTGACCTCCTTGAGTAGGGAATTGATCTTCCGTCTAGCTGTCTGTATTGGTAAAGTTTGTGGTGTTGTTGGCATATGATCCCCTATATAGCGGGTTAATCTAGATTGGGTTCGTGGTGTCCTCCAGTGATTTTGGGTGTGACCCACTATCTAGGTATCAGGGTATTTTGAGACTAATTATATTTATCGGTCAGGACCCAATGATCTAGACCTATTCAATTAAAGTCTCTAATGATAACATGGATCATAGAGTGGATTCTATCAGAACAAATATTTCTTTGAGTAGAATCTTATGGATGGTAGTTGGTTATGACTGTATGGCGGTGTAGTGTCTTTCCTAAGTATATCTGGGATTTTTTGGTGATACATTGATTGTTATATCCTTGTATTGAGTTGAATATAATTTATGCTTCATGTATATAGTTTTTGGGGGTTCCCTGCTAGGTATTTTTATACTCAACAATGCATGGGATTTTCTCACACGTGTTGTGTCTTATGCAGAATACAACCCTTTTGATGGTTTCCCTAGAGGGCATAGAGCTGGTGGAGCATAGCTTGATCTTGTCATATTGAGGTGTTTTTTTGGATATTTCATTTTACCTTAGTCCTTGAACTTGGAGCAGGTTGAACTCTTTGCGGTTTTTGGTTGGTCTTTTATTCAACCTATTTTCCTACTTTCAGTACTTTACTATCATACTCTAGTTGTGGGATTATAGATGTATGCATGAATTTGTTTTAATTGTTTTAAATTTAAACACTGTGTGGTCTTGTAGATGTGTGCGTGTGTATAGGTAAATTAGGCTAATGCCTCCCATTTGGGAGATATGCTTATTCGGTGTTGGTCACCAGCACCTATCCTATTGAATGTGATCTTGGGATAGTCATGGGTTGGACCCTGGAGGGTCAGGTTGTGATAAAGTGGTATTAGAGTAGTCAGTTCTAACTTAGGATCAGAGATGGTGATATTGGTTTGGGGAAACAATGTTTAGTATTCCAAGTTCATCTTTCATGCCGGAGACTCTAGTGTTGGTGTGGTGGCCGACGTATCCATACACCAGGACTCTAATCACCTACCTTTTGACTCAGTACATGTAAACATTGGTTGAAGGGATTTTTTGGTACATGCATCATATAGGAATGTGTCGTGTTTTCCATGTCCTTCTTGAGTCATCTCCCCATATATACTCTTTTTGACTGTGGTAAATCTTGTTTTATTTTAGGATCCCTCCATGAAAATAGATGACTAGTATTCCACTGCATGATCACAAGGATGGTCTTCCTAGTGATGAGGCTTTAGTGTAGGGTCTTGTACCATAGATGGCACCTTCAGGTGGTTTACCAGCTATACCACCACCCGTTGATGAACAATTAGCATTGTAAGTGACAACTAAGGATGCATATAGGCTAAGTGAACTATAATGTCTTAGATTTTCCATGTTTTATTTTTAAATATTATATGGAATTATTACAAGACCAGGCACAAAGACGACACATCATTCCAAGGGCCGGTGATCCCATAATGGTGGTTTGAACTTTTTTTATGTTAAGTGAGTCGGCATATGTGCACGGTTGTGGCAGTTTCTAAATGGATTCTCAGATTAAAAATCTGAGGGCACTCTTGTGTTAGGGACATCGACTTTACCTAAAAATGAGTCCAACCTTGACCGGCACGGGTCGGGGGAAAAAGTTAATTTTCAGACATTTTTAGTAAAATAAAATAAAATAAATTAGCCAAGTTTATTTTATTTTATTTGGAAACATCCACTGTAGCGTAGCGACAGGGTAGCTGTTTCCTTAATTAATGTCATACCATAATCACTCTGAAAAAAATGTCGACTTATTAATACCACATCATGATGGAATTCTGAAATGTGTTTCCTATTTTTAATTGGTTAATCAAATGTTGCTCGTTGGCAAAGGTGGAGAGAATCTATGGAGAATCCATGGAGCTTTGGAGAGAAATCTCAACGATGAACGATGATGGATCAAAGCTACGAATCGCTGTACCAACGAAGTTAAAGGATCCCAGCGATGATGGAAGCATGACCCCTTTGTCAACAACCAATCCCTTCTTGATGTAGGGGTTTCTATTTTGATTCTTCTTTCCCCATTTTTGAATTTAAACGATGAACGTGGATCAACCACGAACATGTTGATCTGTGGATTCATATGTTCTTGAGGGAGGGTTTTATTAGGTTGATTTTGGGGAATTAATCCATGTTGAATTGTTATTGATTTCTACTCTATTTGATCCTACTAACAAGAGAAGATCAACGTCGTGACGAATGACGGTGGAGGTTCGTTCCTTAATTTGTTTATTGGATTTCTCCCCCCTTCCTTTTCCTCGATCGTTCTTTGCGTTCTTTGCGGGGTGAGGAACAACAGATCGTTGCGCATTCGTTTTGCAATGAAACAATCCCAAATTGAAGATCTGACATCACGATGACCTAGTTGAGGTGCGATGACGATAGCAGACGACGAATCAGACCAGATCGTGAAAGACCATTCTTCGAGCGTTCTTCACATGGGTGGATCGTTACATGTTTTCGGGACCGATCAGAGGCCCAAAAACAAAGGAATCAGCTTCTTGGTATTGGGGTGACTAAAACCCATGAGTTTCATAGCGATCAGACGACTAGATCAATGAACGGGGAGCACGAGAGGCACGACGGCAAGAAGCGTCGATTCTGGAAAATTCCGGAATACACAGCGTGTACTTCCAAAGAACACACTGTGTAGTACCGGTGGTAGCGGCTAGGGTTTTGAGGGCCAGATAGGTATCAAACAACATGTGACCCCAGTCACACAATGTGTTGGACCTTCTCCGAATCTCGGTGTGTATCTCGGGTGATACACGAACATGAGGAGAATGACATAGCTTCGCGACACGACGTGTACTCTCTATGCAGCATGGCAGAGGCGACTACGTAGGACTCGGTGTGTATTTAGGGGATACACAGACATGGGATGAAGTACATGACCGTGTGCTCCACCACATGGTTAGGCGAGCCCAGTAACATGGGTCACCCCGTGTACCGATTACACGGGTTGACACACATGGGTTGAGGCCGTGTACAGGCACATGGCCAACGTACACGGAGCTGACCCCAGTCACTCGGACATGGTGTGTACTCTTTACCACATGCCGTGTACTGACTTTTTTCTACATGAAAAACCTTATGACATAGGCCATTGTACATGGGAATTACCCGGGGTTAGAAGACATGACATGTGACTTTTCTATATTCCGTGTACTTTTTGGAAAATGGCTTGGTACTCTTGTCCACTATATCTTGGACATGTTTCGTTTGGGTTAGTTCCTCTTCTTCTCATTCCCCTGAAGGCCAAGCATCGTCTCCTTATATAGGATTATGATCCCTTCAACAGGACTTTCTCTGATAGAGTCATCATCCCTCCGAGAGGCCCGAAGTAAGATCCTCTATCCATTCTTGATCCTAGGTAGAGTCAGGCATCGATGTGACCAACTCCACTGAGCATTGATCCTCTACCTAGCTGGTGAATTTTTATGAGTCGCGATATCCTCCATGGACCTAGCAGTGATCCTCATCTATGTATCGTGATCTTTCCCACTTAGGAGTGTGTTCTCCCGTAATGAGTGTATCTATCTATTGTGATCTTTTCCACTCAGGAGTGCGTTCTCACGTAATGAGTGTTCCTATATCTCATGGATTTTCCCGAAGAATAGTGATTATTGGATGTACGTCATCAAAGCTATCAGACTCGTGGAGTGAGTTATCTCAGAATGAGTGCTTCGTGGAATCTTCAAACTAAATCCCTAGCAGGGGGTGTGCGGTTGTGTGACTTGTCTCTAGACTACGGGTCTGAGTTTTAAGTATATATATATTGTGTTCTCCTATTATATGTTCAATAGACATATACTGTGTAGAGATGACTGTGCCTTTCCTTTGTTTTTTTCGGGGTCCTCTACTGAGTATTGTTATACTCACCCCTGCACGAGCCTTGCCCACACGTGTCATGTCTTATGCAGACGAGTAGCCTTTTGACAGAGTCTAGGGTGGAATGGGGTAGGAATGAGATTTCTGAGTTTCCTATAGGCTGAGGTATTCCTATGGATATGAGCAGCAGTCCTAGTACCTCTTTTTGTTTACAAGTTGTACTTTTCAGTTTTCAGACTCTTATTTTGGTGGGCTTGTATTCTGGCCTAGTTTACTTTCAGCACTTTACTTTACATCGTACTCTATTGGCTTGGTTTAGTTGTATGCATGCATTTTGTTTCTTAGTGGTTTTTATATTTCAGCACTTGTGGGATTAGAGATGTTTTCTTGTGTATAGGTTCTTAGGAAATGCCTCCCATGTTATTAATATGCCTACTCGGTGCTAGTCACCAGCCCCTGTCCTATTGGAGGTGGGTTTGGGGAGTTGCGGTGCAGACCCCATTTGGAAGGGTCATGACAGAGTGGTATCAGAGGAGGTCGGTCCTACCTTAGGACCAAGAGTCTGTGAGATTGGTTTGGGGCAATAGTGTTAAGTGTTTCAAGTTCGGATTTTAGGCCAGGGACTCCAGTGTTGGTGCGGGCGACCAACGTATCCATACACCAGAACTCTGATAACCTGATTTTCAACTGGGTACATGAAAACACTAGTTTCAGGGAAATGAAATAATGGTACATGCATCATATAGGAATGGGTTGTGTTTTCCATGTCCTTGTTTCAACTATCCCGATATACTTATTGACCATGTACATCTTGTTTCATTACAGGATGCCTCCACGATGCATACCCTCTAGGATTCAACAGAACAATCAGGAGGATGACCCCCTCAGTGATGAGGCTTCGATACAGGGACCAATTCCCAAAGTGTTTCCTACAGGTGGTGCACCTGCTATACCACCACTAGTGGAGCAGCCCGTGGTACATGTAGTACCGAACGATGAGGAGTGAAGGCTGAGTGCACTCTATGAGTTCCAGAGATAGATACCCCTCAGGTTCTAAGGTGAGACCGACCCTCAGGAGACTGAGGACTATCTTGAGGCGGTGACTAGAGTTTTACATCTAGTGAGGACACCAGTAGATCAGATGGTGATCCTAGGAGTGAACCTTCTTCAGGGTTCCGCGGGACGATGGTGGAGTCTGACCACACAGACTCACAATGAGGAGACTCTTTCATGGACGAAGTTTGAGTGACTCTTCATGGAGGAGTTCTCTCCAGTTACGCTAATAGCAGTACACATCCAGGAGATTCATCAGCTTCAGTATGGCAGTATGACGGTAGATGACTATTCATCGAGGTTCACCAACCTCACCAGGTACTCGATGGATATGGTCAGCGATCAGTAATTTAGAGCTCAGACCTTCAAGAGAGGTCTACGACGGGACATCCGAGATAGTTTCATTCCTTTATGCATTTCGACATATGCTGGAGTGCTCAAGCAGTCCTTGGTGATCGAGAGATTCTTGGCAGAGTAGAGACAGCCGATGGTAGTCAGCAGCAGACAGATAGGTCCGAAGACCTCGACAGTGGGGAACCGACGTCAGACATAGGGATCAGGACATGGGAGACATTAGAGGAGGACCCGGGATAGGGAGTTGACATTCTAGGGCTCTCAGGATGGATCCAGTCATCCTAGGGAGAAGTGATGCTACTCGTGTGACGGAAGGGGACATCTCACTAGGGATTGTCCGAACCGTCGAGCTACTGACAGGGAAGCGGTGGATGGACCACCGAGGTAGAGGCAGAGAGTAGATTAGGCAGAACCACTAGGTGGAAAATGTGGAAGAGGAGCAGGGAGAGATGCAGGTGATGGAAGACGCTTCGACTTACTTCCACCACCACCCCCAGGAGGTCCGCACCAAGCTCAGGGAGCTGTGGGACAGGGGTGGGGAAAAGTACATGTGGTCTAGGAATATGACCCAGGGGCTCCAGGGATGATCTGAGCTATGCTATCTGTCTTCTCTACCTTATCTTCCATACTTATAGACACAGGTTCCTGTCATTACTTCATCACCACATGTCTTGTGTGAAGCCTTGAGATTTCGGTAGAGCCGTTGACTCGATCCTTATGCTTGGAGACACCCACGGGAGGAGACTCGATGATCACACACCTTTTTAGATAGTGTGATCTTACCCTTGGAGGTGAGAGTTTTGGCTGGAACCTCTTGGTGGTAGCGTCGAGGCCTTACGACGTCATTCTCAGTATGGATTGGTTATCTTTGGTCCATGCCCAGATTGACTATTTTAGGAAAAGAGTGCGGTGTGTCCGTAGTGATGGGATGAGGTTTTCTTTTGTCAGAGAAAAGGAGACCCAGGAAACATAGAATGATCTCATTCATAGGAGGGTATAGCCGGTCACTCATGAGTTGGATAGCCTTTCCCTCGGAGCAGTCGATGTGATGAGCTCACAATTCTGAGTAGTAGTGCCGGAGTACGGGTACGTCTTTCCTGAAGATGTTCCAGGACTACCTCCACATTGGGAAATCGACTTCTGCATCGACTTACACCCTAGTACAACACCAATTTCTTCATCAACATATCAGATGGATTTGATAGAGCTTCACGAGCTGAGGGTGTAGTTGGAGGATTTGCAGAGCAAGGGTTTCATGCGACCCAACGTTTCACCCTGGGCGGCCCGAGTCTTGTTTTCCAAGAAGGAAGACGAGAGTTTGAGGTTGTGCGTGGATTACCGGTGCCTGAATCAGGTAACAGTGAAGAACAAGTATCCAATTTCAAGAATCGATGACCTCTTCAATTAGATAAGAAGGGAACAATGGTTCTCGAAGGTTGATATTCGATTAGGTTATCACCAGTTACGAGTACGACATGAGGATATACCGAAGACAACATTCAGATGCCGCTATGGTCACTATGAGTACTTGGTGACGCCTTTCAGCATGAAGAACGCCCTCGCAGTATTCATGGGACTGATGAATCGGATCTTCCAGCCATACTTGGATCAGTTCATAGTGGTCTTCATCAACGACATCCTTGTGTACTCGACGCCAGAGGAGGAGCATGCAAGACACATGCAGATGGTTCTAGATGTACTCTGAGAGCACCAGCTTTATGAGAAGATCTCAAAGTGCCAGTTCTGGATTCAAGAGGTCCACTTTCTGGGACATGTCATCTCAGAAGATGGAGCATTTTTGGATCCAGCCAATGTGGAGGCAGTGTTAGCATGTGAGTCACCTCGGAACATGACGGAGGTGCGGAGCTTCCTTGGGCTGGCAGGATATTACCATAGATTCATTCCTGATTTCTCTCAGATATCAGCATCGATGATAGCCTTGACCAGGAAGGGGAAACCCTTCTTATGGATAGAGAAGTGCCAACAGGCTTTCGTGTAGTTGAGACAGAGTTTGAAGAGCGCCCCAATCTTGAGATTACTAGAGGAGGGTGTCGAGTATATAGTTTTCTGCGACGCATCAGGGACCGGGCTTGGTTGTTTCCTGATGCAGAGATAGGAAATGATTGCTTATGGTTCACGCCAGGTTAGTCCACATGAGTATAACTATGTGACCCATGATCTCGAGTTGGCAGCGGTAGTCTTCACATTGAAGATGTGGAGACACTACCTTATGGGCGAGCGATTCATCGTCTACTCTGACCACATGAGCCTCAAGTACATATTCTCACAGAAGGATCTGAATCTGAGGTAGATGAATTGTATAGAGTTCCTCTAGGACTATGATTTCGAGATCATCTATACTCCTAGTAAGGGGGAAAAGGTGGAAAATTCTCTTAGTAGAAGGCCGATCTCACAACTGTTGAGTGAGGTGATGAAGCAGTTAGCTGCGTTGGAGTTATCCTTCATGGATGAAGAGGATACAACATACCTATAGTCGATGATTGTCACCCCTCCACTCTTACAAAGAGTTAGGGAGGCACATCTTGGGGATGTCGACTTTGAGGCTTTATGTGCTTAGTTATCCATAGGACATGTTCCTGATGGATATTCGCAAGGTGGGGAGCACATACTTCTTTTCAGAGGATACACTGTTGTACCAGTGGTTTTGCGAGAAGAGGTCCTCAGGGAGTTTAATACACCCCCCTTTTAGGTATATCCAGGAGTGGAAAAGATGTACCAGGATCTCCAACGATAGTTCTGGTGGTTAGGAATGAAGAAGGCAGTATCATAGTTCATTTCTCGATGCCTTACATGCCAGCAAGTGAAGGCTGAGCACCAGGTTTCAGCGGGATTAGTTCACCCCCTGGAGGTTCTAGATTGGAAGTGGGATGGAATGTCGATGGACTTCGTGACAAGCTTACCATAGACGTCCAAGGGGCATGATTCCATCTGGGTGATCGTTGACCGACTCACCAAGTTGGACCACTTCTTAGCTATTAGGGATCAGAGTTCCATAGAGAGCTTGAGACACCTCTACATGTAGGAGGTAGTTCAGATTCATGGAATTATTTCAACAATAGTCTCATATCGAGACGCCTACTTCACATCCCGGTTGTGGAAGGGATTACATGAGGCTTTTAGGACTCAGCTACACTTGAGCATGGCATTCCATCCCCAGACTGATGATCAGACGGAGAGGACCATTCAGGTTCTAGAGGATATGTTTCTGGCCTGTATCTTGGACTTCAGTCACAGTTGGGAGGACCACCTACCACTGGTAGAGTTTGCGTATAATAATAGCTACCACTCCACCATTGGTATGGCTCTTTTTTAGTCCTTATATGGGAGACCGTGTCGGTCACTGCTTTACTGGACCAACCCCGGAGAGTCATCACTCATGGGTCCATAGTTGGTGCGAGCTACCACTGAGAAGGTGTAGGTCATCCAGGAGTAGATGAAGACTGCCCAGAGCCGGTAGAAGTATTATGATGACAGATGACATATAAATCTAGAGTTCAAGGAGGGAGACCACGTCTTTCTTCGGGTCTCACCTCGACGAGGGTTGCAGAGATTTGGCCGGGGTGGCAAGTTATCACTGAGGTTCATCAGACCTTTTCATATACTGTACAGAGTCAGCGAGGTGGTGTACCGCCTAGCTCTACCACCACATTTTCATCGGGTACAAGATTTCTTTCACGTGTCTCAGTTGAGGAGGTACGTGCATGACCCATCGCACATCATCGACTAGGGTGATCTGGAAATCGAGGATGGGGCAACCTTTGTTGAGTACCCAGTGGAGATCGATGATCAGTATAAGAGGAGACTTTATGGGTGATCAATTCCCTTGGTGCGCATTCAGTGGCAACACGAGAATATTCAGGAGAGAACATGAGAGAGGGAGGCTTAGATATGTGCCCAATACCAACATCTTTTTGAGTAGTCTTTGTTTTGTATTTTCGGAGATGCAAAGCCCCAATGTGGGGAGAATGTAATGTCTTGGATTTTCTGTGTTTTATTTTTAAATATTATGTAGAATTATTATGAGACCAGGTGTAGAGATGACACATCATTCTGAGGCCTGGTGATCCTGTAATGGTTGTTTGAACTTTTTTTAAGTTAAGTGAGTCAGCATATGTTCACGGTTGTGGCAGTTTCCAAATAGATGTCCAGATTAAAAATCTGAGGGCACCGTTGCATCCAGGACGACGAATTTACCTAAGAACGAGTCAAACCTTGACAAGTGAAGGTCGATGGAAAAAGTTAATTTTCGGACATTTTTAGTAAAATAAAATAAAATAAATTAGCCAAGTTTATTTTATTTTATTTGGAAACATCTGCTACAACACAGTGACGGGGCAGTTGTTTCCTTAATTAATGTCATGCCACAATCACTTTAAAATAGCAATGCTGACTCATTAATACCACAACGTGATGGAATTCTGAAATGTGTTTCCTATTATTAATTGGTTAATCGAATATTTCTCATTGTCAAAGGTGGAGAGAATATCTAGAGAATCCGTGGAGCTTTGGAGAGAACTCTTAGTGACGAACGATGATGGATCAAAGCTGTGAATCACTATGCCAATGAAGTTGAAGGATCCCAATGATGACGGAAGCACAACCCCTTCATCAGTGACCGATCCCTTCTTGAGGTAGGGGTTGTTATTTTGATTCTTCTTTCCCCATTTTTGAATTTAAATGACGAACATGGATCAACCATGATCATGTTGATCCGCGGATTCATACGTTCTTGTGGGAGGGTTTTATTGGGTTGATTTCAGGGAATTAATCCATGTTGAATTATTGTTGATTTTTGATCCATTTGATCCTACCAATGGGAGAGGATCAACACCATGACAAACGATGGCAGAGGTTCATTCCTAGATTTGTTTATTGGATTTCTTCCCCCTTCCTTTTCCTCAAGCGTTATTTACGTTCTTCACGGGGCGAGGAACAATGGATTGTTGCACATTCATTTTGCGACGTAACGATCCCAAATTGAAGATCCAACATCACAACGACCTAGCGGAGGTGCGACGACGATAGAGGAAGACAAATCGGACTGGATCGGGAAAGACCATTTTTTGAGCATTCTTTGCATGGGTGGATCATTACGTGTTTTCAGGACCGATCAGAGTCCCAAAAACAATGGATCAACTTTGTAGTATCGGGGTGACAAAAACTCGTGAGTTTCATGGCAATCAGACGACTGAATCAACGAACGGGGCAGAACGAGAGGCACACCGGCGAGAAGCATCGAATTTGGAAAATTCTGGGCTACACGGTGTGTTCTTCCGAAGAACACCCCATGTAGTACCGGCGGCAACAGCTAGGGTTTTGGGGGTCAGATAGGTATCACACGGCGTGTGAACCCAGTCACACGATGTGTTGGACCTTACCTGAAGTTTGGCATGTATCTCCGGCGATACACGAACACAGGGAGAATGACACAGCTTCGCGACATGACATGTACTCTCTATGCATCATGGTAGAGGAGGCTATGCAAGAATTAGTGTGTATACAGGGGATACACGGACACAGGATGGAGTACATGACCATGTACTCCACCACACGACCAGACAATGCCAGTAACACGGGTCACCCCGTGTACCGATTACACGGGTTGGCACACATGGCTTGAGGTCGTGTATGGGCACATGGCCAGCGTACACGGATCTGACCCCAGTCACTCGAACATGACATGCAATCCTTACCACATTCCGTGTACTGACTTTTTTCTACACGACCAGCCTTACGACATGGGCCGTTGTACACGGGCAGTACACGGGGTTAGAAGACACGGCGTGTGAATTTTCTACATGTCGTGTACTTTTTGGAAAATGGCTTGGTCCTCTTGTCCACTATATCTTGGACATGTTTCATTTGGGTTAGTTCCCCTCATTCTCATTCCTCTGAAGTTCATGCCTCATTTACTTCTACATGAGTATGATCCCTTCAGCAGGACTTTCTGTGATAGAGTCGGCATCCCTCCGAGAGGCCCAGAGTGATATCCTCTATCCATTCTTGACCCTAGGTAAAGTTAGGCATCGACGTGACCAACTCCACCGAGCATTGATCCTCTACCTAGCTGGTAAATCTATATGATCCATAGTATCCACCATGACCCTAGTATTGATCCTCATCTGTGTATCGTGATCTTTCCTACTTAGGAGTGTGTTCTCCCGTAATGAGTGTATCTATCTATCATGATCTTTTCCACTCAGGAGTGCGTTCTCCTGTAATGAGTGTTTATATCTCTCATGGATTTTACCAAAAAATAGTGCTTCTCGGATAGACGTCATCATAGCTATTAAACTCATGGAGTGAGTTCTCCCGGAACAGGTGCTTCGTGGAATCTTCGAACTGAATCCCTAGTGGGGGGTGTGTGGTTGTGTGACTTGTCTCTAGACTACGAGTCTGGGTTTTGAGTATATATAGATTGTTTTATCCTATTATATATTCAGTATAAATATACTGTGTAGATTTGACTATGACTTTCCTTTGTGTTTTTTGGGGTCCTCTACTAAGTATTGTTATACTCACCCCTGCACGGGCTTTGCCCGCACGTGTCATGTCTTGTGCAGATGAGTAGCCTTTTGACAGAGTCCAGGGCGGACCGGGGCATGACTGAGCCTTTTGAGTTCCCTAAATACCGAGGTGTTCCTATGTCTATGATCAACAATCCCAGTACCTCTTTGTGTTTATAGGTTAGACTTTTTAGTTTTTAGACCCTTGTTTTGGTGGGCTTGTATTTTGGACCAGTTTACTTTCAGCACTTTACTTTCCATCGTACTCTGTTGGCTTGGTTTAGTTGTATGCATGTATTTTGTTCCTTAGTGGTTTTTACATTTCTTAATTTGTGGGCTGGGAGATGTGTGTGTGTACAGGTTCTTAGGCAATGCCTCCCATGTTAGTAATATGCCTACTCGGTGCTAGTCACCAGCCCCTGGCCTATTAGAGGCGGGCTTGGGGAGTCACAGCGCAGACCCCATTGGGATGGGTTGTGACATGAACTGCATGAGTTTCACAGGAAATAACCACCTAGGTTTTGGGTTAAGCCAGACCCCCAGGTGGATGAGGATTGGCTAGAGGTAGTTACTTACATTTTCCACCTAGTGGGGACACCAACAGATCAGATGGTGGTCCTTGTGGAGAGCCTTATTTAGGGCTATGATGGGAAATGATGGAGCTTAGTGACTCAGTCACATGATGAGAAAACTCTATCCTAGTCATACTTTGAGTGTCTCTTTAGGGAGGATTTCTATCTAACCACATTGTGATTAGTACTCATACAAGATCTTCTACATCTACAGTAGGGTAGTTTAACCATGGAAGAGTACTCGGCTAGGTTTATTAATCTCTCATATTACTCCTTGGATGTGGTGTGGTATCTGTTCTTCAGAGAACAAGCCTTCAAGTAGAAATTACACTGATATATGAGGGATTCAGTGATATCTCTCTGTATTCCCACCTATACTAGGGTGCTTGAGTGGGCCTTGGTGGTGGAGAGCTTCCTAGCAGAGCAGGTGCCGATAATGGGTGTTGGTAGTGGGCACCTAGGAGTTGAGACATCAATAGTAGGTAACTGTCAATAGTCACAAGGATTCAATCATGTCAAATGCTTTCGGAGGTGATCTTAGTATACAAGTTCAATGGTGTAGGGCTCTTAGGTTGGCTCAAATCAGCCAAGGGAGAGTTGGTGTTTCTCCTGTGATGGTTGGGGACATATGGCTCAGAATTGTATGAACCATTGTATAGATGATTGAGAGATGGTTGAGGGATCACCAAGTCATATTCAGAGGTAGGAGAAGGGTGGTCTATAGGGTAGTAGACATGGAATAGGGGCCAACATAACATCAAGAGGTGGTCAGAGGTTTTACCTATTATCTCCACCACCCTCAGGTGGCCCATGATAGGCTTAGGGAGCTAGTAACCATGGATGAGGCCAGTTGTTAGCTATAGAGACCTATGGCCATGAGTCTCCAGGGATGATATAATGCACAATTTTTGTCTTTTATACTTTATCTATAGTACTGACAGACATAGGTGTGATTCATTACTTCCTTATCACTTCTTTGGTTCAAAACTTAGAGATTATATTTGAGCCATTAGCTCAACCCTTGTGGTTAGAAACTATAATAGAAGGTGACTTAGAGATTTTTCACTTATGCCAATAGTGTGATCTGATGCTTGGAGGAGAGAGTTTTGTATGGGATCACTTTGTAGTAGCGATGAGTCCCTATGATGTCATCTTAGTTATAGATAGGCTATCCACATTTAATGCCCAGATTGACTGTTTTAGGTAGAGGATATAGTGTGTTCATAGTGATGGGATTAGGTTTTCCTTTATGGGTGAAAATAAAACCTTGGTAGAGTAGGATGATATTAGGTTCATGAGAGCGCAACTGATTACTCACCTATTGAATAACATGACTCTTGGAGCAGTGGATGCTTTGGGTTATCGATTTCCTACAGTGGTGGTGGAGTATGATGGTGTCTTTCTTGAGGACGTACCAGTTCTAACTCCCCACTGAGAGATATACTTATACATTGAATTGTATCCCAATATGACCCTGATATCTATACTAGTATATCGGTTTTCTCCTATTGAGATTTGTGAGCTGAGGGTGTAGTTGGAGGACTTGCAGGAGAAGGTATTTTTGAGACCTAGTGTTTCCCTTTGGGCAGCACGATATTGTTCTCTAAGGTGTACAAGAGCTTGAGGTTATGTGTGGATTACTGATGCTTGAACCAGGTGACAGTTAAGAATAAGTATCCACTACTGAGCATCAATGCCCTCTTTTATTAGTTGAAAGGGGCATGATAGTTCTTGAAGATTGACCTTAGATCATGCTATCACCAACTATGGATACAGGATAAGGATATACCGAAGATGAAATTCAGATGTCACTACAGGCACTATGAGTACTTAGTTATAGTGTTAAACATAATGAACACCTTATAAGTGTTCACAGGACTCATGAATTAGATATTTTATCCTTTCTTAGACTAGTTCATGGTAGTGTTCATAGATGACATCCTAATGTACTTGGTGTATGAGGAGGAGCACACGAGACACTTAAGGATGGTCCTAGACACACTCTAAGAGCACCAGATTTATGGGAAGCTCTCGAAGTTTCAGTTCTGGATTTGAGAGGTACACTTTTTGGGACACGTCATCTTAGAGGTAAGAGTAGAAGTGGATCTAGAGAAGGTTGAGGTAGTGATTTCTTGGGAGGCACCCAATAGTGATACAGAGGTGTGAAGTTTCCTTAGGTTAGTAGGGTAGTATTTAAGGTTTGTACCCGACTTCTCCAAAGTAGTAGTACCCTTGATATATTTGACCTGAAAAGGGAAACCTTTTGTGTGGAAGGAAAGGTTCCAGTAGTGATTTCAAGAGATGAGGTAGAGGTTGACGAGCACACTCCCATCTTGAGATTTCCAGAGGGGGGGTGTCAGGTACATAGTATTCTATGATGCATCATGGAGCAGACTTGGTTATGTTCTGATGAAAAGGCAGGTAGTGATTTCCCATGGTTCATGTTAGTTGAGACCATATGAGAAAAACTACGCAACCCATGATCCCGAGTTAACAATTGTAGTTTTTGTATTGAAGATGCGGCGACACTACCTGATGGGTGATCTGTTTGTAATTTACTCTGAACAAAAGAGTCTCAAGTAAATCTTCTCTCAGAAGGATATTAACTTAAGACATAGATGATGGGTAGATTTTCTATAGGACTTTGATTTCAAGATTTTCTATACTCTTGAGAAGGGAAACATGGTGGTAGATGCTCTCAGCAGGAGACCTTGTTCTTAGTTTTTGAACAAGGTTTCAAAGTAGTTAGCCTCATTGCAGTTGTCCTTAGTGGATAGGGGCGATGATTCATATCTATAGTCAATGGTTGTTTCCATAACAATTTTATAGTGTGTTAGGGATACTCAGTGTGGAGATACTGACTATGAGACCTTATGTACTCATATATCCACTGGACATGATCCTGATATATATTCTGAATGTGGGGCATGCTATCCTTTTCAGAGGAGGGATGATGGTACATTTGACGTTGTAGGAGGAGGTGTTGTGGGAGTTTCATACATCCCTTTTGGTGGTACATCTAAGTGTGTAAAAGATATACCAGGACCTCAGACATAATTTTTGGTGGTCAGGAATGAAGCATTGTTTTGTTGAGTTTGTCTCTCTATGCCTCACTTGTCAACATGTGAAGGCTGAGCACTAAGCTTCAGTGTGTTTAGCTCAAACCATTGAGATTCTAGAGTGAAAGTGGGATGGGATATCCAAGAAATTTAGGATGGGGTTACCACATACGTACAGGGGACACGATTTCATCTGAGTGATCGTATAATGACTTACCAATTCATCCCACTTCCTATCCATTCGAGAGAAGAGTTCAGAAGAGAGCTTGGGATTCCTATACGTGCAAGAAATAGTTTGAATCTATGAATTCCCCTTGATGATCATTTAAGATCATGATTCTCACTTAAAATTATTATTGTGGGAAGGATTATAGGAGGCCTTTGGGACTCGGTTACACTTGAGAATAGTGTTTCATCCCCATACTGACAACTAGATAGATCGGACCATCCAAGTCTTGAAGGACATATTGTAGGCTTTCATGTTTGGATTTGACCATATTTGAGAGGACCATCTACCCTTAGTGAAATTTGTGTATAACAATAGCTACCATTCAACTATTGGAATGAAAAAATTTGAGGCTTTTTAAGGGAAACTCTACAGGTCACCACTTTGTTGGATGGATCGAGGTGAGTCAACACTCATGGGACTAGAGTTGGTTAAAGCTACTATAAAAAAGGTTAAGATCATCTAGGAGAAGATGAGGACTGCACAGAGTCATCATAAGTCTTATGCAGACTGATGAAAGAGACCTATGAAGTTCAAGGAGGAAGACCATGTGTTCCTGGGGGTCTCACCTCGACATGGATTGAGGAGATTTGGCCGTAGTGGTAAGTTATCTTTGAGATTCATCAGACCTTTCCAGATACTATTTAGAGTTGGTGAGGTGGCATACTACTTAGATCTACCACCATAGTTGGACCAGGTACATAATGTATTCCATGTGTTGCAGCTGAGGAGGTATGTGCACGATCATTCACATGTTGTTGAATGGGGTGAGATGAACATCGAGGATGGATCCAACTTTGTAGAGTACCCAGTAGAGATTGAGGATCAGTAGGAGAGGATCCTTTGTAGGTGATCGATTCCTATAGTGTGTGTTTGATGGAAACACAAGAATCTGTAGGAGATCACCTAGGATCGGGAGACCTAGATGTGAGCCTAGTATACTCATCTTTTTGAGTAGTATTTTCTCTTTTAGGGATGAAAATCTCTAAGGCGGGGAGAATGTAATGACTCATATTTTCCATGTATTATTTTTGGATATTATATGTATTATTTTTGAGATTAATCATTGAGATAATGTGTGATTTTGAGGCCCGGTGTGCCTAGAATAAATGTTTGAAATATATTAAATAACACACGAACATAGTTTTCCTAAAAAAGTGGAATAAATCTCAAACAAGGGCCCATAACAGAAATATGAGGTAGCAATGTGAAATAGGAAGGGCGGGCTAAGCCCATGCGGGATTAAGACCATGCAGACTAGACCCGCAAAAGCCCACAAAAAAATTGATGCATCTACCAAGCCCACCCCGCCCTGAAGCGGATGCGGGCAAGCCTGCGGGAAACCTGCATTTTTTAAAGATATATTATAAAAAATTACATTTTAAATTAACAAATAACAGTGTAATATAATATCCATTGATGTTATATGTTTTTTTAAAAAAATTCCATTAAAATTTTATGAGATACAGAATAAAAAAATAAAAAATATTAAAAATCAAAAATCAAAATTAAATCTTTTATGAAATAACATAAATCAAAAAATTAAAAAATAATAAATACCTAGAGTAGTCATTGAAATACAAGAGGATCAATGATGGAGGAGTTATAGGTACTGGAGGAGGCAGGAGGGGACACTAGGGGGTGGCTGAGGAGGGATCATGGTCGGGCCGGGGGGTCACGGTGGCGCTGACGAAGGTGAGGGTCGTGATAGGAGGCGGAGAAGGTGAGGTCGTGGAGGAGGCCTGGAGGGGGAGAGTGTGACATGGGTGGAATGGGAGCCGAGGGTGGTGAAGGTGGGGTTCATGGAGTAGGTTGGGCGGGGGTCGTAGAGGAGGCCGAGTGGGGGTGACAGGGGTCGCAGGTGGTGGAGGCGAGGGTGACGGTGGTTGTGGATGGAGGAGGCAAGGAGGTCGGGCGGGGGGGGGGGGGGTGATGGCTGTCACGGATGGAGGAGGTGAGGAGGCCGGGTGGGGGTGAAGAGGGTCACTGGGGGAGGAGGCGAGGGTGATGGGGGTTGCTGGCAGAGGAGGTGAGGAGGCCAGGAGGTGGTGATGGGGGTCGCGGGCAGAGGAGGCAAGGAGGCCAGTCGGGGGTGAGGTGATGGGGGTTGTGGGAGGAGGCTGGGAGAGGGTTGTAGAGGAGTTCGGGCGGGGGGGCGGGGGTGGTGTAGGATCAGAGGATGGCGAAGTTGGGGGTCGTAGGGGAGGTCGGGCAGGCAATGTTTTGTTGGATAATTAAATTAAAGTGGAAGAGGAAGTCGGGTTCCGAGGCAGCATCAGGTGGAGTGGTGTTGGGAAAAGGAGAATTCATTGAATGACTTCTACACCACCTTGTAAATGAAATTATATTTTAAAATTTAATGTTATAATAATTATTGTAAAAAAATTAAAAGAACCTATAGGTCAGCCCGTATCCGTGTGGGTAAATCTGCATGGGTTGCCTGCCCGTGTGGGCTATAAGCCCACTTAAAATGTGGATTTTTTTAATAAACCCACCCCACCCCAAACCCACTTAGACCGTGGGCCCACATCCCATTTTACATTGCTAATATGAGGTCACTGTTGAGTTTAGAACAAAGGTTTTAACCTAGGCATGATATAACATTTGTCGGCATGGGGAGTTTGTGGAAAATTTGTCATGAGGGTGGAAATAATAAAATAAATAAATTATTTGAGATAATTTATTTTATTTTATGTAATGATTGATTTTGTTTATAAATACACAGTTATTGGTTTTGGACTAGGGTTGGCTACTAAACCTTGGAGACATAGAGACCACTGGAATAGAGCAATCTTGTAAATCGACATCAGATCAAGATCAGATTGTGGATTTTTGTAAAAAAAGAGTTTTGGATATCATCAATGATGGAAACACAACCTTTCTTCATCAACGATTGATCCAAACTCTAGGTAGGATATTTGATTCTATTTTTTCTATCCCTTTTATTAATCTTATATGAACACATATTAATTCCATGAACATAATTGATATGTGCATTATCAGTAGATTTAATATGATGGAATTATATTTTATATGTTCGTTGTGATTTATTCCTCTTCATTCGTATATCTCTAAGAAAACAGATCAAGGATAAATGAAAAAAGGATGAGTTTTTTCCCTCACTTTTCTTGGTTTATGGATTTCTCCCCCTGTCTCTTCATTTGATCATCGTTGGTATTTCCTTTGGCCAATAGTGCAACAAACACTTGGTATTCAGTCATTGTGTGACTGTACTTTAGTGAAACATATCAATACCATGGTTATGGCTCACATTGGAGGTTGTGTTTTTGGAATCGACAACAATGATGGGTAGATAGAGGGATAAAAAGACTGAATCAGGAGTTCTTCATTTTCTTGAGAGACGTATGACAACACATGCGACAATGTATTCTTTCCTGATCTGTTTGATGGCTGGAATCTATAAAATGACCAATGTTAAGGACGATCCATCCCAAATTTGGTTTTCTTTGGAGAGATTGATGACATAGGTGGTAGATTCGAGCGATGCATGAACATAGTGCATATTTTTGGAAAATCTTAAACAACACGGAATGTACTGTGGAGTTGCACACTATGTGGGGCCCTCTCAATAGAGGCTAGGGTTTTATGATGAATTTAAGGATCACGCAGTGTGTGACCCCTATCACACGACATGTGACCCTTCCTAGTTAGGTCAATGTGTACCTCAGAGTGTACACATAAATGACCAAGAGTACACGACCATAGGTACATCGTGTACTTAGACACAGGCATGGGTAGGAAAAAGTACATGAACATGGACATATGACATGAGTAGGTGTTAGGAAATCACTAAAGACTATGTAATTTACCTACAAACCGTTTATGTAGAGATTTACATGTCGTGTGAGGTGTTACCACACAAGAATACTTGAGGATATTTGGACACATCGTGTACCACTTGTACACACCATGTACCCCCTTAAATAGTGTTCACATATCTTCAGTTATTTAGTATGGATCAGTCTTGGTTGAGTGTGTTCCCTTGGTCCATTCCCTCAAGGGTAGAATGTGGCATTTCATCCACATCATAGGACTATGATCCCCTATAGAGGATAAGTCTTGGATAGATTTCTTGGCGTACCTTTGTGAGACTAGAGTGTGATCCTCTATCATCTATATACCCTAGGTGGGGTTTTTGGAATCCTTGTGACCTCCTTGATAAGGGTGTTTATTATTCATCTAGTAGGCTATATCAGTAGTGTTTATGGTATTGTTGTTATATGATCCCCTATGTAGTGGGTTGATCCATATTGGGTTCTTGGTGTCCCCCAACAGTTCTGGGCATGACCCCTATATTGGTATCAAGTTATTTTGAGGCCAATGAGATTTATTGGGTGGGTCCCAATGATCTATAACTCTTCGATTAAAGTATCTGGTGATATAATTTTTTTGTGGAGTGGATTTCCTCGGAACGAGCATTGCTTTGAGAAGAATCCCATGGATGGTAGTTGGTTACGACCACCTGGTGGCATGGTGTTTTTCCTAAGTATATCTGGGTGCTTTTTGTGATACATTGATTGTTATATATTTTTATTTATCCAACTATACCTTATGATTCATTTTTATATTTTTCAGGGTGTCCTATTGGGTATTTTTATACTCACCGTAGTATTGTCTTTACTCCCACACATCGTGTCTTATGAAGACAATGACCCTTTTGACAGTGTCCCTAGAGGACGTGGAATTGGTTGAGTGTAGCTTGAGATTTTCAAACCAAGATGTTTTTTAGGATCTTTCATTTGACCTTAATCATCACCCTTGGATCGGGTTAGACTCTTTATAATTTTAGTTTGGGCTTTTATTTGGCCCCATTTTCCACTTTTAATACTTTACTGTCATACTCTGGTTGTGGGATTATAGATGTATGCATGAATTTGTTTCAGTTGTTTTATAATTCAGTATTGTGTGGGATTGTATATGTGTGCATGTGTATAGGTACATTAGGATAATTCCTCCCATTTGTGGGATTTTCCTACTTAGCACTGGTCTCCAGCCGCAGGCTTTGGGTAGTCATAGGCTGGATACCGATGGGTCGGGTTATGACACTGGGAGTAAGAGTTTCACCATGAATATGATCATGCGAAGCCTCGGTATCATGAATGGTTTTTCCAATGAGATATCACATGATCAATAAAAGTGATCATGCAATCACATATTCAAAGAACCATCACATACCGGGTGGAAGAGAAAGTGAGTTTGTGTGCATGTGAATTGGAGTCAGTACAAGAGATGATTGTATGTGATTTTCAGAGCACTCAGTCAGTAGAGGTTCATCTATAAATACCCCAACCCTCCACCATTTGTTTCTATAAGCTAAGCATGAACTAAGGGGGAACCAAGAGAGAGAGAGATAGAGAGATATAAATTATCGAAGTGAAGCCTCTGTTTTCACAAACATAGAGAGTGATAATCACTCTTATTTTTCTTACTATTACACAAAACAAAGTGGATCGATCATGAAAAGGGTTATCATACTTGATTGAGGGTTTCCATTTGCACTTAGTTAAGTGAATAATAAAGAAGTTTATATGTATAAAACATCACATAAATAAGAAACAAAATTTAATTTGTATAAAACATTACACGAAGAAGAAACACAAGATCCCACAAACACTTATGTGAAAAAAATAAAAGGATGTCATGTACTATATTGATACATGAGGTATATTGAGACAGTACATCAAGCTTAGTGAGTTACGTGAATAGGAAAAAATTTCACATGATACATTTATATAAAGTAATTTTAGATCATTATATGTGAAGCACATGCATGCAATATGCATGCATGAATAAAATACACCGATCTCCCCACACTTGTGTGTTGCGTAATGAAGTAAGTAGCCATGTAAGTCTTATTATGAGAATTTATTTGAGACTGAGGTAGTTTTATGAGGTATTGGATTTCAAAAATCAAAATAAGGAATAATAAATGGCTTGTACATGCATGGAGGATTATATATGAGGTAGTGCTTGTGCATGTATGTGATATAGGGTTTTTCAAAGTTGTTATGTAACAAGACTATGTGCATAAATGAAGTGTGATGACTTCCATGAAGTGAAAATATAAAAGTGATAAGTATATTTAGTTTTTCATTTGTTATTTCACAAAAAAGATATAAAAATGTGTGAATAATTACATGCATTAATCATTTTCATGCAAACTATTTTTTGAAGATGAATGTGAGTTTCTCACACTTGTGTTGTTTCATGATGAACATGTTATGAAAGATTATGAGTGAACCATGAATGAAATATAATTTGAATGAAAATATAATCAAATTATTTCATGCATGAAGAATCCAAAAAATACTATTAGCAATATTTGTTTGAACAGAAGTGATATCTTCTTGTAAAGTAGGGAAGAATGCAACTTGCAATATCTTGAATACCTTTCAATTATTCATTCTTATAATATAGTGAGATGAAGTGGAATTTATATATTCTATTCATTGAAAAGAGTATTGGGCTAACTTTCATGCAATCTTGTTGATTACATCTAGTGGAAGTTGAAGACTTTCAATGTAAGTGAACAAATTTAGGACCAGCTTATCATAATCACTCAAAGAGGAAGATCAATTTTGTATTGCAATGGAAGCTTGGAGTTTGTGTTATCTTAATAATTATTTTAGTGTTGTGTGTGTAAAAACTGGTAGGATTATAGTATAAATAACATTGGTGGGATGCTAGTATAATTTAGGAAGTGTATATCGAACCTTCCATGTCATGAACTAACCCGGGCCGACCTTGAACTGATCACCCAAGCTGGCCCGTGATAAGGCTCTAAAGGCATTCCCTATCCTCCCAGGATGGAAAATAGTTATGGGAATCAAGATAAAAATATTGGGAATGATTTATCCCATAAAATAGCAGAAAAATAAATGAATATAAACTGAACAATACAAATAAATACTAGCAATGGAAAGAAATAAAACTACACATACCTCCATGTGACCCTGTGGGTCACCACCAACCACTGAACCAACATCACTCCATGAAAACCGAGTCTGATATGGAAGAAACACTAGAAACTAAAAACAAATATAGATCTATAAGAATGAGTATTAAAACTCAGTAGGCATGCCCAAGTAAAACTATTCCCTATTCATTTCCCTTAAATAAAAGATCCATTATTGCAAGTTTGAAATACAATATATAAACATAGGCTTTACATACACTTATTTTTTAAAAAAATTATGGTCCATTTACCTCTTCATTTTAAATAGGTTTTTCAATAAGGGGGCTTGGTAATTTTAGAATAAGAGAAGGACAATAGAAAATAGGTTATTTTGTAAAGGGTAAAGGGGTATGAAATCATTTCTCTCAATTTTTTTTTCTAAAAACAATTTTCATGAAACATTTGAAAACTAAAAATCTACTTTTACCAAATAAAACACAACATAGATAGGGAGAAGATGAAATGTATGTACAATTAGGGTAATGGGAAAACAATACTCAAGTGACCAAACCAGGTGAGACACCTAGATTATCCGCCATAGATAAACAAGTTTCATAGAACATGGAAATACCTAGGAGATCAGGGGAAAATCTAGAACATAATATAACTTTATCCATCCTGTTGGCATGCCTGATGCAATCAAACAACCCTAATGCTTGGTCATACTCTACCTATCCTAACCAAGGGGCAACATTCCCAAAGCAAAGAGTGTCCTTGAAAGGGGACACTATTCAGCGTGTAATCCTAAACTAGTGCAGAAAGCATTCCCAAATATTCCAATAGCTATGATAGGTTCCCATGATATGTCTAAAAATGAGTTAAGCTAATAAAAATCATAAAATCAACAACATACACATCGGATAAATATAAGCCACCACTCAACACAGCCATCCAATAATTACCCCCGACTCACCCAAGGAATAGTCCCCTTACCTTCTAACCATTAATTTATAAGGGAAGTCCCATGACAGGGACTTCCCATTCCATTTAGAAATCATCAAAGTCATAGATACATCCCAAGGGGAGTTTTCCAAAGAAAATACATTCTTAAAGGTACCAACCATGCCTGTGCACTTCTAGCTGGGTATTGGATCTGATACCATTTGTCATGAAGTGACCTTCATCAGGCCATGAACCTAGTAATCTGACCCCATGAGTCACTTGTAATACCTTGGTTGCCTTTCTAGTTGTCACAAAACACCTTCTTTAGGATGAGTGAAGGGATTAAAAACTTCCAGACCCTCCCTTATTCAATATAAAGGAGAGATAATGACCCCAGAGTCCTGCCTTCAATAGGGCCCAGAGTGGTGACTAGATCCAAGGGTATAGAATCTCACACATATGTAAGGCATTACCCTTTTTATTGATCAATATCAAGAGATAATATGGTAAATCCCAACAACACCAAAGACTAAAAGTAAAAGTAAATCCAAGAATCCATTGCCACATTCATGTTCAAAAGTAAATCTGATAAAAAATATGACAAAAACTCCCAAATAATGTACCAAAAGAAAAGAAACTAAATAGTAACAGTAACTATCCCAACACACGAGCTAGTAAGGTCCAAAACGGTCCTCAAAGTTCTCTTGGAAACCCGAAAACAGTTTATATACACAGGGTGAGCATAAAAGTATACTCAGTAGAGAAACTAAAGCTACTCGTGCATAGGTGAGGGGACATATTAATTCCCCTGTGAGAAAATAGTAGAACCTCAAGCACCTACCAAGGAATACTAACTAGAACAACCTCACCAGGGCACACTCACTGAAGTAACTCAAGTAGAGTAAAGTAATAATATAATCACATCAACATTTGGGTACCCAGAACCACTTTCCCACTGGTTAACTACTCATTCCTAACGATCTAATGTCTTGACGCTGCCACTCTTACCACATACAGTCCCACTGATGCAACCTACCCGCACACACCTGGGCCTCAAACCACACACAACCATGCCCGAAGATACTTGGGCCACAAAAACCACACCACTTAACCAAAGAAACCTGGGCCTCATCCCAAAGATACTTGGGAAAACAAAACCCGACCCGCAAACACCTAGGCCTCTCACCCAAAACAAACCCTTGCCCGAAGAATCTTGGAATATGGTAATCCTCAAGCCATTACAGCCTGCCCAGATACGCCTGACTGGAAGGATCCAGAAGAGGGTGTGAGGAAGAAATTCAGCAACTAGCCATCTATCCTCCCACCAGGATGTTGGAGAAGGCACTCTCCCCCATGAGATGGGGGTGTTCGGCACATGGTGCTCAATAAGGGTGGGGAGCATATAAAAATCACAAGGAGATAAATTATGTATATATAGGTAATCAAACACTCATCCCAACCTATGAGTCTCACACAAACAACTAAAAAACCCACCAGTACCACTTTCACAGTTTCCTATATATGCATAACGACACAACAACCACTGAAAAAGCATAAAACCAACCCCATTATTTTTCAGTTTTCATTTATTTATTTTATGAGGATTCACTTTAAATTATTCCAACACTACCGAGAATCTAACTACTATAACCATGATAAGAAATGAACAAAACCAAACTACAGTCCCACTACAAAACAACATAAAACTAGACTTTTAGTCCCACTACACATCCCCATTTAACTACCACCAACTATCATTATTCAAAGTGATACCACCCATTACTTCTCTCACAACCCATCCCTGCAGCCCTGCCACCCAAACTAATCCCAAATACAGTCCCACTGTATAACAGTTCACAACCATCCTGTAGTCCCACTACCCAACATCACCCAATGGTCACAACACAACAAATGCAGTTCTACTTCCTAAATGTCCATACATTCCACAATCGATCATTCTCTTGTAATGATACACCAACTCACAAAGGACAGTCCCACTACCTCTAAGTTTATCTATTCCACAATCAATTAATCTATCGGACTGAGACACAAACTCATCCCCCGTAACACCCCACATACCAAGCCCACCAAACCCAGACCAGAACACACATCACATAACCACAACCATCAAACCAAGTGTATTCAAATTTAACTGAAAGGGGTTATTTAATTTCTACTTTAATATAACTGGGGTGATCACAGAACAAGTTTGATCCTGGGGCATCCCTTTATTTAACCGAGTGTGCGTGATTAATCAGATTTCATGTTACGTTTGTACATCAAAACAACGAAACAGAACACCACCGTTGCATAAGAAAAGACCTCCAACGAACATGATTTTCAGAAGGCATACAACCACAACAACCATAAAATAATCAAATATAAAAAATAAAATAGGATACCATATCAAACCACACCCTTCCCATTATTTTATTTACACGTGTTATCTTTTGATCATATTAAATTCTTGTTTAATTCTCGTTTCAAGAAGATTATCCAACCGTTCCTTACAAGGAACCATTAATATACCCACCTCACATGATTCACAATTAAAGAGAATCAAAATAAAATCCCTACTTGGTTGATCAATGATCGAATTTCCTTCTTGCACTAAGAACAGGGGATGACACGACTTGAAGGAAGGACTCCACGAAGGCTAAGTGGGAAGGGATCCAACTCGGGTGCATGACTCATCTCAAGAAGAAGTATCTAGGAACACCAATAGGAATGAAAATGAAGAAGGAATAGAGGATATCATCTTAAGAAGAGGCCATATCCTAGAATTAGGGAGACCATTTCAAAGTACTTGAATGTAGGATCGTGGTTTAACCATGCGTCTTGGAGGTTTCACATATTAGAATTAATTGAGATTTAATAATCACCCTAGGAAATGGTGAAGATCAACCAATGGGAAATTGTGAGTTGATAGATTAACTTTAAACGGAGAAAAATATGTAATAGGGAAGAAACAGGGAAAACTTGGAAAATTGGGTGAGGGGGTGTGACACCGTAATGGTTCCACTGTAAACGGTGATCCTGTGAAGGTACCACCATAAATGGTGCCACCATAATGGTGTCACCATGATGGTGCAACCGTAACAGTGCCACTATTTTGGTGAAACCGTTTGGTGGAACCGTGTTTTTTGGAAAACTACTGAAACAAGCCAATTTTATCCTTACGGACACTATGAACACTGAATTTTCACAAAGTAAAGGCCTAGGGAAATCTGGGTCATTACATCAGATAACTCTCAAAATATTCTCATCCTTGAGAATTCAAAACCAAACTAGAAGATAGAGAGTCTGAACAACCACCTCTTAAGATTCCTCTCCGAGATAAACCACCCTGTGTTGAAAATTGGAGGGGAAACCTTAGCATCTAGGAACACCTATTTGACATATATCTCCTTAACAATTAGGGATACACTAAGGCTCAAATTCCCTAAGAAAACACACAAGCACAAAAGTTCACACTGTCCATACAAATGGATTAGGGAGCTTTTTCCTCCCTATCAAGATACTATCTTCTTTGGGCGACACTGACTCATCTGCACCAGTTTAATCGCATCCACATTAATGCGTATTGATTTGGAATCATGTTCTCCCTTCCCACACGTCAAGACTTTTCACACACATTCATAGAATAAGGGAAACAACTCATCTCATAGCAAACAAGGTCAAGAATCCATCACAAACAAGGCACAAAAGTAAAACACAAGGGAAAAAATCAAAACAGCTTTGGGTAATGGGAACTCATTTGTGCCTCTCACTCCCAAGTACTCTCCTCGATACCACCATTCCTATAGAGCACACGAACCAAGGGAATGGTCCATCCTTGAAGCACCTTCTTCTCACAGTCTTCAATTTTTACTAGTCAATCCCTGAACATCGCATTGTCCTCAATATCCAACTCTCCCTAGTCTAGGACGTGGGAGTCATCATGTAGATACTGATGGAGATTAGATACATAAAATATGTTGTGGATCCTCACCAACCATGGTGGAAATTCTAGCTGATATTCCACCTTGAAAACTCATCCCAACACCTCGAAAGGTCCGATGAACCTAGAAGAAAGCTTGCTCCCCCTCCCAAACCTCCGCTGTCCACGTCGAGGGGAGACCTTTAAGAAGAAATGGTCCTCAACATTGAACTCCAAAGGTCTACTCCTATGATCGATATACGAATTCTGCCGGTCCTAATCTACCTTAATCCTTTCACACACAAGCTGAACCTTCTCTGTCATACCCTGCACTATTTCTGGGCCAAGAACACCCGCCTCCTCAACCTCTGTCCAGCACACGGATGAACAACACGATCTCCCATAAAAGTCCTGAAATGGTGTCATGCCAATGGTAGAATGATATCTATTATTTTAGGAAAACTCCACCAGGGGAAAGTGTCATACCCGTGATCCTATGAAATCAAAGACACATGCCCACAGCATGTCCCCCAACGTCTAGATGGTCCTCTCTATCTGCCCATAGTCTGAGGGTGGAAAGCAGTACTGAGGTGTAACTGGGTGCCAAAATCATGCTTTAATACCTTCTATAATCATGAATTAAAGCTTTCATACTGATCCCAAATTATGGATCTTGGAACTCCATGAATCCGTACCACTTCACCCATGTACCTATGTGCTAAGGCATCCACTGCACTCATCTCCTTAACTGCTAATAAGTGAGCCTATTTAATCAATCGATCCACCACTACCCAGATGACATCATAGACTCCCTTAGATTTGGGTAGTCCTATGATGAAATCCATTGATATGTCATCCCACTTCCACTCAGGAATGTCCAAGGGATGCAGCAATCCTCCAGGAACATGATGCTCAACCTTCACCTACTGACACATGGGGCACCTTGCCACAAACTTTGCCACTTCCCACTTCACTATGGTCCACCAAAATTGACCTCTCATGCCCCGATACATCTTGGATACTCCTAGATGTACTTCCATTGGTGATTTATGGAACTCACCGAGAACTCCATCGCGCATCGCCACTGGGAAAAACAACATCCCATAAAGCAACATCTGATTATGACTATACTATGACCATCCCTCCGGGGCATCATCCTAGATAATGCGATCACACATCAATTTAACCTCTAAGTCTCCCCACTAAGAATCCTCCACTTTTCATACCAAGGAAGACTGCACTGTCATCTAAAATAGACAACCTCTACCATCCTCCACTCTCAATCCTAGATGTAAAACAACCAACTCCTCTGTTGCCTTCCAATCATCAACGGACTCCAGGGATATATCATTATGTGGATTATTGATCAAGTAATAGGCCACCACATTCCCCTTTTCTAATGTGTAGGATATCTCAAAGTTGTAGTCCTGAAGAAACTCCATCCATCTCTGCTGCCACAAGTTCTGGTCTCGCTGGGAGAAGACATGCCTTAAGCTCTTGTGATCCGTGAAGACCACGAAGCATTCCCTGACGAGGTAATGCCACCACAACTTTATTGTGAACACAACCACTAAAAGTTATACGTCATGGGTGGTATAGTTATTTTCGTGAGGATGTAACTTCCTAGACCCATAAGATATCACTCTCTGTTACTGCATCAACAAACACCCCAAGCCTAGACTAGAAGCATCACAGAACACCTCGAACATTACCCCTTCCTCTGGAAACCTCAGCACTGGAGCACTAACCAACTTACCTTTTTGATAACTAAAATATGCCTGGCACTAATCATTCTACACAAAGGCCTGGTCTCTCATGGTCAAATATTTCAATGATGTCGTAACTCAAGAGAAGTCGGGTACAAACCTCTAGTAATAACCTGCCAGACCTAGGAAACTATGAACCTATGCCAAATTATTGGGTGATTCTTAAGAAAAAACTACTTTGAAATTTTATGGGTCCACTTATATTCTATGCTGGGACACTACATGTCCAAGGAAGTGGACCACTCATGTCCATAACTTTCACTTGGACAACTTCTCATAGATTTTTTGGTGTTAGAGGACCTCCAAAACTGTCCTTAGATGCTCAACATGATCCTCCTATAATCTTGAGTAGATCAGGATGTCATCGATGAACACGACCATGAACCAGTCTAGATACTTGAAAAAAACAGAGTTCATGAGTCCCATGAACACATCTGTTGCATTCGTAACGCCGAATGACATGACTACGAACTCAAAGTGCTCATACCTTCACCTGAAAGTAGTCTTCAGGATGTAACCCTTCTTCACCCTCAACTGGTGATATCCAAACCTTATTTTGATCTTATAGAACCAACCTGATCCCTTCAACTGGTCAAAAAGGTCATAGATCCTCAGGAGTGCATAATAGTTCTTGACTGTTACCTGATTCAATCTCCGATAGTCTATGTACAGCCCGAGACCACTATCTGCCTTCTTTGCGACCAGAATGGGGAACCCCATGGTGACACACTTGGTCAAATAAAACCCTTTTTCATCAGGTCATCAACCTAAATCTGCAACTCTTGCAATTTGGAAGGCGCCATCTGATAGGGAGCCATTGAAATCAGACGGGCCCCAGGTTGTAAGTCTATCCTGAACTCAACATCACATCGAGGGGGTAGAGTCACAACCACTTCAGGGAAGACTTCTAGGAACTCAATGATAATCCCCATAAATTACAATATCTTTGAGTATGCTGATTCTTCTAATAGCTTGACTAACAAAGAAAGAATGGACTACACACGTCGGCTGCCCTCCTGGCAACTCTGCTTGCCAACAAAAGCTACAATCTAGCCGCCCATATCTGAGAACAAGACCCTCCTTAGGAAGCAGTCAATAACGGTGTGCACATAAACAACCAGTAGATTCCTAGGATGACATCGTATGGATACATCTGTGGCAGAATAAGATCCCCACTAGAGTGATTCATCCCCAACATCAGTCTTTATCCTTGGAAAACATCAAACTGGTTGGTCTGACCTCCAACTGGCGTACTCAACACCATGGGAATGGAAAGTCTCTCTACATCTAGACCCAAGACATGGGATAGACTGGGTGAAAAAAAGGAGTGTGAAGCTCCTGAATCAAACAAAGCACATGCAAGAGTACTAAATAGGCTGATCGTACCTCAAACAACTTCTGGCCCCACTAGAAATGATACTTATGCGGTGTGCAATTGCCGACGCCCAACTCCTCTACCTCTCTGCTATAGGCCGACTCCCCGACCATGCCATGGTTGAGGTATTTAAGGAGCTCCCTGAGGTCAGCCTCCTCCAACACCGTCTGCTCTCAGTGGGTCAGGAGCTCACTGCCCCTACTGTTGGAAAGGCCTATTCGGCAACTGCTGCTGCTGAGGTGGGTGTTGAATTTACCCACCCCCACTGTACTGCACTCAGAAATGACACTAATTTTGAAGATTACCATGGCTTCCATAGACAAAGCACCTCATTACTAAGCCCATGGAAAAAGGGAAAGGACCGGGAGATCAGAACTAGAACTGCTGAGGCCTACTCCCTACTAGCTGAAACCTAGAAGGCCATCACATCGGAGACCTGCTATTGATGGAATTCCCCTTCGATGAACTCGGCTGGATCCCCTCTTATGGAACAACTCCCAGTATGTGCATCCTCTCCACTACTTCATCCTTCTTCTGTACCTCTAAGCACGTTGGTAGAGTGAAGGGAGTACCAACATACTAAAGAGGAGGTTGGAGTGCCTCCTCTAAGCATATTTCTTAGGAATCCTTATCTGGGAAGAGGTTCAGTGAAAAACAAATGATATCCTTGAACTTTATCCCAAGTTACCTCATTGAAATACTCCCTTGCTGGAGGGAGAGCAACTCCTACCCCATTGCAGAAGAAAAGAATTCCGCCCGAAACTCCTTCTCAAGGTTATCCCACAAAACCTCAGTTTCCTTCCTCTCCCTAAGGTAAATAATCCACCACTGATGCACCACTCCTCACATATGGATCACTGAAAGAAGAACTTAGTACTCTATCAGAGCTCGTATCAAGCTGAAAGTGATCACCATATCCTCGATCCATCTCTTCATCTCCATGTCCGAGACGCTACCCTCGTACTTTCCCAGAGTCTACTACCGTAAGGTACAAAGTGTCTTCTACTATTGGTCATCCTCCTCCTCCCGATCATCCCTCTACTGATCAACCAGATCAACCTACTAGGCCTCAATTTCTCATACCACTTATGGATGATGTCCGAGTTCCATAGATGAAAAAGAAAACAAGAACTCTTAAGATCGGGTAGTGTGGAAAAATCCTTTTATTTTTTTTGAACTCTTTATTTATTTTAAATTCCCAAAACACCCAATACATGCAAGAACACAAGTCATTATGATTCATATACCTTTCCTAGGGTCTCTACCCTGCAATAAGTGTATACTCACTTGGTTGTTTATTAGGTCTAGAGTTCTTGCATCAGATCACGGGGGCCCCTAAAATTCCATGTCCTAGACAGTCTTCTCTAGTTTAATTCACGAACCAAGATTGAATAACACTATTTCCCCACTATCCCATGAAATCATCACTGTCCTAATCCTAAAATCCATCCTATCTCTCAACCATTAGCCTTTGATACTATTCTATCATGACCCTCCTTCTTCAGGATGAGGGAAGGGATAACAAACTGCTAGAACCTCCCTTATTCAAGATGGAGAGATAATTACCCCTGAGTCCCGCCAGAGTGGTGAATAGCACCAAGGGTATAGAATCTCACACACATGGAAGGAATTTCCCTTTTTATTGATCAATATTAGGAGATAAGATGGTAAATACTAGCAACACCAAAGACTAAAGGTAAAAGTAAAGCCAAGAATCCATTCCCACATGCATGTTCAAAAGTAAAGTTGATACAAAGTATGAAAAAAACTCACAAATAATGTACCAAAAGAAAAGAAATGAAGTAGAAACAACAACTATCTCGATTCCAGAGCTAGTAAGGTCCAACACGATCCTCAAATTCCTCCTAGAAACTTGAAAATAGTTTTATATATGTAGGGTTAACATACAAGTATAATTAGTAGGAAAACTAAAGCTACTCGTGCACAGGTGAGGGGATATATTAATGCCCCTATGAGAAAACAATAGAACCTCAAGCACCTACCAAGGAATAATAACTAGCCCAACCTCACTAGGGATCACTCACCGAAGTAATGTAAGTCAAAGTAATAATATAAGGACATCAACATTTTCATACCCCACACCACTTTCCCACTGGTTAACTGCTCATTCCTAACGATATAATATCTTGATGATACCACTATTCCCACATGAAGTCCCACTACCGAAACCTACCCGCACACACCTGGGCATCAAACCCCACACAACTACTCCCACAGACACCTGGGCCACAAAAACCACACCACTCACCCGAAGACACCTAGGCCTCATCCTGAAGATACTTGAGAAAGAAAAACCTAGCCTGCAAACACCTAGGCCTATCACCCAAAACAAAACATTGCTTGAAGAGTCTTGGACTATTATGGTAAGCCTCAAGCCATTACAGCCTGCCCAAATACACCCAAGTGATAAGATCCATAAGAGGGTTCAAGGAAAAAAGTCAGCAACCAACCATCCATCCTCCCACTGGGATGTTAGGAAAGACACCCTCCCCCATGAGATGTGGGTGTTTGGAACATGGTGATCAACAAGGGTGGGGTGCATATAGAAATCAAAAGGAACTAATATATATATATATATATATATATATATATATATATATATATATAGGTAACCTAACACTCATCCCAACCTATGGGTCTCAATTAAACAAACAACCAAACAACCCACCAGTACCACTTTCGCTGCTTCCCCTATATGCACAATCACATAACACCCACTGCCAAATCATAAACCCAAACCTCTTCTTATTCAGTTTACATTTATTTATTTAAGGGGGATTCAATTTAAATTATTCCAGAACTATTGGGAAACTAACAACTATAACCATGCCAAGCAACGGACAAAACCAAACTACAGTCCCATTACACAATAGCACAAAACTAGACTTGCAGTCCCACTGCACATCCTCACTCAACTACCACCAACTATCATTATTCAAAGTGATACCACCCATTCCTTATCTCACAAACCAGCCCTACATCCCTACTACCCTAATGAATCCCATATGTAGTCCCACTACATAACAAGTTTACAACCATCCTGCAGTCCCACCACCCAACATCGCCCCATGGTCACAACACAACAAAGGCAATTCTACTACCTACAAGTCTATCCGTTCCAAAATAAATAAATCTCTCAGATGGATACACTAACTCACAAAGGAAAGTCCCACTACCTATAAGTTTATCCATTCCTAAATCAATCAATCTATTAGACTCAGACACCAACTCACCCCCCATACCACCCCACATACCAAGCCCACAAAATACAGACCAGAACACATAGCACATAACCACAACCATAAAAAAAAGTGTATTCAAATTTAACTAATAGGGGTTCTTTAATTACCACTTTAATATAACCGGGGTGATCACAAAACATTTTTGATCCCGGGGTATGCCTTTATTTATCCCAATGTACGTGATTAATCAGATTTCATGTTACATCTGTACATCAAAACATAATAACGAAACAAAACACCACCAGTTCACAAGAAAAGACCACCAACAACCATGATTTTTAGAAGGCATACACCCAAAAAATCCATAAAATAATCAAAGATAACAAAATAAAATAGAATATCACATCAAACCAGACTCTGCCCATTATTTTATTTATGCGTGTTATATTTTGATCAGATTAAATTCTTATTTAATTCTCGTTTCAAGAAGATCATCCAGCCGTTCATTACAAGGAACCATTAATATACCCACCCCTCATGATGCAAAATTAAAGAGAAGAAAAATAAAATCCCTACTTTGATGATCAAAGATCAAAGTTCCTTCTTGCGCTAAGAATAGGGGATGGCTCGACTTGCAGGATGGACTCCATGAAGGCTGAGTGGGAAGGGCTCCAACACGGGTCCATGACTCGTCTCAAGAGAAAGTCTCTAGGTTCACCAAGAAGAAAAAAAAATAATAAAGAAGAGAGGATATCGTCTTAAGAAGAGGTCATATCCTAGAATCAGGGAGACCATTTTGAGGTACTTGAAATTTGGATTGTAGTTTGACCATGTAGCTTGGTGGTTTCACACATTGGAATTAATTGAGATTTAATAATTCCCCTCAGGGTTGAGATCGACCAGCGGATGACTGTGAGTTGATAGATTAACTTTAAACAAATAAAAACATGTAATAAGGGAGAAACTAGGAAAACTCAGAAAACTGGGTGAGGGGGTGTGACACCATTTGGTGAGACACCGTAACAGTTCCACCGTAAACGGTGCGACCATGACAGTGCAACCATGATAGTGCCACCGTAACTGGTGCCACCGTTTTAGTGAAACCATTTAGTGGAATTGAGTTTTTGTAAAACTAATAGAGAAAGAAACTTTGATCCCTACGAACACTACAACCACTGGATTTTCTCAAAGGAAAGGCTTAGAGAAATTTGAGTCATTACATCCGCCTTCTTTAGAATGAGGGAAGGGATGGAAAACTGCCAGACCATCCCTTGTTCAAGATGAAGGGGAGATAACGACCCTCGAGTCCCACCTTCAATAGGCCCCGGAGTGGTGAATATCACCAAGGCTATAGAATCTCACACTTATGGAAGGCATTACCCTTTTTATTGATCAATATTGAAGTTCCTTCTTGTGCCAAGAACATGGGATGTTGTGAATTGCTGGAAGGACTCCATGAAGGCTGATCAGGAAGGGCTCCAACATGGGTGCATGAATCATCTCAGGAGGAAGTCTCTAGGCTCACCAAGAGGGAAGAAAAGGAAGAAGGAATAGAGGATCTCAGATTAAGAAGAGGCTAGATCCTAGAATCAGGGAGACTATTTCAAAGTACTTGAAAGTTAGACCGTGGTTTGACCATGTGGCTTGATGGTTCTACATGTTATAATTAATTGAGATTTAATAATTCCCCTTGGAAATGGTGGAGATAGACCAATAGATGGATGTGAGTTGATAGATTAACTTTAAATGGAGAAAAACATGTAACATGGGTGAAATTGGGAAAACTCAAAAAACTGGGCAAGGGGGTGTGACACCGTTTGGTAAGACACCGTAATGGTGCCACCTTAAATGGTGCGACCGCGACAGTGCGACCGTGACAGTTCCACCAACACCGGTGCCACCATAACAGTGCCACTGTAATGGGGCCACTATGACAGTGCGACTATAAGGATGCCATCGTGATAGTGCGACCATAAGGGTGCCACCATTTTGGTGAAACCGTTTGGTGGAACTGAGTTTTTTGAAAACTCCTGGAGAAATCCACTTTGATACCTATGAACACTACGACCACTGGATTTTTACAAAGGAAAAGCCTGGGGAAATCCAAGTCATTACACTAGCACACTACAGGCTATTAATCAATGGGGTCTCTTATCAAACTAATGAATATCCTGACAGGCCAACACATCACTACTCCAGGCTAAGCAAGCTTAAATGTGGAGTTCTAATTAGGTAGGCTCTCAAAAATAATGGCACATCTTATTGGCATGGGTCCTAGAAAAGTGACACTTAAAAGGCTAAATGTTACTACCCATGTTACCATGGTGCACCTTTATTTTTAGGAGCTTTACTGATTAGAAGTCTACAGTTAAGTGTTCTTAGATTAGATTAGTGATCAGGATGGGTGACCTCTTGGGAAGTTTCCTAGGGTTTGTGTGAGTGTGGTCAAAAAACATTGAAAGAACATGTGTTGGCTTGTGGGGAGTCATTAGTTTGATAAGAATCCCCAGTGAGTAATAGGGGTTGTGTGAGTGTGGTCAAAAAACATTGAAAGAACATGTGTTGGCCTGTGGGGAGTCATTAATTTGATAAGCACCCCTAGTGAGTAATAGCCTATGGTGTGCTTGGAAGGAAACCAAGGTATTATAGGAGAACCATGGGGTCATATGACTAGGTTCATGGCCCAGGGAAGGCCGGGTCATGACATACCCAACCCACTGTAATTAATTGAAAGATTCACTACTACAAAACATGTCTTTAATAGCACTGACATTTATCAGTGTTAGAAAAATGCATTCATAAAGTCCATCTTTATCAGTGCTTATTTTAGCACTCATAAAAGTTACCCTTTATCAGTGCTTGATTTTTAGCACCGATAAAGGATACACATTATCAATGATTTTTTTAGTGCTAATAAAGGTCCAGAATAATATGAAATAATTAAACAAATAAAAATAAACAAATTAACAATTTCATTAATTAAATAATTATTGTTAAAAATAAATAAATTGGATATTTATATATATAAATTTTAAAAACAAATAAATAGTATATTATATATATATATAATGGATAAAATGAATAAAATGAATAAAATGAATAAAATTAAATAATTAAACAAATAAAAATTTAAAATGAGTAAATTATGAAAAATATTAAACATTTTATCAATTAAATAATTATGGATAAAAATGAATAAATTTAATATACATATATATATATATTATAAATATTAATAAATAGTATATATTAAATATAGATATATAAAATGGATAAATTGTAAATAATTAAACAAAAAGATTAAAAATGAATAAATTAAAAAATTATTTAAAAATTTATTAATGAAACAATTATTAATAAAAATGAATAAGTATAATATATATATTAATTATAAATAGTAATAAATAATAAATATTAAATATAAATGTATATAAAATGAATAAAATGTTAATTAAAAACATATTAATGTTTTATTTATTTTTAATGTTTTATTTTTCAATTTAACATATATCAAACTTCTTGTGTTACATCGATTTCACAGACACACACACACACACACACAAATGTAATTAATGCATTTTTATATACAAACACACACAAAAATATATTTACACAATATATAGAAACACATACACCTAATATTTATGTAATTTATTCAAATTTTAGTATATTTTAGAATTTCGTTATAACATGATAAATTTAATATATTATATTTTTAATTAGTCAATTTTATTTATTTATTTTTGAAAACTATTATAATTAGGGTATTCATTTTTTTATATTTTTTATTTTATTTTTGAATTTGATCATTTTCTATTATAAATATATAAATATATATATATTTACTATGTTTTAGTATTTTCAACATGTATTCATCCACTTCAATTTATATATACATATATATCCATATTTTTTTTAATAATTTATATTTAATTAATAAAACTTATCCATTTTTTAAATATTTTTAAAGTATACTCATTTTGAATTATTCAATTTCACTCATATTTAAAATGCATGTATTTAAGATTATATAACCACTAATAATGTTAAAAATATATTTGTAAATAAATATTTATAAATAAATATATCTATAAATTTATATTTACTATATTTATAAATTTATAAATTAATAATTATTATAAATAAATAATTATAAAATTATAATAAATTTATTAAAATAATTATAATAATAAATCCTTTATCAGCACTAAAGTTTTAGCACTGATAAAAATCCCTTTTATCAGTGATTATCAATTTAGCACTGATAAAAGAGATCTTTATCAGTGCTTTTCTGGAAGCACTATTGAAAGTATCTCTCATATATTTAAAAGAACCATAATCGTGACTCAGTCACTCACAATTCTCAAGCTCTCATGGAACTCCTCTACTACTGGCACGACTCCTCTACACTCCCTCAAATTAATCAAGTTTGGAATCCAATGTATGTTATTTTCTAATTTTCCTCTATCGTTGTTTGATTTTTTGGGTTCCATGTTTTGCGTTTTTGTGCTATTCTTAACCATAATGAACCCTATATCTCATCTCCTTGCCACTGAAATACAACGAGTGGTTCTATTTCATCTTTTTCCTCCACAGAAAATGGTTTTGAAGAAATATAAGGATGTTTTAATATGGTAAGGTTAGTCAACATATGCGTATGGGACTGTATGGATAAATAAAATAGATTTTTCACCACACGCTATTGCAAAGGTAATGTTGGATTTATAGCATGATCAAATTGAGTTTAGTTAAACATTTAATAGTTTAACCCATTTCTCAAACATGTTATCTATATCCCTTAGCATTGACACAAGAATGTAGTGATCAAGAAGTGTGCCTGAGGTGATGTCCTGACCTAAATTGGGAACTATTTGGGAATACTAGCTCAAAAATTTTACAAAATGGAATTATAGTGAAACAAGGGATATTGGTATTGATTATATATAAAAGAAAAAACTTTCCATACATAAGAAGTAATCCATAAATATGTCTGGATATCATAATTATGTTGGATACTTGAGTTACCATATGAATTTTAGGTTGTTTTTTGTTTATTTTTTCCTTGACCTATCTTCTAGAGTCTTATGCCTCTTATTTAGGAGTTGATAGGTAGGAATCGGTAAGAATATATGAAATGTCATGTGATTATGTGTCTTTGTTTAATTTTTTTTCTAAAATAAATTATAAATTTATATAAATATAAACATGAATAATAAATAAATAGTGCATTCTTATTTACTAATTAGTGATGATTAGGTTTACATAACTTATTAATTGATTGAGTTTATTTAGTAACCCCATTTATCAGTACTATTAGTTAGTTGTTTCATACTTATATTTAAAATAATGCTTCTAACATATTTTAAATTATATATAAAGCATGAAAAACTTATTAAAAAGGAAATGAATGAGAGAGAGGGGTAGGGGTTCACAATTAATATAGATTATTTTGTGCCCAAATCTGAAAGATTATTGTTTTTTGTAAGGGGAAATTATGTGAATATCTACATTAATATAGAATATGTCACTACTATGACTCCTAAATCTCCATATAAAGGATCCAATTAACATCCTCTATATGCTATAACTTATATTTATCCTTATGTACTATAGGTAATTATAGATATACTTCAAGCTATTTGGTATAATTTTCAATGATGGGAATATATAGTATCTATGGTTCCTCTAAGATTTTATGGTAATATATCATAATAATAAATTTTGGATTGCATTGAATAAATTCATTTTATTTATAAGAGGATAAAATTCAGATCAATACAGAGAATAAGTTGAAAAATTCACCGTTTAAAGGGATGTATGTTATTGGATGGATCTTATGGTGGAATAAAAAAATATCCAAAATTGGAAGGTGAGGAATCCTTGAGTAGACAAAAGTGATATCAAATGTAGGTGGGGTGAGATTCATTTCTTCAAGACCATTAGAGTGGAGGTATTCCAATTCCTCTTCAACTGAGGAAACTTTTTGAGTGATTCTATCAGCATAGGTTCCTAGGACACTTTAATCCTTATTTCCTCTTTGATGTGAAACATTTCTATCGATTTGGTAAGTTGGGGAACCTCAAATGGTTATTTTATAGTGATAGGTACAATCCTAGTTTATTATACTCTTGTTGATGGTATTAAGAAACAAAAGCTTCCAATTCTTCATTTATGAGTATATTATATTTCATATGGAATTGGGATTATAACTTATTCATAATTTTATTAAAACTAATATTATCTATAAGTAAACATATGAAAAAATAGTAATCAATGTCAATTTTATACAATAGTGGTAGGCATAAGTGGGTATATCTTCCTGAATTAAAAGTGAAAGTTTCCTCAAAGTTGATGAGTATTGACACACCTAGATAATATGGATGTAATATATGGTATATTTCTAAATTGAGATATTATAATGGGTATATATAGTCATTTTAAAGATATTTATATCATTATTATAATGTATTTTGATTTTATTTTTTATACGAGACCACTGTGAAGTGCATACCCATCTGATGTTGTGAAAGAAGCATACAAAAAATAACAGTCACAAGAAATATAAATAAATTTTCATAAAAAAGACCATGAGTTTAAAAATATGGTTTTGTAAACAAGGATTCATTTTGGTAAGATTGATATACAATACAATACACTCCACGCATAAAAGTCCACAATTTCATGTATCTTCCATGAAAATTGTTACTATATTGAACATATATATAATACTTCAATACTAAAGTACTACTAAAATTCACTACCTTTATTTAATCCATCCTCAAATGCTTGATTTCCTTCCATCTCTTGATGATGGATTGGACTCCCTCTTTCAAACTAGCCTTCCTCCCATCATTGTAATTACTAAGTTCCTTGATGACATACCTCCCTCAAGGATTTTATTCATCAATCTCCATAAAAGATGTTTCCATGGCTTTGAATACATCATCTCCCAACTCATTCTTCAAGTTTTTCAGCCTTTCATCCTTTTTATTTACTACTTTCTAAGAATACAGAAAAATGACACTGAAAAATTAATCAAAACATAATGAAAGATTTTTTTGGTTTCTTGATATGCATTTTTTTATATGACTCACTTAGTTACTTTTTAAAAAAATCATCAAAAATTACTTTTATTTTGAGTTCAGTCACATTGGATCCTATTAAAACTCTGAAGTTAAGCATACTTGGAAGATAATGCTACTACAACGAGTGACCTCCTGAAAATACTCATGTTGCACATTTTTTTGTGTGAAAAAAAACATACCAAACACACATTTTGATTCTCTTCCCCTTCACCCTTGATAAATTTAAAAGGGTTCTAATCTGACTCTCAAAGGTATTCCTCCCACAATGAGTAGAGTTCTCCCACTAGTAGAAATATGTGTTTTAACGTTGAATTATTAACATCAATTTTTTCTAAACCAACATCGATGGTTTGTGAATGAAATTTTTGGCGTTGGTTTTACTAAAAAACCGATGCCAAAAATTTTAATGAGTGGTTTTTTGTGTTGGTTTTACTATAAACCAACGAAAAAAACTAGAATGCACTGATTTTTGGCGTCAGTTTTAACATGAACCGATGCCAAAAATAAAGAAAAAGTTTTCCGCGTCGGTTTTATGGAAAACTGATTCCATAGGTGTTATTTTCAGCATCGGTTTTCCACAAAAATGATGCCAAAAATAACAAACCTGAAGACTTTCGACATCATTTTTTGCAAAAACTAAAATTATATTTTCCACGTTGGTTTTGGACAAAACTAATGCCAAAATGTTTTTTTTTAAAAATTTCAGCATCGGTTTTTGGAAAAACCGATGCTAAAAGTCATTTAAAATTTGATGGGATCAAAAAACCCTCATCTTCATTGTTCTTCAAAATCGAAACCCATGGCAACTCCTCTCAACTCGCAAGGACTTAGAAGCCTTATTTGTGATTTCCAACTACCATTGTTGATGATTTTCTTCCATTTTCACAATCTATGGTTTGTGTTCTTCATTATATGGTCTTCTTTAATCATATACAAATTACTTGTTCTTCTTAATGCTATTTTGAGCGACTTTCAATGATGGTTTGATTTTCCTTTATTGTTTATCTTCATTTTTTGTTACAATCAATTTTATTATAGATCTTGAAATGCTGAATTTTTCAAAGTTTTATATAGATCAAAGTTTGGATTGGAGATCTATTTTCGAGTTAAACTCCAAATTTTGTAAGTTTTTTTTTAAATTTTGAAGATTAATTATTGATAATTTAATATTAATTTTTATTTGCTTCAAATATTAGTTTATAGTTTATTTAAAATGTGTTGGAACATAGTTAATATTCACCCCTAAGAGTGATTAGTCAATGTTATTGATATGGATTAGAGTTGTATGATTTTAGGTTTTGAATTTTTATCTGACATTATTTATAAATGTATTAGTCAATGTTCTTGAATAAATTTTACCAAAAACCAATTGAATTATTTTTATATGACATTATGTATAAATGTATTGGTCAATGTTCTTGACCAATTGTATTAGTAAATGTGTTGAATTTGTTTTATCTGACATTATTTTTATCTTGAACAATTGACTAAATAATGTTCTGACAATATTTTTATATGACATATTAGTCCCCATAGTATTGAGAAAATACACCTGAGAGGTGTGGGGGTTGGGGGGCTTGAATCAGGTCTACCTAAATTATACCCAAAACCAAATAATCTACATATATACACATTAGAACATGCAATGGGTCAACAACCACTTATTATTACTAAAATGATTCTATTGTTCTCTCACCCAAATGTGTTGTAAGATATATCAATTTAGTTATGTATTTAATTTCATCTGTCATAATTTTGGGAGTGTTAGGATTGATTTCACTTATAATATGAAAATTTAATCTAATTATTATTTCATATTACTAATAATAACTAATTTTTCGCCCTTTAAATTAATGCAATCTTCAATACTTTTGATACATACAACATCAAAATAATGCAACAACTATGTAAAATAAACTAATAAATTTTAGAAGATTGATATTATAATTTAATTATAATATCAATATAACAAATGTATAAAACATGAATATAAAATGTTTACTATTTGTAAATGTGTTTCGTATCTGATTTTTTCTATCTGATTATCAATAATTTTTATTAAATGTGTTTCTGCTTACAATTTATCTCTCTCTCTATATATATATTTAAATTTTTATTTGTTTTAATATATTCACCAATTATTTTTGTGATATTAGATATTGAATGGATCGTAATTGGATACATTTACGAATAACCAATAGTGAATATGAAAAAGGAGTTGATGAATTCTTGGAATTTGCTAAATGACATCTTCAAAACATTAATTTGATTTTCTGTCCATGTGTGAAGTGTTTAAATATGAGAAAGTTAAACTCCAGAGAAATCAAGGACCATCTCATTTGTTATGGTTTTAGCATTAATTATACACGCTGGATCTGGCATGGTGAAAGAACTGAAAATTCTACATCCAATGTTGATGAAAATATTCATAATGAGGCAGAGGATCACATTGAAGAATTAATTCATGATTTAGGTGTTGAAACCATTGAAAAAATAGCAACCGTTGAATGATTGTATGAAGATTTTGAGAAACCATTATTCCTAGGTTGCAATAAATATACAGCGTTATCAACAGTTTTGAGATTAATTAACTTAAAAGAAAAAAATGGGTGGAGTGATAAAAGTTTCTCCAGCTTACTTGAGCTTTTAAAAGAAATACTTTTAGAAGGAAATGAGCTTCCAGATTCCAATTATAAGGTGAAGAAAATATTATTCCCAATGGGATTGGGGTATAAAAAGATACATGCTTTCCCCTATGATTGTGTACTATATAGAAAAGAAAATGAATATTTATCAAGTTGTCCAACATGTGGGACATCACGTTATAAGATATATGGGAAAGTTAACTCAGATTCATTCTCAGGTGATGTTATTTAATGTCATGAAAAATAAATTATGTACTTTATAATGATATCATCCAATATTTTTTGCATACAATTCTGATATTTCAATTGTGATTCATTTTTAGGTACCAAAATCAAAACTCCTGCTAAAGCAATTTGGTACCTTACAATAATTCCTTGTTTGAAGCATATTTTTAGAAATTCAATTGACATAAAAAGGTTACGATGACATTTAGATGAGTGCATATCTGATGGTAACTTAAGTCACCCTTCCAATTCACCACAGTGGAAGAGTTTTGATAAAAAATTTCATGATTTTGGAAGTGAAGTTAGAAATCTCAGAATGGGATTGTGTATTAATGGAATGAATCCATATCAGAGCCTCAGTAGCCAACATAGTTCATGGTTTGTTTTTCTGGTAGTTTACAACTTGTCCCCACATCTATATATGAAGAAAAAATATGTAATGATGAGATTGATGATTTCTGGACCAAAACAACTGGGAAATGATATTTATGTGTATCTTTCACCATTGATTGATGATTTGAAACTACTCTGGGAGGTAGGTGTTAAAGTTTTCAATGCATACAAGATATAGTATTTTCTTTTGCGTTCTATCATAATGTTCACTATAAAAGAATTTCTTGTATATGGAAACTTATCTGGATATAGTGTTAAGGGACATAAATCATGTACAATTTGTAAAGAACAGACTTCATATTATCAATTGCAGAATGAAAGAAAAATAGTGTACTTGGGGCATCGAATATTTTTGTGAATCGATCATCCTTATCATAGATTGAAAAAAAATATTTTACAGATTACAAGAATACAACCTTCCCCCTTGACCATTGTCAGCTGAAGAATATTATGATAGGGTGAAAGATATTGATTCGACATTTGAAAAGAAAAGATGTTCTGATCATCAAAGAAATATTTGGAAGAAGCAGTTTATTTTTTTCAAACTACCTTATTAGAAATTTTTAGAGATAAAACATAACATCAATGTTATGAATGTTGAAAAAAACATATGTGATAGTTTGATTAGAACTTTATTAGACATAAAAGTAAAGAAAAAATATATATTTTATGCTATATTGGACTTGATATTAATGAAAATACATTCAAAGTTAGCTCCCACTGTGAAAGGAAATAAAACATATTTACCTCCAGCTTGTCACACATTAAGCAAGATTGAAAAGATGAATTTTTTTTCAGTGTCTTCATGATATTAAAGTACCCAGTGGTTTTTCTTCAAATGTGAATAATTTGGTGTCATTGAAGGATTTTAAATTAATAGGTATGAAATCTCATGATTTCCATGTGTTGATGCAACAACTTCTACTAGTAGCAGTGCGTGGTATATTGCCGATATCTGCTAGAAAGACTATCATCAAGTTATATAATTTTTTCAAATCTATTTGTAGTAAATTCATTGATCCAAATTTTTTAGATGTGTTGAATAATGAAGAAAATCTTATTCTTTGTCAACTAGAAATGTATTTCCCACCCACGTTTTTTGATATAATGGTTCATCTGCTGATTCATTTGGTGCGTGAGATTAGAATATGTGGGTCTGTTTATTTAAGATGGATGTATCATTTTAAAATATATATGAAAATTTTGAAGGGATATGTTAAAAATCCTTATCAACCATAGGCCTATATTGTTCAAAAATATGTATCAGAAGAGGTGATTGAGTTCTGTACTGATTATTTGTATGAGGTGGAGCATATTGGTCTCCCTGTATCTCGACATATGACAATTGATAGTGAAGGTAGAGGGGTTTGAGGCTTAAAGGTAAAGTTCATTCCACAAAGTGAAGTGATACAAGCACATTTATACATTCTAAACAACACAGATGAGGTATAATCATATATATCCTCACATATTTCTGAATTAAAGTTATGATATCAGAAAAAAAAGGAAAAGTGGTTGATGATTGAGCATAAGAAGACATTTGTTTCATGGTTTAAAGAGAAAGTCACCTCAGATATATCTGCATTAGAAACATTGAATTGGTTAGTAGGGGGACCATCTCTTAATGTGATCACATGGTCTGGTTTTGATATCAATGGCTACACATTTTACACAAAAAACCTGGATGACAAGAGTACCGTTCAGAATAGTGGTGTGATGGTTTTCGCTAAAGTAATGAATTTTTCGAGTGCCAAAGATAAAAACCCATTTTTTGCATCAACGCCATATTTTGGAGTTCTAGAAGACATATGGAAAATTTATTATATTAAATTTCAATTCACCGTTTTTAATTGTAATTGGGTTGATAGTAATAGTGGTGTGAAACATGATGAATATGGATTTAAACTGGTTGATTTGAAAATATTTAATTACAATGAGGAACCATTTATCACAGCGACACATGCAAAGCAAGTATTTTATGTCATTGATCCATAAAATTATCAGTGGTCAGTTGTTTTGCAAGGAAAAAGATACCATTTGGGTGATGAGGATGATGTTGATGATGTTAGTGATTTACATAAGCCTTATTCATCTATTACACAATTTTCAGATGATTACAATGAGTATAGGACAAACACAGTGCATGCAGTATGTAATGATCATGATGAAGGAATGTGGGAAAAAACTAAATTAGTCTCCTAATTTTTCTGGTAAATATTTATATTTTTTTTTACTTTTTTTGAAACTTACAAATGTACGCCTATTTTTTTTACTTACTTATTTTTTGTCTTCCTTATTTCTAAATATTTAGTTTTCTAATTATATGCAGGTACATAAAATTTCATTACACTTTCTAGTAGCAATGTCAGATACAGATAGAGAGGATTAGTTACCGAGGTATATATATTTTTACATATTATTAATTATTTAGAAATATAATTATTTAATGAAATAAAACAGTTAATTTACAATTTTTTTGCAGGACTACTGATGCATCCTCGATGAAGGATACTTCTCCTATTACTACTAAAAAATCAAGTTCTTAATTTGGTAAATGTGGTATTACACGTTTACCAAAACCATCACTTGCTCGTGATGATGACAGAGTACACATTTGTTTTGATGATGATAATAATGCAATTGGCCCAAATGTAGTTCAGTTTGACAGTTATATAGCGATGTAGAGCCATTGCAGGATTAGTATTTTATATCCTAATTGGAAGTCAGTGGACAACATAGCAAAGAAACAACTTTGGGGGGCCATGATGGTAAAATAACTTAATTGATTTATTTTATCACATTTTTTTAATATTATATATTTTAAATGACATATATTTTTTTTCAATTATAGATGAAATTCAATTTTGAGGAAACCAAAGAAATTAAGAAAAGACATCTCTATTTACTGACAGTTCGATGGAGAGATTTTAAAACAAAACTCACAAAAAATTATGTTTTTAGAAAGAGATGGTTTGAAAACCCATGCCTATAGTGTCCTTTTATAGATGAAGACACATAGAAATGATTTTTTGACATTCGTAATGAAGATAAATTTCAGGTATGATAATTATTTTATATTGTAAAATTTATTATATATTTTTCTTATTACTTAGCAGTTTATTTGTATATAACATGCCTCCAAGAGATATCATCAGGAGATCCAGTTACAAAATGTATACCCTCATACTTTATCACATGGAGGGTACTCATATTTGGAGCAGAAAATGTTTGAAGAAAAATTTGAAGCATTAAGAGCTCGATCTAGTAGTAGTTCAAAAGAGCTCTAGTTTGGTCCTCTATCTCCTCCCACTCGACATGAAAAATGGAAACAAGAAAGAAGAATAAAAAATGAACAGTATCTTATAGAGGAAGCTAAGCAAGTAGTTGATAAAATTGTAAGTAAATACCTTTTATTTATTACCAATTTTCCAATTTTATAAATTGTAAACACTAATATAACTTTTTTATTTTTCATTTCAGGATGAAATTCAAGAGAAAAAGACACATGATTCTTTTATCTTAGAGGGTAGGATGGACATCCTAGCCATTGCTTTGGGAAAGGCAGAACACCCCGGCCGTGTTAGAGGATATCAGCCAGGTGTTAGTATTTAGAAGATTTTTGGTAAGAGTAAGCAATCAAGAGACCCAGAAATAGAATCCTTAAAAGCAGAGTTGAAAGATATGAAACTATCTATGGGTGATCAAATTCAAGAAGTAGTCCCGAAGGCTTTGTTAGAACACATGAAAAGATAGTCATGGTATGCGCAACCTTCCTAGGTATATTATTTATTTGTCATCAATTTTTCTATTTTATAAATTATAAACACTAATATAACTTTTTCATTTTTTAGCCTTCTCAGTCTTCTCACCCAGACCACCCTACCCCATCTACCTACCCCACCCCGTATGAGCAGCCTTCCCAGGTATATTATTTATTTTTCATCAGTTTTTTTATTTTATAAATTATAAACACTAATATAAAATTTTCATTTTTCATCCTTCTCAGCCTGCTCACCCAGACTACCCTGCCCCATCTACCTACCCTGCCCCGTATGAGCAGTCTTCCCAGGTATATTATTTATTTTTTATAAATTTTTCTATTTTATAAATTATAAGCACTAATATAAATTTTTAATTTTCAGCCTTCTCAGCCTACCCACTCAGACTACCCTACCCTATCTGCCTACCCTGCCCCATATGAGCAGCCTTCCCAAGTATATTATTTATTTTTCATCAATATTTCTATTTTATAAATTATAAACACTAATATAAAATTTTCATTTTGTAGCCTTTCCAGCCTGCTCATCCAGACTACCCTGCCCCATCTGCTTACTTTTATTCTCCACCACCTAACTCGGACCAAAATGTTTATTGTGAGTTGTTTGTTGGAGATTCTTATATACATATTGTTGCATTGGGACTTGTACATTTTTTTGGGGATTCTGTGGACTACCGGCCTATGCAGATGGGTCAGGTTAGAGTATCAGTACTCGATATTATAGATCCTAATGCTCTTCTACCATTTCCTACTGCGGAGATCACCAGAGTTAGGGATTGTGTTGGTCATTTTTTACTTTGGCCAACTGGTTTGCTTCGTTATATTTCATATGAGGTATGTTTTTTTTAAATATTAATTATGAATGATTCAAATTTAATTATAATGTTTTCTGACATTTAACTTATATAGGATTATCTGAAATCAAAAGAAGTTGCACAAATGAAACAAAATGTTCAGAAACAATCAACTGTAGATACTTACAATATTTCTTATGTGATACATAGATTATCTCAAGCATCTTCTTTATTGAATATTATCAATGAGTTTCAGATGATGACCAATATATTTGGAAGAGAATATCCATTGAGATTACTCAAATAAGATATCATGCATCTATTAAATTTTGAAGATCTTGGCCTGAATGTGGTGTAATTGTTTACCATGTAAGTAAATTGACATTTGAATTTGTATTTCTTTAATAAAAGATGGTTTTAAATTGACTAACTATATTTTATTTTTCAATTAGGTATCTATACATACTTCTTTTACAAAATGAAATTACAAAAATTTATGGTTTTATATATCCAAAATTCATTTCCCTAGAAGTGCAATATGTGAAGAATCCTGATAGAGTTGCATATATGTGTGATAGATTATCACATACGAAGATTCAGTGCTGGTTTCAACCATTTATTGATAAGTAAGAACAAAAAAATAATTATGAACTAATGATCATTATAATGTCATTAATTGTGAACTTTTTGTATTATAGGGGGCACTGGATGTTAGGCATATTATTCCCAAGTGAATGCACAGTATATTGGTTTTGCACTTTATTAGGGAATGTTCATAAAAGATTTTCCACCTTATTAGAAAGGTAAGTTTTTTTTTTGTTTTTTATAAGCTCATTATTTTTAATTCTCATTGTTTAGATATGTATTATTAGTTCATATATATGAAAATGCAGTTTATAGAAAAAATTTAACAAGGAATACAAGTCGATAAAGACACCAAATAAAATCAAATATGTGGAAGTACAGGTAATTATTTTTTATATCAGAATTTGTTCTAATTTTTTGTTATATATTAATTTTTATTAACAGCTTAATGTTTTATAACTGTAGTGTCATCATAAACAAAGAAATGTTGAATGTGGTTATTATATTCTACGATTCATGTATGAGATAATCACAACTGGGCAAACTACTGACTTTGATAAGGTTAGTTATATTAATTTTTTTATATTTTCTTCCATATTATTCTATTTTTTATCTCATATCATTCAATTTTATTATAGGCATTCAATTATTCACAGTCTTATTCCAAATCTGATATAACACATATTCAATCTAATTTTGGGAACTATTTGTTAAGTCTGATTAGTATTTGAGGTATGTATATTCTAATATTTATAAATAATATTACATATGGGTTCAAAAAAATAACTCTTTTGATATATTAGGTGTTTGAACCTACTAATAATCAAATGAATTCTTCAAAAATAACCAACAGTGAGCATACCGTAAATTTCAGGTACGTGTATTTTAATTCTACTTTATTTTTAAAGTGTAATATTCTGAATTTTCTAAAAAATATTTTGTTACTTTCAGCATAGGTTTTTTTTATGCTTGGTATTTGAAAGAATAAATAATTAATCAACCATGTGATGAGAGGCTATATACTATCCAAGTTGACATGAACTCATGTTGTACCTACAACAACTCTATTCCAAAAGGATAAAAAAGACATTAGAACTGACCAAAAATAATCCAAAAGTGCATTAAACATATTATATGGTATCATTAAGGAATTGAGTATTGAGTGAGGCCAAAATGATGAACATGGTAACAATTTACATAATAATTTTTAGGGAATAAAACATCCAATATGTTTTTATGGGCTACACATGCACATTATTTACCATATTAGAAAACGTCCCTCAAGGCCACACACACACACACCACTGTGCATACATCCTAATATACATCTATTATGAGAAATGTACATACACTCAACCATCATGGGATATCAACACACACATAAAAGGAAAAAAATCACTAATTTAAAATGAGAAATGAATATCTTCCATCAAGTATATTCATTATCCATCTCATTATCAGCCTACTTTATCTGATCAACCATTATAGCACAGTTTACCATCAAACCATCCCATTCAGCCTTAACCACAGATGCCACATTTCCTAAAGCGGCATATTCTTCCAACATTAAACACTAGAATTCATTAAGTTATCTCAAGTTCCTCTACAATGTATTTATCTAATTTTTTATAATATTTATTGATGCATTGATATTTAACTAGAATCCATGTAAATATTATCAGTGACTCAAATGTATTTTCTACTTTATAATACAAATGCGTACATAATTTTTTGATTAACTAGATAAAAGTATGTAAGTTCTATATTTTTATTGAAAGATAAATACTATTTTTGTGTTTTTTATAGGGGTTTCGATTTAATTAGAATTGTAGTTTTTTTTTATTTTTTTTATTTTTTTTAACTTACAACATCAATTATTTTAAAAACTGATGCTGATTAAAAAAATGGTTTACGACGTCGGTTTTATAAAAAATCGATGCTAAAAACCCAATCCAGTTTGATTTTCGGTATTGTTTTTATGTAAAACCAATGTTGATTTAAAAAAAAATTGGTTTATGGCGTCGGTTTTATAAAAAAACGATGCTGAAAACCCAAGCTAGTTTGATTTTTGGTGTCAGTTTTATGTAAAACCGACGCTGAAAATCGGTTATCAGCATCGACTTATTTAATAAACCGATGAAAAAAACTCAAAATAAATGATTTTAGACATTTTTTTTAGAAAACCGATGCCAAAAATACTATTTTTTATGTCGCCTTTATAGACGTCGGTTAAAAACTGACGTCAAAAAACAAACTAATGTTAAAATTTGTTTTTTCACTAGTGTCCGGACCTGTTTTTGGCTTCATCTTTAGGATACTTTCTCTTAGAATATTATAGATATGGATGGTTGTCAAGATCTCTTATCCAAATCACAAAAATACCACCAAAAGTTTGTATCTTCTCTAAGACCTACCAAAAAAAGAAACATTTCAAAGGAAGTGGAAAATAATAAATGTTTGTGAGTGGAAGTAAATGACTGTGATTAGAAGTCATATGGATATTAATGTTAATTCCTTCATTTTTTAATGCAATATGTTAGAATATATAATTAAAATTACTTTTAATTTATTTTTTCACCTTAGTGGAAACTCTATTTTCATCTCCTGAATAGTTATTATTGCATTTTGTTGTTTAAGACTCATACCCCATCTATTATATGTTGTTTGAACTACTATGAGTAGTAGTCATCTAAAATGATCACCATTACATGGTATGAGATGGATTTTGGTTAAATTAGTTCAAGAAACATAGGTGGATGTCCATAAAATATGGGCGATAAATATAAAAAAATGAAATAATAACTGTTTGCGAGGTATGTCATTAATGAACTTTGGAACCACAATGATGGGAGGAAGGATAGTTTGAAAGAGGGAGTCCAATCCATCATTAAGAGATGAAAGGCAATAAATGTCTGAATATAGATTAAATAAAGGTAGTAAAGGTTATTTGTATTGTAGTATTGAAGTATTATATCTTTATTCAAGAAAGTAACAATTTTCATGAAAGATGCATGAAATTGTGGACTTTTATGCATGAAGTGTATTGTATTATGGTTATTCAAGACAAATTAAATGTTTGACTACTCATGCAAATAATGTCTTATAAACATGATCATGTTAGAAATTTTGAGGAAGAACAAACTATTGATAATGAAACTGTGTAATTATTAGGGGATCAACAACATGTTGATGAAAAAAACAAAAACAATGAAACATCACAGTTTTGAATAAAATTATCAAGGCAAGAAGTCGGGGTATAAAATTTGAGGTTGGTTGGAATCAATACGGCCAACCTATTGACCCTAATAAGTCAACATTCATTAGTTGTCTTGGGATCAAAATGAGGATTAATGTACTGATTGATATTGAATCATGACGCCATGTCCAACCTATAACAAAGGAAATCCTTTGGAAAGATATAACAGTAATGTTGCAATATACATTCTCTATTTTACTGAAAATTTATATAATGAAATATTGATTTAATTTTCATTATTCCTTGTAAACATCGTTTATTTTAGAATATTTTCATAATAAATTCATTTTAATGGCTACTAGAAAATCCCCTAGAGACTTCAAAACTCTTTGAATGAAGTTATATCTTAGAGATGCTAAGGGGAAAATAAATCCCCACCCACCACTTAGTTATACACACATTATAAAAAAGGAAACATGGAATGATTTCATCAATCATTATAATGACAAATCATTTCAGGTGTATTTGAGTCGAAAATATATTATTTTATATTATTTATTTTATCTAAATTGATTCAAATTTTTTAATTTATGAAATAAAAAAAGAGTGCTAAAAATAAAGAACATGCATCAAAACCAATGTGCCCCTATCACAAAGGAAGGATGGGGTATGCTTCATTAGAGAAGAAATTGGTATGTATTTTAAATCAACAAGAAAATTTTAATTATGTGATATGAAACAACATATATTCCTTTTTTTATATGCATATTTATGAATCAAAATTTTAAACCACTTTTGTCCCATGTCATGTGCTATGGAGGGAGGATCGTGAAAATAAAGAGGGTAAATTAGTGATAAAAACACAAAAACAGTATGGGAAGCATGATTAAGTATGAAATAATTGCAATAAATTATGATTTATAACAATATTATATAAAAATATCTATTTATGTTCATATTTTTGATATGATTTATACAAAAGAATCGGCAATGACCGTACCACAAGATAAGATACTTTTATTAGCTCTGAAACAGCCTGAATAATATGGCTGCGTTAGAGGATTAGGTTTTGGATTATCTTATCGAATAGATTTTGAGAATATAAAACCACATGAAGATACATATAATATGGTGAGATGATTACAAACACAAATAGACTCACTACAAGATATTATTTTGTGGTCTGGTTTAGCAGACCAATGTATAAGAAAGGATCAAAGCGAACTGACAGTAGAGCAAAGATCCACACTTGAACAAAATGACCCCACTAGATTTTAGGCTAGTCATTCACCCCAACCGCATACCTTACCCAGGGTAATCAGTTTTTTATTACTCCTTCTTCTAAATGTAAATCAAAAACTTCTAAAAACTTTATATTACTGAAATTCTATAGGGTACAATTATATGTGATTTTTATCCATTAACACCCACGTACCACCGTGCTATGATGGGTACAGTTTATAATATCCTGGGAGACCAGCCACACAATAAAGACCTCTAAAAAGATCATATAAGATTTGTGATTGAGTTTTCTTATGAGCTAACTACCAAGTTTCTTGTTCCACTTGATGGTCCAGATATTACAACGGTCGAAGCTACTATTAGAGATTTCATAGCATGGATGTTTAATCTTATAAAGATACATGAGGTATGTATTTAACAATTTTTTCATATTAAAAACTTGTAATAGTTGATGATAAAATTTCTTAAGTGAGGTATGATATTACAAATGGATAAAGTGGTGGATAAACAGAAGGGCGAATCAAGAAAATCTAGTGAATTGACCAAGAAAAAAAATGACCTTCTAAGAGTACCTTCTCCCCACCAATTCCATAAAAACATTTATTATCATTATAAATTCATTTAGAGACCACATTTAAATATAAAAATATGTCTTAGATTGAATATGAAGAACAAATATATGGATATTCATTCACAAACATAATTAGTCTTGAGACCCTGACTGAGATTGTCAAGCATGAATGGCTAGGCATATCAGTTGTGAATACATTCATAAGGTATATTTTCATAATATATCTATCCAAATAGTGAGATAATATGTTTATGAAAGTTAATAACTATTCATATTCTGTATAGGAATTTATATCACAACTATATAAAGGGAATATCATGAGAAACATGATTTGGATCCATTAATACCTGTATCATTTCTATGCTAGAACTTACTTTGGATAAGTAAGAAATTAAGAAGAAAAATGATGATTTACTTAAAGCGTTTATTAAAAAAGTATCAAATTAAAGACTCTTTTTGATCCCTAAAATTAAAAGGTAAGACTCTATAATCTAATCACATAAAATATTTTTTTTTTATTTTTTTATTAATTAATTGTTTTTGTCTTTTTAGGATGCATTGGATGCTAATAGTAGTCAATATAGACACCTCAAATATTTATTTTTTGGATCCAATTCATGGATATGAAACCAAATGACCACACATGATGTGTATTATGAATATGTAATACACTAAAATCAAAATTTTATAGATAAACTTCAAATTATATCTTTAGTCTATGTTTTAATAAGAATTTTGTTATGATAGGGCGGTTGCTCAATAAAGTCTAGATCATGGAATGAAGTCGATCTCTAAATGTATGAAGCCTATGGATTAATAAAAATGTAAATTAATTAAAGTATATATATAAATATTTAACTATCTAAACATTTTAAAACAATTTACTTATTTTGGTTAATGTTTCTTCAATGTTCAAAACAAGATAATGACATCGATTGTGGATATTATGTTTACAAATTTATGAGAGAAATCATAAATCATGAGAAGATCAACATCCACTATCTGGTAATTTCTAAAGGTAAATGAAATTTTATTAAATATATCTCATAGTAATTTTTTTATATATTTTCTCTGTACTATCAGGATTATTGACAACCTAGTTACTCAAAAAAGGAAATCAATTTTTTTAAAGATGAGTGGGTAGTTTACTTTTTATCAGAATGTATGCTAACAAAAAATTTAGGTGATTAATTTATATATTTGTAATATAGTATGAGTTATGACCTTAGAAAGATATTTGGGTTGTGAAGCATTAGTGTCAGAATGATTATATATTATTTTCAATCTCTTTCTCAAGGAGAAGAATAATTAAGGAAATCAATTTTTTTAGAAGCATCAACCTACAAACTATAAAATTGTTGGGAAATCGAAAATGTGGAGGTGGTGGTAGAGGTAAAGGAAAAGGAAGATGTGGAGATGAAGGCAGAGTCAGATTCAGAGTCCAAGACTGATGTGGAGGAGGAGGCAAAGGTGAAGACCGAGGTGATAGAGGATAAGAAACACTGGCTTTCAAACAATAAAATTGTTGGATAATGAAGTAGAATAAGGATAACACCATAATTGTTTTTGAGAAAAATTGTTTTAAAGTGAACAAAACACTTGTCACTTAAGATAAAATACATTTTCCAAGTGTTTCAGGTGACTTATTGAAATAATGTTTTTCACCACTTGTTTAAATGATTTTTTATAGGGTAGTAATCTACCTATAAGATCATTGTGTGTTGGAAGCTTCAATTTATCCACTAGTGTTATTGAAGAAACATCTATAAAAATCCCAATCATCAAACAAGTATATAATACAACTTAAATTTTTGAATAAATATGTGTGTATTCAACCACCTAAGTTAGCAAGTGTATGAAATAATTATTGGAGGAAAACTAGCATTGATATATCATGGTCATCGAGGAGGGATGGTGTCAAAGTGTCCATTATCTGAGAAAACACACTCATATTGTCTTTATAATTTGATAAAATTATTCATAATTAATTTGTGACATGTATGAATCCCTCTTATGTCAAACCCACACATGATACCACCTATATGTCTCAAAGTGTGTGTTTCTAGTTTAAAATGATATTTTAGTAAAAAACACTAGTTGTGTACTCAAAACTGAGGAAACAAATTTTTATTGTTTTGATACTTTATGAAAATGATTCATCAGTAATTTGGGATGTGTAGGAATTAGACTCACCTCAATCCAACACACAGTGTGATCAATATGACTCAAAGTGCATCTTTTTATTCAAAATTGACATTAATTTCATTGAAAAAAACAATTTACATACTAAAAACCAAGAAAAAACATTAAAATTATTTTTTTTACTTTAGGAAAACAATCCCTAATTCATTTTTGATGTGTAGGAATAAGTTTCACCTCAATCCGATGCACGATGTGATTGGTATGACTCTAAGTATCCATTATCAATTTAAAATTGACATTTTAATACAAAAAGTGTCACTCACTAAAAACTAGGTAAACATGATTGGATTGTCTTGATAATTTGGGAAAACAATTAATAATTAATTTGTGATGTTTATGAATCAGTATCATGTCAAACCCACACAGGATACCACCTGTATGACTCAAAGTGCGTGTTTCTAGTTTAAAATGACATTTTAGTAAAAAACACAAGTGGCATAATCCAAACTAAGGAAACACATTATGATTATTTTTATACTTTAGGAAAATTATCTATGATTCATTTGGAACATGTATCGATCAACCACACTATAATCTGATGCACAATGTGACTGGTATGACTCCAAGTGCATCTTTTTATTCAAAATTGACATTAATTTTAGTGAAAAAACAACTAACATACTCAAAACTGAGAAAAAATCAGATTGTTTTCATACTTTATGAGAAAAATATATAAGTTATTTGTGATTTGTAGGAATCAGCCTCACCTCAATCTAATTCATATCATGACTGGTATGACTCCATGTGTCTGTTATCAGTTTAAAATTGATATTTTAATAAAAAAAGTGTCACTCACTGAAAACTAAGAAAACATACTCAGATTGTCTTGATAATTTTGAAAAACGATTCATAATTAATTTTTGATGTGTAAGGATCTGTCTCATGTCAAACCCACATGTGAGTCCACTTATATGGATCAAAGTGCGTGTTTCCAGTTTAAAATGACATTTCATTAAAAAAACAAGTGGCACACTCAAAACTGAGGAAAACATTATAATTTTTTTTATAATTCATGAAAATGATCCATGAGTCATTTGGGATGTGTAGGAATTATCCTCACCTCAATCTGACACACGGTGTGACCGATATGACTCTAAGTGCGTCTTTTTATTCAAAGTTCACATTAATTTTAGTGGGAAAAACAAATAACATACTCAAAACTGAGAAAAAACATTCATATTATTTTGTTACTTTTATAGAATGATCCATAAGTAATTTTTGATGTGTAATAATCATATTCACCTCAATTTGAATCATGATGTGACCAGTATGACTCTAAGTGTACGTTATCAGTTTAAAATTGACATTTTAATGCAAAAAAGTGACACTCACTGAAAACCAATAAAACATGATCATATTGTCTTGATAATTTAGGAAAATTATTCATAATTTATTTATAAAATGTATGAATTAGTCTCATATCAAACCCACACACTATGCCACTTTTATGGTTCAAAGTTCATGTTTCTATTTTAAAATGACATTTTAGTAAAAAACACAAGTGGCATTATCAAAACTAAGGAAACAAATTATGATTGTTTTGATACTTTAAGAAAAAAATATATGATTCATTTGGGATGTTTATCAATCAACTTCACCTCAATCCAATGCATGGTGTGACCACTATGACTCCAAGTGCATTTTATTCAAAATTGACCTTAATTTTAGTTAAAAAAACAAGTGACTAACTCAAAACCAAGAAAAAACATTCAGATTGTTTTGGTACTTCAAGAAAATGATCCATATGTTATTTTTAATGTTTAAGAATCATCCACACCTCAATACGATGCATGGTGTGACCGGTATGACTCCATGTGCATCTTTTTATTCAAAAATGACATTAATTTTAATATATAAAAAACTGGCATACTCAAAACTAAGAAAACAGATTCAGATTATTTTGGTACTTTAGGAAAATAATCTATAAGTCATTTGTGATGTGTAGAAATTAGTCAAACCTCAATTTGACTCATGATGTGACCGATATAACTCAAAGTGTGACTTTTTATTCAAAATTTACATTAATTTTAGTAAAAAAACAACTGACATACCATATAATAGTTTTTTTTCTTTTATTTGTGTTAGAAATTTTATTTCATTCAAATTCAGTATTTGTATCTTATTTTGGTAATTTTTATTACTGTTTACGGTGATGCAGTGTGTTGTTACAACACACTGCACATGTTTTTAGTGATGTAGTGCATTATAGCATCACATTATAGTTTTTACCTTTATCAGTGCTACTAAATGAGTTGATAAAGATAACCTTTATAAACTTTTTTTAAAGTGTTGATAAAATTATATTTACCAGTTCTTTTTAAAGAACTGATTAAGGTATCTTTATATGTGTTTCTAAAAGCGCTGATAAATCTTAATTTTATCAGCGCTTTTTAAAGCAGCAATAAAGGAATCTTTATCAGCACTTTTAAAAGCACTGATAAAAGCCTTTTCCTTTTGACCATGCTGAGGTAGTCAAAACTTTTATAGTGCTGATAAAGTTTGATTCTAGTGTTTTTAAAGGTTTCTTTAGCATTAGTGATTATTAGTGGAGAATATGCATCTCAGACTTGACCTGAGGACATAGTCACCCATCTACAGGGAGAACCTTGCAAAAATATTTTTTTTGTACTTTATTTACTTTTTGTCTTTAAATTGTTGTGATTTTTTTGAAAAGTAAAGTTTCATTCATCTTATTAGGTGCATAGGTTTTAATATAAAAGGGGTAAAAAGTAAAATAAATAGAATTCTTTAAAAACTTGTATACACTGATTCACCCCCCCTCTTAGTGTGCATGCACGATCTATTGGGAACTTCAATTGGTATCAAAGAAAATGTTTCATCTTTGATTGGATCTATCTTACTATCTTAGTTTCTTGTATTAGACATATATGAAGTGCATATTAAAATTTAATGAAGTATCATAATTAACTTGGATGGAAAATTTAGTTCCTATTTATGATAGTTCCAATAAGGATGTTTCTGTAAAAACCTAGAATAATGGACAAAATAAAGAGGCAAGAAATATTAGAAATAATCTGAAGAAAAAAGTGGATACACCATAAAATGATTGCAGTCATAGTGGTAGTCTATCAATAGTAACTATTAAATCAATTAATAAAGATCATTTTAATTATTTAAATTCCAGAGTGATAAAGAAGAGTTTATTTAATCACTCAATTATTTTTATTAAGAAGTAAAATATTATCTAAATAATGTTCTTATTGAGGTTTTCACTTACATATTTTCTTTTATCAAGGGACTATATGATGAAAAATCACAACTTGAAAAGGAATATAAGGATACAGAGAAGGATTTGGAAAATAATTTTCAATGATGAAATCATCTCACAAATTGTTGAAGCCAAATAAGAAACTGCATTACTTTTAAATGAACACCTCTCCCTTATTGAAGAAGATATGAAAAGGAACGTGTGTGAGAAAGAAGTAATTGAAAAGGTTCTTACTGAGATTATCCATGAGCATGAAGAGTCTCCTAAAGCTTCCATGAATGTTAAGAACTCTCAGTTGGAAATAAAATGTAAGGACGATACATTCATTCTGGCTATATAATCAAAAGACCAATATGTATCAAATTTAAATTAAAGATTCAATTTGGTTGAAGATTAATTAAAAAGTATTGTTTGTGAGAAGAGTGCAATTGAGAAAGTTTTTACTAAAGTGATCCATTAATTGGAGATAATACAAATAAACTCTACTAATTTTAAAGAAACTAAACTGGAGGTTAAAATATATATAATTAAAGAGTTGAATAATTCTCTACCAAAGGAAAATCAAATGCATAATGATCATGTTCATAAAATGAAGATTAAATGGGAAGATAGACAAAAATTTATTAAGGATGAGAAAAAATTTCTCAATATGAAGTGTCTTGGAAAATATGAAGGATACACAGTTAAAGATTTCCTAGAAAGAATGTAAAGATATAGTAAAATCACATGAATACCAAAATATATATATAAATATGAAATTTCTCGAGTTTGAGGTAAGGTTCAGAAATATGGAGAACACACAAGATGAATCTTTACAAAATGATGAGAACATAAAGGATATCAGTTGTAATTCTAAAAAGTTTCTTACTATTAGTAAGACTCATTCCAGTATCAAGAAGATCTTGAGTTTATCTAAAGATAAATTTATCTTAAGCTCAATGAAACACGTAACCCTTGTTCCAGAAGTTTTTATCTGTAGTAATATTATTTCATCTATTAGTATAGGCTACAAAAGGAATTATGATCAAACATGGGTGAAGATAACTGATGATAAACCCACCATATCATCAAATTTGGATGCGAATAAGAGTATTAATTCTTGTTCCCCACAAAAAGATTAAACGAAGAACTATATTATCCAAAAAAAAAGATATCGAAGCCAACCAAACTATACCAAAAAATAAGAAATCAAGATTTTTTTCGCTATTGTTGTTGTTTTTGGAAATTTTTATAACACCCCTAGTTTTTATGATTTTTTTTGAATAAATTAAATTTCTTTTATATCTTTCATTACATGCAACATCGAGTTTTAACGAACTATGATATATTATATTAAAATATTAATTTTATTATCGCCTAACCATCAGAATGGTGGGTATGAATAAGATTAAATAAATTATGAAAATTTATACACATTTATAATATGAATTATTTATTTATTAATTAATTATACATGAAAATAAAAATCAATTGAAAATAAAGAAAATGTTTTCTGAAAAAGTATTTTTTTTAAATAATGATTTCATCAAATTTTGGGCACTTATTTCAAAAGTAATTTTGGTAACCTGTAGAAAATTAATTTCAAAAAATAAAAATCTATTTTAGAATCATCATTCTGAAATTATCTTATAATTATTTTTTGAGAATTTTCTGAAAAGATAATTTTTTCAAAGAATACTGAAAAATACTGATTTTTATTATGAATTTTCATTTCTCTTAAAGAATTTGAAAACGTAATAATTATTTTAAAATGGTTTTAAAAGTAAAAATAGTTCTATTATATATTTATTAATCCAATTTATCTAATTATAACCATATTCATAATTAATTTTGATATTAAAACTTTTTATACTTATGGACATTTTCTCTTTGGAAAACCGCCTTTTTATCACGTCTGCGAGTTTAGTTTTAAATTAAAATTTTCCACTTATATGAATTTAATTTTAAAAAATGGATTCCATATATGGAATTAGAATAATTAATATTATCTAACAATGTAAACTTAACTTTTGACCTTAATGTATAGTGAAAACTGTTAAAATTAATTACCACAGTTAAGGTTAAAACGGGTTTAGTGAGGGTTAAACTAAAAATATAAGGGTAATATTACCTTAAAACTTATATAAATCCTATTTTCTGGTCATATATAGAAATTATAGTATTTAAATATTTAATCTATTGTAATTTGGAATATTTTTTATTAGGAATTACTTTATCATTTTGGAGTCTTTTGAGAAACTTCTAATTAGTTTTCAAGTGGATTCCTCTCCCCACTTATAAAAGGACCTCTCCCTTCATCTCCTATACACACTTAAAGATCGTTTTGGTTCATAAAATACCTTCCAAAAACCCTTCCACACTTCCATTCCCATATCCTAGAGTCCTTTTTTAGGAAACCCTCCTAATAAGGCTTTAGGTATAAACCTAAAGAGGCACTCCAAAGAAGAGGTAATGTTCTTAACCATGCATTATCATTTTATTTCTTCTTAAACCCACTTAAATTATTATTAAAACATAATTATATAATAATATTATTATATTATATATACTAATAAGTTTTTATATTAATGGAATGACCTATATACATATATGTTTCCCTCAAATGGTAAATGACATTGTTGATCATGTGTACGGTGCACTACCGCCTCACGAACCGACATAATTTATTTTCCATCACCACCTATAACAATTGGGTAATGATGGATTTAAAATATTAATATGTTATTTTTAACATAATATCACTTTTTTTAAATATAATATCACATATATTTTTTACTTTCATTTTCTGTGGAGGATACGCTAATGTCAATCATGTATACGGCAGACTACCACCTCATGAAGCGATTTGATTCATTCTCACTAATGATTTTAATGAAATTTAATAAGAACTATATTAATGAATATATTTAATATATATGAAATCATAATTATTCTTTAAAATTGAATAATAATGTACTTTTCTTTCATTTCATCCATTGAAAATTAAAAGGCATTCATGCATACGTACGTCCTACCGTCTCCATGAACGGTGCATTTCATTTTACTAACTCAAACCTTTATAGATGACTATAAATATGTATATATTGAATATATATGATATTTATAACATTATTAAAATTATTAATATGATTTAATGATGATCAGATTACAATGAATGAAACTACCAAACCAAAACTCTCATGAAAATGAAACGTATAACACCTAGAAATAATGATTTTGTAAAGTAATTATTAACAAAAGGTTGTTGAAATGAAATAAGGGGATAATATTTGAGATTATAATTATGTTTATTATTCTTTAATATATGTATAATAAACTTATATTTATTATTCAAGAGGTTCAAACATGTACGGAGGAAGTCAATAATTAAGGAAAGGGATTTTCATCTCACTTTTTATACCTCTTAGATACATGCCATATTCACCACTTATTCTTTTTGTGTAGTATATATACTTCCCATGAATGTATTTTATTATTCCTATAATGAAAATTATGGTCATTTAAATATCCATTTTAGGATATCTCTTTCATGGGGTTTATGATTGAAAGGATACAAAATCAGTAAGGGATATATATTGCAATCTCATTATTTATCAGGATTGTCCATGATTAAGTTTCCAATAATAAGATTTCATGATCTACCACTCAATAATTCTCATTAATTTTCTTATGTTATGGTTATGAATTGGGAATACATGTTTCACTTCATTTTTATCTCTTTATGTACTCAAGATTAAAAAATAATGCTTTTCAAAGAACACCGTCTTTATTTATCTCTTCAGCCGAAAAACTTTTTTACTCTATATCCATGTTTTCTAAAAATATTTTAATTTTTTTAATATTACTATATATATATTTAAATTAATTTTCACCTTTGTTTTAAATTTTAATTTTTTTTAAAAGGAATCTTTATGTCATTTTCCAAATAAGGCCCATTTGGTTTTTACTGAAAATGTGAAAGGAATATTTGTTTTCAACTTGTAAAACATGAATGGAATTTTATGACATCATGAAAAATCAATGTTTTAAAGATTATTTTATAATTTTTCAAGTTTATTTTAAAATAAAATGATTTAGAATTTTTTTTTATTAATTTTTAGTTTTAAAAAGTGATCTTCAAATTGGAAAGGTTATTTTCCCTAAGAAATGTTCCAAGTGATCTTTCAAAATAATTTTCCATCTAAGATGAAATAATTTGATGTTAATTATTATTTATTGGGGATATGATCCAAGTATACCATTCTTATTCTTTCAATGAATGGTTTATGTTATGATGAAAAAATGTTTATGAAACCCGTTTCTCTTCCATGGGTTATACCATGATGAAATGCTTATGAAACTCGTTCCTTTTTCCATAGGTTACTCTATAATGAGATGATAAAATATTTATGAAACCTATTTACATAGGTTATTCTATGAATAAATTTTTATGAAACCAATTTTTTTCATGGGTTATGATATGATGAATGTTTTATGATCTTATGACACACATATATATGATTTTCATTATGTGGTAGGTGAGACCTATATCTCCCCCCAATGCATTGGATGTAACATCCTGAAATTTTACAATATTTTCATTTATGAATAAATTTAATTTTGTTTCTTGCTTATGCAATTCCATGTTAAGATTATGCTACACACAACAATAAGTTGTCTTGCGTTAAACACAAGGCCCAGTACTATCGAACAACAATGTATTAATAAAATACTATTATAATATATAACCTAGAAGTTAAATTAGAAATTATGAATAGTATTAACCACATTTTGAATTTTATATATTACATACAATTTTAACATTCATATTATGTATTTTCTAAACATGATATAAGAAAAGATTCTATTTTTCGGATAAAAGAAGTATTTTTCAAAAAAATGTAGTTTTGCCGTATTTTGATGGAGCGCCCATTTTAAATATAGTTTTTGAAAATTTTATATATTATATTTTAAAAAATAAGTTTCTTATTTTGAACCAGGATATGAAAATTTACTTTGGAGTAATTTTTGATATTTTTCTGATAAGTTTTAAATTTTGACGAATAGTAAAAATATACTAAATTTTAATTAAAAACAACTTTTTTCATAGAAATAATTTATGCAGATAATTTATTTTATGAAATGGTTTTAAAGTATAAATAGAATATATTTTTATCATTTAATATATTTTTTTTCATTTTCATTAATTTTACCATTAATTTTGATGTAAAAACAATTCAATCTTTTGCAATGTTTTAACATTTGAAAACCCATTTTTCATTCCAACAATGAGATTAATTTTTAAATTAATCATTAAAACTTTTGTGTTTTGAATTTTAATAAATTTATTTCATATTTGGAATCAGGGGGTTCAAATTATTTAAATATGTTCCTTTTATTTTTGGGCATTATGAGTAGTAATTTTAGTAATTATTTTTATTACCATGGTTAAAGGTAAATTAAGTAATTAAAGGTAAAAATAATATAATAAAATTACCTTAACACCTATAAAAATATTATTGGATGACTAAATTAGACATATATCATCTATGGTTCTAGATGGAATCACTTAATGGCCACTTTCCCATGAATATGAAATGAATATAATAAAAATCAATGAATGTGACAAAATGTCACACTCTCATTTTATATAAGTATATTAATTTTAATATATGGATAACCAGATAACATAGATTATAAGTATTATTTGGAAATTTAAATAATTACCTAATTCACAGAAATTTATTTATAATTTTTATAGATTAAATAATTACCATTAACGATGACACAATTGTGATGCATAAATTATTTTATTAATAGAAATATCAAATAAATGGTTTTAAAAATATTAAAATAAATATAATTTAAAATAATTGTTGTGATACATGAATTTTATAAGTGACTAAGACATGTTAGGAGTGTATTAAATGGGTTTTTTTCTAAGTTATCTTTCTGTTTGTATTTTATTTAATGTCAAAGTAATTAATAGTGTCAAAATTGACATTATTGGTATTTCATAAAAGTAACATTTTATTAAATTATTTAAAAATCATAAAAATCACTAAAAAATAAAATGTGATAATGATAAGTTCTAAAATATCATAAAGTGTCTATTTATGGTATAATTAAACCATATAAGTAAATATTTATAACTATTTAATACTAATAATATTATTACCACAATTAAAATTAAACAGATTAAATTAGGATAAATCAAAATGATAAGGTTTAAAATAAAATCAAAACATGTCTAAATTTTATTGGTTGAGAGGATTTTGACCCATACTAATATTATATTAGAAATAATTCACTTTTGATCCTTTTGGATTTAAAAATCAATTTATAATAATTTGATAGTTTTGGTGTTTCCAATGGTGCCCCTCCCCTCTCTTCCTCCCCTCTCTTATAAAAGGACACCCATACTTATCTTTTATTTACACCTATAAAGCCCTTTGGATCATCCAAAACCAACCCATTTACTCTTAAAAATTCCCTCACTGCATTATAGAGGCCATAATTTGGGAAGAAATCCATCCTAAAGAGTCCTTTTGTGCAAATAAAAAGGAGATACCCAAAGAAAATGTAATCGTTTTATCAACTCTTTCAAAGTTCTTTTCTTCTTCTACTTACACTTCATATGTTATTTCCATACTAAAGTAATAAATATATTATAATATATATATTGAGATGTTGTTATTATTATTATGGGACAACCATATTACTCCTTTTATCCGTCTTAAGAATAACAATATCACCATGTGTACGTACGTACGACTTACCGTCTCCACGCCGTGGTGTAATTTGTTATCCAACACAAATTTATTTAGATGGATATAATTATGAGTATAATGGACATAAATAATGAATATAACATGATAATTATTATTTATAATTAATATATCATCCAATTCCATACCATTTAACCATCAAGGTAATGATACCGTCACTCGTGAGTACGAACGACCTACCATTTCCACAACGCGATGAGATTCATTATCCACATTAACCATTCAAGAATGATTAATTCATATGATGAGTAAATATGATATTTATGAAATTAATATTATTCTATATTTCAATATAATATATCCTATTCATAAAAAATAGGACTTACATAACAAAATATGCATAGGAAAGCAAAGCAGTTAACACCCAAAATACTGGTAATACTGAAATATTATTAACAAAATGATATAAGAGGATCATATATGATATCATAAATATGGATATTGTCCCAGTATAATTTAATAATATGATTTAACCATTATATATGAGGTTAACTTCCCCTCAACAAAAGGAAAGTACAATGTAGAGTTTAATTTCACAATCTCATTATTATTTGAGATTGTTTATACACAAGTATCTACTGGGACATTTTTATCATCCATATCCATGTCTATTAAAATATATTTCAAAATATTATCAATAATTTTTTAAATAATTTTTTACCCTGGTTTTAATTTTTATAAAATGTTTTGAAAGGAATCTTTCTACCGTTTTCCAAACGAGGTACTTTATGACCTTTTCGACAAATTAAGGAAAGAATGTTTTTTAAACTTATATGGTGTGAGCAGCTATATTCTGCCATTATGATGCCTTAACATTTTTAATATTACCTTACAATATTACAATTTCATTCTCAAAATAAATGTTTTCTTTTATAATTTCATGTCTTTTAAAATATTTCAAAGTAAAAAAGGGATATCTCTCTCAAATAGTTTTAATGATTTTATTAGATTATTTTCATCTATGTCAACATCCTTGTTGGATTTTATGCATAATTGATATTTATTTATTATGATATAATATTCCATATCGTATTTAAGGTTTTATGATATTTTTGACTATTAATGTGCTATTTTAACACCATTTATGGTTTATGGTTAAAGTATTAACATTTCATATGCTAGTTTTAATACGAATGTTTATGTTATGTTTCACCATTTTCAGAAAAGGAATGTATCAGAATTAGTAAATGATGGGTAGGGCTGACTATAGCCCCTCGATGAATCAGTAGGTCTCATGAGACCAACTAGACATAGAATTAGTCAATGAATTGCCCATTATTTTTTAGATATGGATTTGGCTGAGGCCTTAACCATTTATTTTTAAATGGCTTGACCGAGGCCTCAATGGTATGTTTCAGATGTTCGAAATTATACATTCCCTCATTATGATATTAGTTATGAATATTCCTTATGATTATTCAACTAGTAGAATATCCATGGTCATGATTATTTTTAATGGTATTATTTATTATTTCTATATTATGATCAATATTATTTTTAAAGGAAATGTGTATTAGTTATACATATTTCCTTAAGGTTTAGAATTATTTATTCATAATATCTTATGTTGTATGCTTACCCTTAGTGAGCATCTGAGCTGACCCCTTTTTTATGTTTATTTTCCTAGTATTCCATGAAGTGTATTATGATTGATATGTAGGGTTAAGATAGAAGAATAACAACATTATCAAAGAATTATATATGTTTCATATTATGTTTTGAATTGTAATGTATGGTGGATGAATGTAATTTATTTTCCAAGACTACAAAACTAATCGGTCCTTCAGGATTTGAGTCCTTATAATCATGCCAATGTATTAAAATAATGCATTGACTCTAGGATTTTGGTTTCATGGAGTTATAGTTGGTATTTGAGGAAGTTTCGCAACAACCTTTGAAATTATATTTAGAAAACATAGATTAGGGAACATAACCCTAAGATAGACTTTGAGGATAAGTCTAAGTATAGAATATTGTCCTTTAGATTTGGTAATGGGTAACCTATGTTAAAATTATAGAAAAATTTATTGAGAATAAGATTCCACCATTTAGATATCCTATAAATGATTCTTCATGACTACATCACTATTATTAGTGTTTCTCAAATTATGCTTTGAGTTTTGGTAAATGGTTAGAATCAGAAAGGTTATACATGCAATGATTATACTTCTAATAATGAAGAGGATACAAAATAATAATGAGATGAAGGAGGTATTAAGGAATACGATGTTTAAGTGTAGTTAATGGTTTAAGAGTGAAGTGGAATAATTAAGTTTATTTTGTATTTGGATTCAAGAATTATTAAATCAATGGTTCTATGGTTATAAGATTCATGAGATATATAAGGATTATACTACAATACATCTTCATCAAGTATTTGTAAGCATGAATTATTTCATTAATGTTTTTGAGTTTATAAATGTATTTTTCAATAAGAGAAACATTACATTGTTTGTGGAATCTCATGTTATGATTGATTTTGGAAATTTAGAGACCATTTTAGATAGTTAATTTGGAAAAAAGTGTTTTTGGAAAAGTCTTAAGGTTTTAATGGAGTAATTTAAACATTGGATATTATTTTTTGAGGTTAAAGTATGATTTATAGGATACTTTTGGCTAACCATTTTGGTTTCAGTAAAAATTTAGAGGATTAAGGAAATACTTGTGTACCTTATGATTTATCAAAATTTCTTTAGACGTGAAAAAAATCATTTTGAACTTTCATTTCCAGGTATAAGGGATGAAGTGAAAATAAATCAAAGCAAAACCAATGGATAACATTGATGTAATCAAGTAAGTTTTCTTGAGTTATTATCTAGATAGTAAAACAATCCTTCAACTCTAGGAAAAAGTATCTAAAAAATGTTTTATTCTAATACCTTTTTTTTTTGAAAAGATGATACTTTAAATCATCATCGATTTATGGTTTTCAGGTCTTCAAATTTCCATTTATTTTTCACTAGTTTGTGATTGAGAATATCGATTACTCCCTATAAATATTTACATTTCTCCTCCAAGTACATATATCGACTTGATACTACTGTTCTCCTATTAGAAATCCTAATTTAGTAGTGACCTTCACATTTCAGTTTCCCTCTTATCAATATTATATTTTTTAACCCTATTTTCAATGTGGGTTTTCCAAAAAGGTATTTTTTTAGTATCAACCTTTTATTTTCTAAGTAAAATTTCAAATTGAGAGGATGTAATTTATTGAAGGAGGAGAGAATGTAACACCCCAAGACTTTACAATATTTTTATTTCTGAATAAATTTAATTTTGTTTCTTACTTGTTTTTTTATAAAACACCATGTTAAGCTTACACTATATACAAAAATTATTTGTCTTGCGTTACATGCAAGGCCTCATTCTACCAAACAATAATGTATTAATAAAATATTATTATAATTTATAACCTAGATGTTAAATTAGAGATTATGAATTGTATTAATAAAATTTTGAATTTTCTATATTAAATATAATTTTAAAATTCATCTTAGGTATTTTCTAGACATGATATAAAAAAATATTCTACTTTTCAGATAAAATAAGTATTTTTCAAAAAATACAGTTTTGCTGCCTGTTGATGATGCACCCATTTTAAATCTAGTCTTTTAAAATTTTATATATTTTATTTAACAAAATAAATTTACTCTTTTGAACTAGGGTATGGAAATTTACTTTGGAGGAATTTTTGATATTTTTCTAATAAGTTTTAAATTTTTATGAATAGTAAAAATATATTAAATTTTAATTAAAAAAAACTTTTTCATCAAAATAATTTATGTAGATAAATTAAATTATTGAATGGTTTTAAATTATAAATAGAATATATTTTTATAATTTAATATAATGTTTGTCATTGGTATTAATTTTACCATGAATTTTGATGTAAAAACATTTCAATCTTTTGCAATGTTTTAACTTTTAAAAACCAATTTTTCATTCTGACATGTGGATTCATTTTTAAATTAATCAATGAAACTTTTGTGTTTTAAATTTTAAAAAATAGATTCCATATTTGGAATCAGTGGGTTTAAATTATGTAAATAAGTTCCTTTTATTTTTTGGCATTATGAATAGTAACTTTAGTAATTATTTTTATTACCACGGTTAAAGATAAATCAGGCAATTAAAGGTTAAAATAATATTATAAAATTATATTAAAACCTTTAAAAATCCTATTAGATAACTAAATTATAACCTTATAATCTATGTTTTGAAATGGAAACACTTAATTTCCACTTTCCCATGAACATGACATGAATATAATAAAAATCAATGAATGTAAAAAAATGTCACACTCTCATTTTATATAAGTATATTAATTTTAATATATAGATAACTAGAAGATAACATCAATTATAAGTATTTTATGGAAATATAAAATGTCACACCCTCATCAATTATACGTATTCTATGACATGTTATGAGTGTATTAAATTATTTAGTTCAAATTTATCTTTCTGTTTGTATTTTATTTAAAGTCAAAGTAATGAATAGTATCAAGATTGACACTATTGGTATTTCATAAAAGTAACATTTTATTAAATTATTTAAAAATCATAAAAATATATAAAAAATTAAAATATGATAATTATAAGTTCTAAAATGTCATAAAGTGTCTATTTATGTTTTAATGACACCATATAAGTAAATATTTATAACTATTTAATATTTAGAATATTATTACCATAATTAATATTAAATATATTAAATAAGGATAAATAAAAATGATAAGGTTTAAAATAAAATAAAAACATGTCTAAATTTTATTGGTTGAGAGGATTTTGACCCATAATAATCTTATCTTATAAATAATCCACTTTGAAGTATTTTTTATTTAAAAATTAATTTATAATAATTTAATAGTTTTGGTGTTTCTAAAGGTTCCCCTCCCCTTTCTTATAAAAGGGAACCTCTAATTCTATTTTATTTACACCTCTAAAGCCCTATGGATTGGCCAAAACCAGCCCATTTCCACTTCAAACTTCCATCACTACATCTTAAAGGCTATACTTTGGACATAAATCCATCATAATTATTCCTTTTATGCAAATAAAAAGGAGGTACCTGAAGAAGAGGTAATTGTTTTATTAACTATTTCAAAGTTCTTTTCTTATTATACTTCCACTTCCTTTGTTGTTTCCATATTAAAGTAATAACTATAGAATCATATATATTATTATATTTTATTATGATTATGGGGAAAACATATTCCTCCTTTTATCCATACTATGTATATTAATATCAACATGTGTGTGTGCGTACGACTTACCATCTCTACGCCGTGGTGTAATTTTTTATTCAACACTACTTTATTTGGATGGGTATAATGATGAGTATAATTGAGATAAATAATAAATATAACATGATAATGATTCTGTATAATTAATATATAATCCAATTCCATACTATTTAACCATCAAGAGAATGATACTGTCACTCGTGCGTACGTACGACCTACCGTCTCCACGATGCGATGAGATTAATTCTCCACATTAACCAGTCAAGAATGATGAATTCATATGATGAGTAAATATAATATTTATGAACTTCATATCATTATGGATTTGAATAATATATATCCTATACATAAGAAATAATACTTACATAACAAAACATGTAACGAACCCGATTGAACCTATAAGACCAACAAGCTCAACCACGCCTGAGCCCAATCCTCTGGCAGATAGTATGAAAACCACAGGCCCCCACCTCTTGCTAGCCTAGATAACACATGAACAGAGCTGTACCATACCTAGAGGGGTTTTTAATCGCCTCCTCTACAACTCTAACCCATGACCACAGGCTTAACAACCAACTAGGAAGAGGTGGGGGTCTGTGGTTGGCCTGATATCTGCCAGAGGGCTAGGCTCGAGCGTGGCCGAGCTTGTTGGAATTATAGGCCCAATCAGGTTTGTTACAAAACATAAATAGGAAAAAAAGTATTTAACACATGTAATGATGGTAATACTAAAATATTATTAACAAAATGATATGATAGGATCATATATAATATCATAAATATGGATGTGGTCCTGGTATAATTTAATAACATTCTTTAACCATTATATAGGAGGTTAACGCACCCTCAACTAAAGTAAAGTACAAGGTAAGGGATAATTTTACAATCTCATTATTATTTGAGATTGTTTATACATAAGTATCTATTGAGAAATATTTATCATCCATATCCATGATTATTAAAATATATTTTAAAATATTTTAAACAATTTTTTAAATACATTTTTACCCATGTTTGAATTTTTATAAATTTTTTTGAACGAAATCTTTCTTTAGTTTTCTAAACAAGGTACTTTATATGACCTTTTCGAAAAATTAAGGAATGAATGTTTTTTAAAACTTATTCGGCGCGAGCAGCTATATTACACCGTTATGATTCCTTAACATTTTGAAGATTCCCTTAAAATATTACAAGTTCATTTTCAAAATAAATTTTTTATTTTATAATTTCATGGCTTTTAAAATATTTCAAAGTAAAAAAGGGATATCTCTCTCAAAGAGTTTTAATGATTTTATTAGATTATTTTCATCTATGTCAACATCCTTGTTGAATTTTATGCTTAATTGAGATCAATTTATTATGATACAACGTTCCATATTGTAGTGAAGGGTTTATGATATGTTTGACTATGGATGTGCTATTTTAACACTATTCATGGTTTATGGTTAAAGTATTAAAATTTCCTATGCTAGTTTTAATACAGATGTTTTTTGGTTATATTTCACCCTTTCATATGAGGAATGTATTGGAATTAGTAAGTGATGGGCTGAGCTCACTATATCCCTTTGATGCATCAGTAGGTATCATGAGATAAACTAGATATGGACTTGGCCAAGGCCTTTCCCATTATTTTTTAGATATGTATTTGGCTGAGGCCTTAACCATTTATTTTCAGATGTATTGGCTGGGGCCTCAATAGTATGTTTTAGATGTTCGAAATTATGCATTCCCTCATTATAATATTAGTTATGGATATTCCATGTGATTATTCAACTAGTAGAATATCCATGGTTATGCTTATTTTTATAGTATTATTTATTCTTTCCATATTATGATCAAGATTATGTTTAAAGGTCTTGTGTACCAATTATACATATTTACTTAAGGTTTATGAATATTTATTCACAATATCTTTTGTTGTATGCTTACCTTTACTAGGCATCTGAGATCACCCATTTCTTATGTTTTATTCTACTAGGATTCCATTAAGTGTATTATGATTGATATGTAGAGTCAAGCTAGGAGAATAATGGCGTTCTCAAAGAATTATCTATGTTTCATATTATGTTTTGAATTTTAATGTAAGGTTGATGAATGAAAAATATTTTCTAAGACCGCTAAACTAATTTGTCCTTTTGGATTTGATTCATTATAATCATGCCAATATATTAAAATAATGCACTGACTCTGGGATTCTGTGTTTAGGACATTACAGTTGGTAACTGATTAAGTTTAGTAGCAACCTTGGAAATTAGATTTAGAAAACATAGATTAGGGAACATAATTCTAAGATAGACTTTGCGGATAAGTCTAAGTATATAATATCATTATTTAGATTTGGTAATGAATAAACTAGGTTAATCCTATGGAAAAATGGTTTGAGAAGAATATTACACCATTTAGAGATCCTATAAATGATTATTCATGACTACATCACTATTATTAGTGTTTCTCACATTATGCTTAGAGTTTTGGTCAATGGTTAGATTCAGAAAGGTTATACATTCAATGGTTATACTAGTGATAATGAAGAGTCTACAAAATAATAATGAGATGAAGAAGGTATTAAGGAATACGATGTTGAAGCATAGTTAATGGTTTAAGAGTGAAGTGTAATGATTAATTTTATTTTGTATTTGGATTCAATAATTATTACATAAATGGTTCTATGGTTATAAGATTCATGAGATATATAAGGATTATACTACAGTAAATCTTCATCAAGTATTTGTAAGCATGAATTATTTCATTATTGTTTTTGAGGTTATAAAGGTATTTTTTAATAGGAGATACATTAAATTTTTTGGGGAATCTGATGTTATGAATGAATTTGGAAATTTAGAGACCATTTTAGACTATTAATTTGGATAGAAGTCTTTTTGGAAAAGTCTTAAGGTTGGAATGGAGTAAGTTGAACATTGGATATTATTTTTTGAGGTTAAAGTATGATTTATAGGATACTTTTGGCTAACCATTTTGGTTTCAGTAAAAATTTAGAGGATGAAAGAAATACTCATGTGCCTTATGATTTATCAAAAGTTTTTCAGAGGTGAAAAAAATCATTTTGAACTTTCATTTCCTGGTGTAAGGGATGAAGTGAAAATAGATCAAAGTACAACCAATGTATAACATTGATGGAATCAAGTAAGTTTTCTCTAGTTATTATCTGGATAGTAAAATAATCCTTCAAATCAAGGAAAAAGTATCTAAAAAAATCTGTTATTATAATACCTTAATTTTTTTTGAAAAGATGATACTTTAAATCATCATAGATTTATGGAATTGGGGACTTCAATTTTCCATTTATTTTTTACTAGTTTTTGATTGATGATGTCAATCACTCCCTATAAATATTTACATTTTCCCTCAAAGTACATATATCTACTTGCCACTATTGTTCTCCTATTGGAATGCCTAATTTGTTCGTGGCCTTCACATTTACCTCTCCCTCTTATTAAGATTATAATTTATTAACCCTATTTCTGATGTGGGTATTACACAAAGTTATTTTTTTAGTATCAACCTTTTATTTTCTAAGTGAAATTTCAAATTGAGAGGATGCAATTTATTAAAGGAGGGGAGAATATAACACCCAAAGTCTTTATAATATTTTCATTTCTGAATAAATTTAATTTTTTTTCTTGCTTGTTTTTTATGCAACACCATGTTAACCTTATTCTTCACACAATAATTAGTTGTATTTCATTACACATAAGGCCAAATTCTACCGAACAACAATGTATTAATAAAATATTATTATAATATATAACCTAGGAATTAAATTAGTGGTTATGAATAGTATTAAACACATTTTGAATTTTATATATTCTGTATAATTTTAAAATTCATATTATGTATTTTCTAGAAATTATATAAGAAAATATTCCATTTTTCAGATAAAATAAGTATTTTTCAAAAAATGCAGTTTTGCCTCCTTTTGATGGCGCACCCATTTTAAATCTAGTTTTTGAAACTTTTATATATTATATTTAACAAAATAAATTTCTTATTTTGAATCAGGACAAGAAAATTTACTTTGGAAGAATTTTTTATATTTTTTTGATAAGTTTTAAATTTTGATGAATAGTAAAAATATACTAAATTTTAATTAAAAACAATTTTTTTCATAAAAATAATTAATGTGAATAAATTATATTATTGAATGGTTTTAAACTATAAATAGAAAATATTTTTATCATTTAATATAATGTTTGTCATTGTCATTAATTTTACCATGAATTTTGATGTAAAAATATTTCAATCTTTTACAATGTTTTAACTTTCAAAAACTCATTTTTCAATCTGACAACAGGATTAATTTTTAAATTAACTACTACAACCTTTGTATTTTGAATTTTAAAAATGGATTCCATATTTGAAATCATTGGGTTTATGTTAATAGGTTCCTTTTATTTTTGGGCATTATGAATAGTAACTTTATAATTATTTTTATTACCATGGTTAAAGGTAAATCAGGTAATTAAAGGTAAAAATAATATTATAAAATTAATTTAAAACCTGTCAAAATCCTATTGGATGAATAAATTCAACCCTTATCATCTATGTTTCGAAATTTAATCACTTAATGACCACTTTCCCATGAATATGACATGAATATAATAAAAATCAATGAATGCGACAAAATGTCACACTCTTATATGAGTATATTAATTTTAATATATGGATAACTAGAAGATAACATCAATTATAAGTAGTATTTATAAACATAAAATAATTAACTACATCATAGAAATTTATTTATAATTTTTAGAAATTAAATAATTACCATTAACGATGACACAATAGTGACTCAAAAATTATCTTATTAACAGAAATATCAAATAAATGGTTTTAAAAATATAAAAAATATATAATTTTAATTAATTACTGTGATCCAAGAGCTTTATGAGTGAATAAGAAATACTAGGAGTGTATTCAATTGTTTGATTCAAATTTATCTTTCTGTTTTTATTTTATTTAAAGTCAAAGTAATGAATAGTGTCAAAATTGACACTATTGGTATTTCATAAAAGTAATATTTTATTAAATTATTTTAAATCCATAAAAATATTTAAAAATTAAAATGTGATAATTATAAGTTCTAAAATTTTATAAAGTTTCTATTTATGGTCGAATGACACCATATAAGTAAATATTTATAACCATTTAATATTTAGAATATTATTACCACACTTAATGTTAAATAGATTAAATAAAAATAAATCAAAATGATAAGGTTTAAAATAAAATAAAAACATGTATAAATTTTATTTTTTGAGATTATTTCAACCCATTATCATATTTTATTATAAATAATCCACTTTTGAGCCTTTTTTATTTAAAAATTCATTTATAATAATTTAATAGTTCTGGTGTTTCCGAAGGTGCCCCTCCCCTCTCTTATAAAAGGGAACCTCTCCTTATCTTTTATTTACACCTCTAAATCCCTTTAGATCGGCCAAAACCTGCCTATTTACTCCCCCAAATTCCCTCACTACACACTAGAGGCTATAATTTTGGCATAAATCCATCCTAAGGAGTCCTTTTGTGCAAAATCAAAAGGAGATACACGAAGAAGAGGTAATCGTTTTATCAACTCTTTCAAAGTTCTTTTCTTCTTCTAATTCAACTTCCTCTATTTTTTCCATAATAAATTAATAAATATAGTATTCTATATATGAAGATATGTTATTATGATTATGGTAAAACCATATTCCTCCTTTTATCCATCATACAAATAACAATATCTCCATGTGTGCATATATACGGTTTACCGTCTCCACGCCGTGGTGTAATTTTTTATTCAAAACTAATTTTTTTGGATGGGTATAATGATCAGTATAATGGACATAAATAATGAATATAGAATGATAATTATTCTGTATAATTAATATACCATCAAATTCCATACCATTTAACCATCAATGGAATGATACCGTCACTCGTAGGTACGTACGACCTACTGACTCTACGACGTGAGGAGATTCATTCTATACATTAACCATTAAAGAATGATTAATTCATATTATGAGTAAATATAATATTTATGAACTTAATATCATTCTGTATTTGAATAATATATATCCTATGCATAAGAAACAAGGCTTACATAACAAAACATGCATAATAAAACAAAACATTTAACACATGAAATAATGGTAATATTGAAATATTATTAACAAAATGATATAAGAGCATCATATATGATATCATAAATATGAATATAGTCTTGGTATAATTTAATAACATGATTTAACCATTATATAGGAGTTTAATGCACCCTCGACTAAATGAAAGTACAAAGTTAGGGTTAATTTTACAATCTCATTATTATTTGAGGTTGTTTATATATAAGTATCTACTGAGACATCTTTATCATCCATATTTACATTTCTTAAAATATATTTCAAAATATTATCAATAATTGTTTACATAAATTTGTACCCATGTTTGAATTTTTATAAAATGTTTTTAAAGGAATCTTTATGTCATTTTCCAAATGAGGTACTTTATGACCTTTTCGACAAATTAAGGAAAGAATGTTTTTTTAAACTTATACAGTGCGAGTAGCTATATTCCATTGTTATGACACCTTAAAATTTTGAAGATTCCCTTACAAGATTAAAAGGTAGTTTTTAAAACAAATGTTTTCTTCTATAATTTCACGGCTTTTAAAAAATTCAAATTAAAAAAGGGATATCTCCCTCAAAGTATTTTAATGATTTTATTAGATTATTTTCATCTATGTCAACATCCTTATTGGGTTTTATTCTTAAATGAGATTGATTTATTATGATACATTCTTCCATATTGTATTGAAGGGTTTATGATATACTTGACTGTAGATGTTATATTTTAACACCATTCCTGGTTAATGGTTAAAGTATTTACATTTCATATGCTAGTTTTAATACGAATGGTTATGTTATGTTTCACCCTTTTCATATGAGGAATGTATTGGGCATAGTAAGTGATGGATGGGGATTTCTATATCCCCTTGATGCATTGGTAGGTCTCTTGAGAGAAACTATATATGGACTTGGCCAAGGTCTTGCCAATTATTTTTCAGATATGGATTTGGTCGAGGCCTTAACCATTTATTTTCATATGTCTTGGCCAAGGCCTCGATGGTATTTTTTAGATGTCTGACATTATGCATTCCCTCATTATGATATTAGTTGTGGATATTCTATGTGATTATTAAACTACTATAATATCCATGGTTATGCTTATTTTTTATGATATTATTTATTCTTACTATATTATGATCAAGATTATGTTTAAAGATCTTGTGTATCAGTTATACATATTTCCTTAAGGTTTATGATTATTTATTCATAATAGATTATATTGTATGCTTACCCTTACTAAGCATCTGAGCTCACCCCTTTCTTATATTTTATTTTCTCAGGATTCCATGAAGTGTATTATGATAGATATACCGGGTTAAGCTAGGATAATAATGGCATTCTCAAAGAATTATCTATTTTACATATTATGTTTTGAATTATAATGTAAGGTTTATGGATGTAATCTATTTTCAAAGACTGCTAAACTGATTAGTATTTCCGGATTTGACTCCTTGTAATCATTACAATGTATTAAAATAATGTACCAAATCTGAGATTTTGGGGTCGAAGCATTACATTTGGTAAATATTTATATCTCATGAGATAGATAAAGATGGAATGGGGAGTGAACCCAGTTCAATATGGGAATTTTTCTACTATGATGGTGTTGGGAGTGAACCTTGACTACTATGATGGTTTGGGGAGTAAAATCATTCCACTGTGATATTTTTGACAATGATATTTGAATAATATGGAAATTATTTTCTAGTATTATGTGCACACCACATTTCCATGTCTTATTCATATATTATGATCTCATGGATAATGTTTTTGATTACTTTATTGTAATATCCCAGACTTCATATAGGCATGTTCTTATTTAACTTTTGGTTTAAATCTCTTAAGTTTTGTTAATGGAATGTTTACTAGGTGTATGAGGAGGTTCATGGGTGTTCTGGGGGTTCAAGACATGAAAGAAAATGGAATTTGGCCATCTAGTGAATATTTCATGGTTGGTGAATGGTTAGAGATAACCGTGCATCTAAATCATGCTAGCTAGGAGGATGGGTTCATGCTTAAGTAAAAACATGCAAGGGGTAAGACCAAACTATGCAGGTCTAGATAGAGGCATTCCACATGGTTGGCATACGGTTTTTCAAACTGTGTAGGCCTCTCTAGGAAACCTTGCTACTTAACCCCTATTGGATAGAGGCTAGAACAAGGTTTATACACAGTTTGGAAAAATTGTGTGGCCAAACTGTGCACCCCATTAAAAAGTGTAAAATTACCAAAATTTCCCCTCAGGATTTTAAACCTCTCACCTAATTTTCTTCTCCATTCCCCCTTTTACGCTAGCAATGAACAAAAGCTCCCAATTCTTTCCAAGGCTAGTTCTCCTTTGATTCTAGGCTGTTTAGAGTATCGTTGGTTACAGATTGAAGCTCAGGGTAATTCTAACACTCCTCTAACTTCTTTTTCTGTATTAGGGCTTGTGGTTTCGTTCTTCTTCTTATAAATCCCTAAATCCCTCTTTTTCGGGTGGGTTTTAGGTTGGGGATTCAAGGGGTGCTTTAATATAGATCTAAGGATAAGGTTAATCATGTGTTCATCTATGGATTTGAGGTAGGTGGTTTATAAGTTATATCCCATAGTCTTGATTTTGATTTGTGTTTGTATGGTTGTGTGTTTGCTTCTCACTTATTGTGAATTTGTTTCCTTTAGTGATATTTGGTAAAATGGGTGGCTAAATGATTAATTGAACCCTTCATGATCCCCATGGGATGAATTGTGGTTTATTAGACTGAATTAGGTCCACCCATGGGGTGTTCCGATATTCCTGAACATGGAAATTCTAAAGTTAAGCCTTAAAGTTTATTTGTGTTAAAGTATATCCCATGATAATTTTTTTGAAATGTTAGTTTTAAGTGTTAAAGAGGAACTAATGGTGGTTGTGTTTATTCATTGGTAATGGCATAAGATATTATTTTAAAAATTATGAAAATTGTTAATTGGAGTGAAGTGGATGTGTCAAATCACTTATGAGTTTTAATTGAATTTCATAAAGTGACTAATGCATGTGAAATTAAGAATTGTGTGAAAAGGTGTTAATGTATGATTTTTTTGAATATGTTAAATGGAAAAATTCTTGTGAATTAATGAATGCGTTAAATTGGATAGCATATGAGAATTGATGAATATGTTAAATGGGCCAAGGTATAAGAATTATTGAACATGATTGACGGGTTAAGTTATGATAAGATAAATGTATTAAATGAGATATGTAATGTAAATGGTAATTATACTAATGTGTTAATTCATGAACATGATTTATGTATTGATTGGATTATGAAATGTTAATGTTACATGTATTTTTTATACATGGTTTGTGTTGTGGTATATGTGATAAATAAGCATGTACGCATGGGTTGGTTATTGTGGGGTATTGGACTTGAGGATCTAAGACCATGGGTTGTGTTAGAATAAGGCTCTAAACCCCACCCCATAATTCACAGGTTAGGGAAGGTGACTTAAGATCTATGCCCCTAACAGTTTCAGTTGATGAAAATTCTTGGACTGAGGCTCCATGGTAAGTGTGATGTATTTTTTATGACATGTTTATCCATATTGAGATAGGAAACTCAACTTATTACCTTATGCATGATATTTTACCATCTTAGGACATTATGTAAATTATGAAAATGAAAAACCATGGAAACATGTGATGAAAATGAATTTAGTAATGAAGACGATATAAGTGATGGAAATGGAAATCATAATGGAAAAGGGTTAAAGTGAATATTGTTAGCTAATGAAACTAGAGTTGTATTTTGTTTATCTTTTAATTTATTTATTACTTACATGAACTATCTGTTTAGACTACATATTTTGTATACACCATTAGTGGTGGACAACTAAGTTGTACTCACACCCTGCTTGGACCACTATTGGGTACCCAAGTAGACTTTATTATTATAGGTCAGGACAAGGGAAAAGGCCCTATTCTAGGGAGTTAAGTTGGGATTGGGATGTTCATGGATGATGGATCCAAACATGAAGTGAGGACACATTTTGGGGATGCTTCCATTGGTCTATATTTTGTGTTTCCATCACTTCTGGCACTGTTAGCATGACATGAAATGTTTATTATTTGGTTATGGTCTGTACCCTATTTGGGAAAAGATTAGTAATGCATGTGTCTAGTTTATTGCTTATTGTTTACTATATTTCATATGTTTTTGTTGTGTCTTACTCTAGTAAAGAGGGTATAGTCTCCCCACATGATTTATTAAACCCTAGCTACTAGTTGGAAACCTCTAGTATATGGGGAGGCGTGCTTGAGTTCTTATGAAAAATCATCTTAGGGCACTAGTTAGTGGCTTCTAGGTCAGGGACATTACAAAGTGGTATCAGAGTGGTTCTTTTTTTGTGGTCATATTATTTGGCATGGTAGATAGGATATTAGGACATGTCGGGTCTTGACAATGATCTCATGCTTGGGAGTAGCTAACCCATGAATGGGGGAAAACCCAAGTTCCCAGGGTGGGATTGTTGTTCTTGGTGTGTGTTGTTATGGTAGAATGATATTTCACCATTGGGTGATGCACATTTTGTGTGATGTGATAGTTTTATGATATTTTTCTCTTGGATGGAATGGAATGAGATTGTGAATTCATGATTCATTACAGGCACCTATGAATATAGGTGGCATGCATCATTATAGGCATATACATGATAGGTTTGTGGGACCTAGAAGGTATAATTGATTTTACTTTCTTGAAAAATTTGAAGAAAATGGTGTCTAATAGAGATGATGAAAATGGGTAAATAGAAAGAATTTTAAATAATTGTGCTTAATAAAGGTTTTAAATAAGTTAAAATGTAATTTGTAACAAGTTAAAAAATGGGAAAGATGCCTAAAATATAAAGATTTACATTTTGAAAGTGAAAATAGTTTAATAAGGGTGTTTAATAAAAGATTTGTGGCTATGTAAGCTGGTTTTCCCCATGTTTACCATGACCACGATAGGAATGGTTGAGGTTAGTGTTCTAAGTGTGATGATTCCCATTGGGATGGTGTACATGTAATGGGTTGTTTATGGATAGTGGAGAGCCTTATTTTACATAAATTTTGGAAACCTTATGTTATGTGTTTTAAGACATGTGTTTGGAATTGTAGATAAATGCCATGACAATGATGTGTACTGATTGAGCTACATGAGGATCTCATTGAGAATGATCCACCAGTTCTGGGGAAAGAAAATTCATTGGTCCAAGATAATCAAGTAGAGGATAAGTTATGTGAGAACTTCACTCATTCTATGAAGATAATGGAAAGGGACCTGGGATAGATTGTGCTGAATATGTTTGATATGACTAGGGAGTTTCAGTTGCAGCACCCTCCAAAATTCACTAGAGAGGGTGGACTTAAGGCTGTAGAATTCTGGATAGAATCCATTCAGATGATTTTGGACCACTTGGAGACTCCTACAAAGAATAGAGTAAAGTTGGTAGCATATATATTGTGGAGACTAGCAAAGAACTAGTGGGATATTTTGGTTCAAACTCATCATGGTGATGGTATGTTATAAAAAGACTTTCATAAATTTTTTTAGAGACTTTCTTCCCAGAGACCTTAAGGTAGGAGAAGAATATAGAGTTTATGAGGTTAACCTAGGGGGAGATGTCAGTGATGGATTATGCGGTTCATTTCACAGGCTTGAAATGATTTGTTTTGGTCTTGGTAGGGGATGAGGCCACTATGAAGAGACATTTCTAAGATGGAATTAGACATGATATTTAGTCCTAGGTGAACATATTACATTTAAAGAGGTTTGTAGAAGTTGTGGATCAGGCCCATATCTCATAAGGGAATTTAAATTAGGCTTCAGGTAGTGGGTTGGTGGCTCCAATTGGGTAGAACAATGGTGCGACTTCCTAGGTTAGGAAGCATCATTTAGGGAATCTTCACCTGGGTGGTAGCATGCAGGGTAGTCAGAAGAGAGGATCAGCCTCTCAGGGTGGTGACTAGGGGTTTTTTATCAGTGTGGCAGGCTGGGGTGCATGTGTGATCAGTTCCCCCAACCATTGGTTGAGTGCCGAGCATGCGGCAGAATGAGGAATGTGTAGAGGTTCTATAGAAACCCTCAGTAGTTAGGCATTGATGGAGGATCAAGGTCGATGCAGACTACGAGTAGGGGGTTAGTTACCCCATATCATATAGGAAGTTGGAGATCTACCAATCATACTGGCTGAGGTGGTGGGCATGGTACTCTGGGTCAAGAGGGTTCACACCAACAGGGTAGTGCAACACAGGGAACTCAGACCAAATCCCAAGGTAGAGGAACATGTCAGCTTCATGCAATCTAGCCGGCACCTAGAGGTGGAAAGGTTATACCATTGTCGGTTCGAGGTATGATTCTTGTATCTTTTATGCTTTCTTGAACTTTATTTGATATAGGTTCCTCACATTATTTTATTTCTTCTCAGTTTGTGGTTGTTTTATTCCCAGTAGTGGATTGTTTGTGTGGAGTTAAGTCGATTAATACACTGTTAAGGGTGTAAGAAGAAAATATTAGGCAGTGTAAGGGGTGTGCTCTTGAAGTTTGTGGGTACCATTTTCTTTGGGACTTGTTTGTGCTTGAGATTTCAGGTTTTGATTTGATTTTGGGTATGGATTGGATAGTGCTATACTAAGCCTGTATTGACTGTTACCACTACAGAGTAACATTCAAGTATCTTGATGAAGACACCTATGTACATCATGGTTAATGGGTTGTTCGGGTTGGCCATGCAGGGCCAGTTTTTCAGTAGTTAAGTGAACTCACAGTCCAAGTGGTTTGTCTTATGCTTGATCATGAGGGAGTAGAGCATATTTTCTTTCCTCATGTAGTGGATCAGTTTCATAATGTGTTTTATGAGTACTTATTGGGGATACCACCCAAGAGATGTGTTTAGTTCACAATAGAGTTTCTTCTGGGAGCAGAACCAGTTTCCATTTTACCATATAGAATGGCATCAAAAGAACTCTATGAGATTAAAACACAGTTGGAGGAATTGGATAATAAAGGGTTTATTCATCCAAGCATGTCACCTTGGGGATCTTCGGTGTTGTTTTCCAAGAAAGCTGATGGATCCTTGAGAATATGAATTAATTATAGGAATCTAAATTATATGATGGGTAAGACTAAATATCCTCTTCTGAGAATTGATGATATGTTTGACTAGCTAAGAGGTGCTCTAATGTTTTCTAAAATTGATCTAAGATCAGGGTATCGTCAGCTGAGGGTGAGACCTTCTAATATACCGTAGGCTACTTTCAGGAGAAGTTATGGGTTATATGAGTTTGTTGTAATGTCATTCAGGTAGAACAATGCTCTATTAGTGTTTATGGACCTAATTAACCAAATCCCATACATGGATCATTTCATAGTTATCTTTGTTTATGACATCTTTGTGTACTCAAAGACACATGACAATCATGCCAAACATCTTGAAACCATCCCGAGTACACTAAGAGATCATAGACTATACGCCAATATATCCAAATTTAATTTCTGGAATGATAAGGTGCATTTCTTAGGGAACATAATCTCAGAGAAAGGTGTGTCTGTAGACCTAGTGAAAGTGCAAGCGGCTGTGTCTTGGGAGAAACCTAAGAATTTTTATGATATCCAATGTTTTTTGGGTTTGGAAGGCTATTTTTGAATGTTTATTAAAGACTTTTATCATATAGAAGCACCATTTCCAGGCCCGACTAAGAAGGGAATCATGTTTTTGTGGTCTGTGGAATGTGAGAATTCCATACAGGAATTAAATAGGTATTTGAAAACCACACTGATTCTGATCATACCTGAGCCAGGTAAGAAGTATACCATGTTTTGTGATGCGTTTGGTGTTAGTATTGGGGAAGTATTGATTCAAGATGGTCGAGTTGTGGCATATGAGTCACTATAGTTAAGGCCTCATGAAAGAAATTACCCTATTCATGATCTTGAATTAGCCACGGTGGTTCATGCCTTAAAATGTTGGTGACATTACTTGTTGGGAGAACAATTTATCGTGTATTATGACTATAAAATACTTAAGTAAATCTTTTATCAGTGTGATTTGAATCTTGAGCAGTGAAGATGGGTCAAGTATATGTAGTCCTTTGATTTCGAACTGGTGTATATGCTATGAATGGTAAATAGTGTTTCAGATTCCTTAATCCAAAATACTCAAAATTAGGTAGTTCAGGAATCAAATTCTGAGTGGAGGATGATGAAATTGTTTATTGAGATGCATCTTGTGGTGCAGGATGACCAAGGTTAGATGATCCTTTCATCCTTGGTAGTTGAGTCCACATTTATGATCTGAATCAATGAGAAGCAATATGAGGCTTCAAAAAGTTTGGTTTTAAGGGAAAATCTTAAAGGTGGGGAGTCACCTTCTAGTTAAACTATTGGTGATTATGGGATCGTTTATGGTCGTGGTCATTTTGTTATGCTAGAATGTTTTTGGGAAGAGATGACACGTAAGTTTCATGCATGAAAGTGGGAAGTGCAGCCTAGATTGACCAAAATGTATTGTGATATTCATAGACAGTATTGCTAGCCAAGGATGAAAAAAGAGGTAGTAGGTTTTGTGGAATGATGCCTTACCTGTTATCAGGTTAAGGATGAGCATCAACGTCTGAGTAGTTTTTTGCAGACATTGACCATTATGGAATGGAAATGGGATGATGTGATGATGGATTTTATGGTAGGCCTTCTGAGAATTCCTTGAAAGAATTATGTGATTTGGGTAGTTTTGGATTAGTTGACCAAGGTGGCACATTTCCTAACGATTCGAGAGACCTTCACCGTTGATTAGTTGAGTGAGTTGTATGTTCAGGAGAAAGTAAGGTTGTATAGGGTGTCACAAATGATAGTTTCATATCAATATCTGTTTTTTAAATCATGATTATGGTAGGGATTATATAGGGCACTTGGTACCCAAGTGTTTTTAGTATATCTTTTCACCCATAGACATATGGGAAATCAGAGCATACCATTCAGGTACTAGAGGAAATATTGAGGGCCTGTGTCCTAGATTTTGGTAGATCATGGGAAAAGCATCTAGAACTGGTTGATTTTTCCTAAAAAAAATATTTACCAGGATAAAATTCATATGGAATCATATGAGGCACTCTATGGTAGACTGTGTGGATCTCTATTGTGTTGGATGGAAGCTAGGGAATCATGATTATTGGGACTGAGTCTCATGCATGATATGTTGGATTAGATTCTGTTGATTAAAAAACATATGGTAATGGATAAGAGTAGGTATAATTCATATTTGGATCAACATTTTAGACATCTTGAGTTTTTTTGGGTGATTGTGTGTTTCTTCTAGTGTTTCCAAGGTTGGTTCACCGTCAAATTTGAAAACAAGGCAAGTTGGAACCTAGGTATATGGGGTCGTTTTTGATTGTAGAGAGAACCTAGCAGGTGGAATACTGATTAGATATTCCACATTGGTATAGTGGTATGCATGATGTTTTTTATGTGTTACAAATTTAGTAGTACAACCCTAATGTATCTCATGTGATTGACGTTGTGGATGTTGAACTTGAGCCTGATGCATCCTTTGAGGAGAATTCAGTTTGTATTGTGGATCATGGTGAGAAGGTCTTGTGGGGAAAGACTGTCCATTTAGTTTGAGTTTTTTTGTAGCATGGTAATGTCCAAGAAGAAACTTGGGAGAGATAGTCATATATGTAGGCTCAGTGTCCTAATATCTTTACCTCAGAAGCTCAATGATGCTTGAAAGTGTGACTCGAGGATGAGTCGTTATAAGGTGGGGAGGTTGTAAGATCCTAGACTTCATGGAGGTATTTTCTTGTTTAAATTTTGGTTTAAATATCTTAATTTTGGTTAATGTAATGTTTACCAAGTGTATGAGGAGGTTCAGGGGTGTTTTTGGGGTTTGGGACACAAAAGAAAAAGGAATGTGGCCATCCAGTGCATGTTTCATGGTTGGCACATGGTTAGAGATAACTGTGCACCCAAACTGTGCTATCCAGGAGGAGGGGTACACTATTAAGTAAAACCATGCAAGGGGGAAGACCAAACTGTGTAGTCTTGTATAAAGGCATTTTGTACTGTTGGTGCATAGTTTTTCAAACCGTACAGGTCTCCTCAAGTAACCATGAAACTTAACCCCTCTTGGACAGAGGTCAGCACACGGTTTGTGAATGGTTTGGAAAATCATGCACCCCATTGAAAAGTGAAAAATTACCAAACTTCCCCATCGAGATTTTATGTCTCTCACTCAATTTTCTCCCCCATTCCCCCATTCAACGCTAGTGATGAACCAAAGCACCCAAATCTTCCCAAGGGTGGTTCTTATTTGATTCTAGGCCATTTGGAGTGTTTTTGGTTCTGGATTGAAGCTCTGGGTAAGTATAATGACCCTCTTACTTCTATTTTCTAGATTGGGTCTTGTGGTTTCGTTTTCTTATTCTAAAACCCTAAAACCCTATTTTTTTCGGTGGATCTTATGTTAGGGATTCAAGGGGTGATTGAATCAAGATCTAATGCTATGGTTAAGTGTGAGTTCATCTACAAATTCAATTTAGGTGATCTATAAGTTATATCACATATCCTTGATGTTGATTTGTTCTTGCATGGTTGTGCGCTTGCTTCCCACTTATTGTGAATTTGTTTCCCTTAGTAATATTTGGTAAAATGGGTGGATAAATGATGAATTTAACCCCTCGTGATCCTTGTGGGATGCATTGAGGTTGATTAGACCGAATTAGGGCCACCCATGGGGTGTTCTAATATTACCGAACATGGAAATTGTAAGTTTAAGCCTTAAAGTTTATTTGTGTTAAAGTAGATCCCATGATAAACTTGTTTACATGTCAGTTTGAAGTGTTAAAGAGGTGATAACAATGTTTTTATGTCTAGTCATTGGCAATAACCTAAGGGATTGTTTGAAAAAAATGAGAAAAAGGTTAATTGGAGTAAAGTGAATGAGTTAAATGACTTATGAGTTTGTAACTGAATTGTGTAAAAGGGATAATGCATGTGAATTAGTGAATTATGCAAAAAAGGGGTCAATGTATGGAAATTGTTAAATATTTTTAATGGGTAAATTCTTGTGAATTAATGAATGTGTGAATGGGCTAACATATGGGAATTAATGAATAGGTTAAATGGGCTAATCTATAAGAATTGTTAAACATGATATACTGGTTAAGTCATGATAAGAGAAATGGGTTAAATGAGTTATGTAGTATAAATGGTAATTGTACTAATGGGTTAAGGCATGGACATGATTTATGTATTGATTGGATTGTGAAATGTGAATGTTATTTGTATTTTTTATACATGGTTTATGATGTTTTATATGCGGTAAATGGATAAATAATCATAAGCACATGGATCAGTTATTGTGGGGTATTAGACTTAAAGATATATGTCCACAGTTTGGGTTAGACTAAGGCTCTAAATCAAACCCCATAATGCATAGGTTAGGGAAGGGGACTGAGGCTATATTCCCATAATAGTTTCATTTTATGTAACTTACGGACCAAGGCTCCAAGGTAAGTGTGATGTATTTATTTATGACATGTTTATCCCTAGTAAGATAGGAAACTTGTCTTATTCCCTTATACATGATATTTGATCATCTCAAGCTGTTGTGTAAATAATGTAAATGCCTAACCATGGAAACGTGTGATGAAAATGAATTTAGTAACAAAGATGATATAAGTGATGAAAATGGAAATCATAATGGAAAAGGGTTAAAGTGAATATTGTTAGGTAATGACACCCAAGTTGTATTTTGTTTATATTTTCCTTTATTTAGTACTTGCATGCACTATATGTTTAGAATGGATATTTTGTAGAGATAGTTGAAGGTGTCCTACTGAGTTGTACTCACACCCTGCTCGGGCCACCGTTGGGTACCTAATCAAACTTTATTATTGAATTCCAGGACAAGGGAAAAGGCCCTGTGCTAAGGAGTTGAGTTGGGATTGGGATGTGCATAGATGTGGGATATGGACTTAGAGTTAGGACCCATTTTTGGGATTCTTATATTGCTATTTATTTTGGGTTTCCTTCACTTCTGGTACTATTATCATGAAATGAAAAGTTTATTGTTTGGTTATTGTTTGTACCCTGTTTGGGAAACACTTAATAATTCATGTGTCTAGTTTATTTTTTATTGTTTCCTTTATTTCATATGTTTTCTGTTGTGGATTACTTTTGTAAATAGGGTATAGTCTCCACACATGATTTGTTAGACCCTCACTGTTAGTTGGTAACCTCTAGAATACGAGGAGGTGCTCTTGAGGTCATGTGGTGATTCAGTTCTAGGCATTGGTTAGTGGGTTCCTTGCCAGGGATGTTACATTTACGATTCATGTCTTATGAACTACCAAGATTTATTCCATGTATCATTATTATGATTCTTAATATGAAATGTATGGTTTTAAAATGTTAATATCATGTTTTCATACCCTTTTACTCATGTTATGATTATGTTATCATTGATATCTCACTTTCTTACCATTACTGATAATCTAAGCTCACACTTTCTTATGTTTCCTTTCTCTAGGTTATGAAGAAAGGTATTATATAATATGTGTCTAAATGGATTAATTTGTGGGTATATATTTGTGGGAGATGTTTAAGATCTTTCCCAAAATAACAATATTTTTTATCAAATTTTTTAAGACACTAAAATTTTACAATCTTCGGGCATGTTTTTATGTAATGTATTGAATATTCATCTAAAAAGATGAAATATTTATGCATGAAAATACTGGGTAATTTTAGTTGGTATCAGAGGATAGGCTTAGTTAACCTTTGAAAACTAGGATGATAAAAATTTAGTGAGAACCCTTAATATAATTCTAAATATAGGATAATATCATTAAGATTTGGTAAGGAAGATATTATATGATTTTCATAACAATACATCACTATTTTGATGATAAAAGTGGATGTAGTTCTGGCATAGATGTACCTAGTGGAAATAACTTCAAAAAATGTGTGTCAATCTTGACTTAAGCATTACCTAGTACATGAAAATTGGTCTTACTGTGCACCTAGTTTAACACTCCCAGGGGTTATTCATTTATTAACTCACATTTTCTTTAAGAACCATTATGAATTATTTTAACAGATGGTGATCGTGGATGGACTAGGTTAAGCCTAAGGTGTCATAGATTAAAATTAATGTGTCATTATTTAGGTATCCTATAAATGTTTTTTCATGACTATGTGGTCTTCTAGTATGAATATCATTGCTTAGACTATGTTTTTTTGTTTTAGTTGATGGTTGGAACCTAAAGGAATCATGTTAACATTTAATGTGGTGGACAATGTGGTTATTATGAGAAAAAATGGGATTATGAATGAAGTGATGGATATTGTGATTATGCCTAATTAGTTACCACCATATATTATTAACAAACTAAACCTTTACCAACTCTCAAACTCACCAAAGAAAAGAAGGATGGAGTTCCCTAAGATATTGGGTGGTAGAGACAATAGAGGAAAGAAGGATAAATTTCCTTCATTTCAGAAATGTAGAAAGAAAAACCTAAGAGAATGACTCAAATTAATGGTAAAATGTTTTATGTGTGGAAAATAAGGTCATAAAGAAATGAATTGATGAGGAATAATGGAGAGTAATATATAAGGGAATGAATTTCATCTTTTGGATCTATTTATGGTCTGTTACCTTAAATGTGTGAAAAATAGGAATTACCCAAGTAAATGCCATCTTTTAAAGGCTAACTCCTAGACTAATGAAGGAAATATATCATGTTAAAGTTTTTAATAATTTTCCTTATAGAAATATTAATAATTTTGAATTTGATGTTATTTTGGGAATGGATTGGATTTATTTTCATAAATTCGATATCAATTTCTAAGGAAGGGAAGTCACATTTGATGTTCCAAAAAAATCTATGATCATCTATTAGTGTGATGATAAATGTGAACTTATTATGTAAATCGCATCCATTTTATGGGTATTTATTCTAATTCAAAAGGGTTGTTTATCTCATATGGTTGGGGAGAAACTAAACATCAATGATATTCCTATCATGTGTGAGTTTGTTGATGTCTATCTAGAAAAGTTTTCTAGCCTTACACTGAATTGAGAAGTTGATTTCTCAATATAACTCATACCTGGTGCATCACCTATTTCAAATACTCCCTATAGAATATCCCTAATTTATTTGTAGGAATTAAAGAAGAAACTCCAAGTTAATATTTACAAGGGATTCATTTGTCCAAGTGTGTCACCTTGGGGGTGAACCTATTCTTTTTGTTAATAAGAAACATGGATCAATGTGACTCTACATTGATTATAAAAAACTTAACAAGATTACTATCAAGAAAAAGTATTATCTAACCTGTATTTATGACTTGTTTGATCAACTACGCATAGCTCAATACTTTTTAAAGATAGATCTTCATTCTAGATATCATCAATTAAGGGTTAATGAGGATTATATACCCATTTCAATATTCTAAACAAGGTATAGACACTATTACTATATAGTGATTCCATTTGGTCTTACTAATTCCCTTGTTATCTTTATATATTTAATGAATATAGTCTTTATATATTATCTTGATTAGTTTTTGGGAGAATTTATAGACTATATTCTTATATATTCATAGAGAAATGAGGAGCATGAAAATTAATCAAGGATTATGCTGAAGACCTTGAAAAAATATAAGTTGTATGAAAAATTTACAAAGTGTGAATTTTGGCTACAAAAAGTTTAATTTTTGGGTCATATAATCTCAATAGAGGGTATATATGTGAATCCATAAAATATGGAGGCTATTGAAAATTGGAATAGACAAAAAATGGTGATTGAGATCTAAAGTTTTCCTGGTTTGGATGGATATTATCGACACTTTGTGGAAAGTTTCTCATGAATTTATAATCCACTCACCAAGTTAACATGGAAGGGAACCAAGTTCCTTTGAATAGAATAATGTGAGGAAAATTTCAAGAAACTCAAGAGAAGGTTAGTTAGTTCAACTATACTTACATTACCTTACAGTGGAGAAGGGTTTGTATTCTATAGTGATGCATCAAAGAAGGAACTAGGGTGTGTTCTGATGAAAAATTATATAGTCATAGATTATGCCTCAAATAAATTAAAGATTCATGAGAAAATTACCCAAATCGTTTTTTAAAAATTTTAGGGTCAATCCCCCCTTATTTAACATAAAAAAGAGATACCCCCTTTTGAATAATGGGAAAAGGGAGAACCCATTACATGGACCAGATATGGTAATTATTACAATAAATATATGGAGTCATTATATTTATAGATAAATGTGTGAGATATATACTAACCATAAAATTTTGAAGCATATATTCACTCATAAAGAGTTGAATATCCGCCCAAAAAGATGGTTGTAAGTGATTAAAGATTATGATTTCTCAATGCATTACCACGCTGGGAAAGTAAACCAGGCAGTTGATGCTTTGATTCAAAAGGATCATGGTACCTTATCCATGATGAGGATCACAAAAGATCCAATATTCATGGATTTGGAACAAATTGACCTAGAGATCTTAAAGGAAGGGTATAAATATTATCTTTATCAAATGAGTGTTTAACCATCCATCCAAGTGAAGATTAAAGAGGTATAGAAGGAAGATGTAGATCTATAGAAGGAGGTAAGAAATGTTCCTAAGTTTAATCTTAATTTTGATTGAATGATAAGGTTCAGGAACCGTGTATGTGTTATATCCATACCATATTTGAAGAAGGAGCTATTGGAGGAGGCTTATAGTTCTTTATTCTCTATTCATCCTGAAAGTATGAATATGTATAAATATTTGAAAGAGTATTTTTGGTGGGATAACATGAAGAGAGATATTTTAGAATTTGTATCTCGGTGCTTGGTATATCAGCAAGTTAAGGACGAGAAAAAAAATTATAATGGGATGTTTCAACCATTACCCATACCATAATGGAAATGAAAAAACATCACCATGGATTTTGTCACTGGACTTTACAAAATAACTAAAGGTCATAATATTATTTGGGTTATAGTGGATCACCTTACAAAGTCAGTACACTTAATCACTATAAGAGAATATTTATCTTTAAATCATCTTTCTAGGATATACATTAAAGAAGTGGTAATATTTCATAGAGTATCATATTCTATTATATCTATTCATGATCCAAGGTTTACCTTGATGTTTTGGAGAAATCTTCAACAAAACCTTGATACAAGGATAAGATTCAGCACTGTGCATCATCTTTAGAAATATGGCCAGTCTAAGATAATAATTTATACCCTAGAGGATATTATATGATCCTGTTCTATGGATTTCAAAGGTTTTTGGGATCAACACCTTCCTCTAGTTGATTTTTCATACAATAATAGCTTTCACTCGAGCATTTAGATGGATCCGTAAGAATCAATCTACAGAAAGAAGTATAGAGATCCAAAATACTGGAATGAAGTTGGAGAAAGAAATCTGTTGGGACCTGAGAAAGATTATGAAATGGTATATAAGGTTGTATATATTTAGCAGTATATAAGGGAAGCACAAAGTCGATAAAAAATTATACTGACAATCATCGGTGTGATCTGGAATTCAAAGTTGGTGAGAAGGTATTTCTATAAATTTATCCATAAAATAAGGTTGTGAAGTTTGGGAATAAAGGAAAATGGATACCTAGGTATATTATCCATTTTGTGATCCTTGATTAAGTATGGATGGGTTCTTATCACTTGTTTCTTCCACCAAATCTCTCTCAAGTTCACAATATGTTCCATATATCTCTCTCGATGAAGTACATACATGATCCTTCACATGTACTGAACTCAGAAGTCATACCATTGAATAAATATATTTCTTATAGGGATCATCCAGTGGAGGTTTTGGATCATAGAGAGAAAGTGGTGTGAAACATGACCATTCCCCTGATCAAAGTTTTGTAGCAAAACCACCAATTTGAGGAAGCTATGTGGGAACTTGTGGATATGATGAGGCATAAATATCTTCATTTTTTTGTATCAGAGTGATGATTTTCGAGAGTGAAATTCATTTTAAGGGGTAATAGTGCAACACCCTGAGTTTTTATGAATTATTTTTTTGAATAAATTAAATTTCTTCAATAGCTTGTGTTAGACTCAACACTAAGTTTTAACGAACCACAATATATTATATTAAAATATTAATATTTATTATCACCTAGCCATTGGAATGGTAGGTATGAATAGGATTAAATAAATTATGAAAATTTATACAAATTAATAAAATTAATTCATTAGTTAGAAAATAATTATAAATTAAAATAAAAAATAAATTTAAAATAAAAGAAATCTTTTCTGAAAAAATGCATTTAAAAAAATAGTTTCATCGTATTTTGGGAACTTATATTAAAATTAATTTTTATCAATTTAAAAAAAATAATTGGATAAATAAAATTATTTTTTAAAATCATAATTTTGAAATTATATTATATATTTTTTTAAATTTTTCTAAAAAGATAAATTTTTTAGTGAATAGTGAGAAATACTAGTTTTTATTAAGAATTGTCATTTACTTTAATGAATTTAAGAATTTTATTTTTTTAAAAAAATGGTTTTAAAAGTAAAATTAGTTTAATTATATATTTTTTAATTCAATTTATATCATTGTAACCAAATTTATATTGAATTTTGATATTAAAACTTTCTATACTTAATAAAATTTTCTCCTTGGAAAATTGTTTTTTCGTCCGTCTACCGGTTTCATTTTAAGTTATTTCTTCCCACTTATGTGAATGAAATTTTGAAAATTGGATTCCATATTTTTAATAATTATAATTAATATTATCTAATAAGGTCAGCTTAATTTTTTACCATAATTAATAGTGAAAACTAATTACCGCAGTTAAGGTTAAAACGAGTTTATGGGAGTTAAACTAAAAAGATAAGGGTAATATTACCATTAAAAATTGTCTAAATTATATTGGATGGTAATATTTAGAACTAATAATATCTAAATTTATAATCTATGGCCATTTTGAAACTTTTTTCTTAGAAATGACTATCATTTTGGAGCCTTTTGAGAAATTTTGAAGTAGTTTCCAAGTGGGTTCATTTCCCCACTTATAAAAGGACCTCTCCCCTTATTTTCTATAAACACTAAAAGATCCTTTTGGTTAATCCAATACCTTACCAAAAACCTTAATATATTCCCTTACCATGCCCTATAGTCCTTGTTTTGGTTAGGAAACCCTTCAAAGAAGGCTTTAGGTTTAAACTTAAAGAAGCTCTCTGAAGAAGATGTAATGATTTTAACCATGCATTTTCATTTTATTTATTATTCCACCTCATTAAATTACTATTAAAATATGATCATGTAATAACCTCAGTATCTTTAAAATAATGATAATTTTTTATATTAAGGGTATCACCTATATCCGTATACCTTTCCCTCAAATGGGAAATGAAACTGTTGATCGTGTGTATGATAAACTACCGCTTCACGAACCAATGTAAATTGTTATCCATCACCACCTATAATGATTGGGTAATGATGGATTTAAACTATTAATATGATATTATTAAAAATAATTTTACTTCTGTAAATATAATATCATATATTCGTTTTTTACTTCCCATTTCCACAGGGGATATGCTAACGTCGCTTGTGTGTATGGCGGACTACCGCCTCATGAAGTGATGTGATTCGTTATCACTAAATATTTACATGAAAGGTAATAAAGATTAAATTAATGAATATATGTGATGTATATGACATCATAATTATTCTTTAAAAGTGAATAATTATTTTCCCTTCTTTCATTCCATCCATCAAAAAATGAAAACAACATTCATGCGTACGTACGACCCACCATATCCATGAAAGATGTATTTCATTTTGATAAATCTAACTTTTATATATGACTATAAATATGTATATAACAAATATATATGATACCTATAAAATTATTTAAATTCTTTATAAGATATAATGATGATCAAAGTATACAGATTGAAACTACAGAACAAATATCATGAAAAAAATAGCTAACACCCATAAATGATGATTTTATAAAGGAGTTATTAATAAAAGGGAACTGAAATGTAATAAGGGGATCATATATGTTATTATAATTTGTCTTATAATCTTGGAATATATTTATAATAAACTTATATTTATTATAAATAAGGTTCTAATGTGTATGAAGGAAGTTGAGAATTAAGGTAAGATATTTTTATCTCACCTTTTTATACCTATGAGATACATGTCATATTCACCAGTTGTTCCTTTTTTGTGGTGTATATTGTAACACCCCAAGATTTCATAGTACGTTATTTCTTCAAAGTAATTCAATAACTTTCACTACATGCAACACCGAGTTCTAGCGCACCACGACTTACCAAACTAGCCGTTCAAAAGCGGTTATGAATAGTATTAACTAAATTTTGAACTATATACAATCCTTATAATTTTAGAATCTATATTATGAGTTTCTTAGACATAATGTAAGAACTAATTCATTTTTTTTCAGATAAAAGAATTATTTTTCAAAAAATACATTTTTACCGCCTTTTAATGGTGAACCCTCTTTAAATGAAATATTTGAAACTTTTATATATTAAATTTGACAAAATAAACTTCTTCTTTAGAATTGGGACATAATAATTTAGTTTCAATAAATATTTGGTGTTTTTCTGATAACTTTCATATTTGGGTGAATAGTGAAAAATACTATATTTTAACTGAAAACAACTTTTTTAATCAAAATAATTTATAGTGTTTAATTATACATTTTAATGGTTTGAAAGTATAATTAGATTATATTTTTACCATTTAATCCAATGATGGTCATTTTAAGTGATTTCACTTTGAAATTGGACATAAACAAGTGTCAATATTTTGATAGTTATTATTTCTTAAAAATACGCTTATTGGTTTTGATAACGAGAATTAATTTTCAAATAATTAATACAACTTATATGTTTTGAATTTGGTAAAATAGACTTCATTTTTAAATTCAGAATATCAAAATTATCTTAGGGTGAAATTTTGATTTTTTATGAAAATTTTCAATTTTTGATAAATAGTGAAAAACATTAAGTTATAATTTAAAACCGAATTTTTATTTAAATAATTATTTATTTAATTTAAATTTATTTTAGGTCAAAATAGATACATAATACCTATATAAGTTAAATATAATTCATTGGATCCCTTTTATAATAAGTTTAGAAATATAAAAATTTTATTAAACTTTTTACCGTCTTTTACCCACCTCCTATGAGCATTTGAAAATTTACATAAAACTTAATTTTACCGCTTCTGTGATTTGAATTTCAAAAATCCAAGAGACATGGTTAATATCAAGGAGTAAAATATGGTTCAATAAGATAAAAATAATTTTTGGTGCATAGTAACTTTTTACTTCTATTTATCACGGTTAAAAGTAAATAGGGTAATTAAGGGTAAAAATGATATTATTATTACCCTAACACATGTCCTAATCAAATTGGATAAGTGTAATTCAACCAAAAAAACCTAGGGAATAAAATATGACCCTTTAGGTACACTTGGATTAGATTATGACATTTATTATTATTTAATTTAAAGAAGAGTTAAAAGTGTTAAATTCAAAGTTTATTAACTAAACCATTTTTAATATAGGGTTATACATAAGATAAATTAGACTATAAATATTCATTAGAAATATAAAAAGATTTCCTACATCATGGTATTTTATTTATAAATTTTAGACATTAAATAATTAAATTTATTTATGACACAATGATGATGCATTAATTACCTTATTAATGAAGGAATCAAATAAATGGTATTATAAATATTAAAATAAATATAATTTCAAAATTTTTATGAAATACACGAATTTTATAGGTGACTATTACATGTTAGGGATGATTAAATTTATCTTGTTATAATTAATAAAGTTGCGATGACTTTCAAAAAAACAAAATACCAAATAGTGTCAAAATTGACATAAATTAATATTTTAAAACAAATATTATATTGTTAATTGATATTCTATTCCTAAAAATCTAAGTTTCAAACAAAGGAATTATATCATGATAGGTGTATAATTAATGGACCACTTTTTGGTTTATTGAAAGTTTATAGTAATCTTATTAACCGTATAATATAAAAATACAAAGACACATGGTAAATGTCAAACTAATTAATTAAGAGTTAAAACTAAAAATAAGGTTAATAAAGTGACCCAAACCTGTCTAAAACCTATTTTTTGACTGTATTTCGACCCCTCCCCATATTATCCTCAAAATAAATCAATTTGGATCCATTATAAACCGAATATGAATTTATTATAAAATAATATTTTATGTTTTTCCTAAGGTTCCCCTCACCCCTCTTATAAAAGGGCACTCCACTTAACTCTAATTCACACCTTATAAGCCATTTGGATCAGCCAAAACCTACCCAAATACACTCTCAAATATCCTCCCTTTAAACTAGAGGCCTTATTTTGGTCATAAATCCAACCTAAGTATCCCTTTTGATCAAATCAAAAGGAAGAACTTGAAGAAGAGGTAATGATTTCACCACCCCCTTTCAAGTTCTCTTATTCTCCCACTTACTCTTTCTTTGTTGTTTCCATTCTAAAATAATAATTCCAGTATCTTATATATAATGTTATGTTATTATAAATATGGAACAACTATATTCATTATTCTATCCATCTTATGAATGATAATGTTACCATGCGTGCGTACGTACGGCTTATCGTCTCCACATCGTGGTGTAATTTGTTATTCAACACTATGTTATTTGGATGGATAAAATGAAGAGTAATATGTTTATAAATAATGAAAATAACATGATAATGTCTCTATAAAATTAATATACCATCCAATTCCACACCTTTAAGGAAATGATATTGTCGCTCGTGCGTACGTACGGATTACCATCTCCACGACGTGATGAGATTCATTTCCACGTTCACCATTTATCGACGATTATAAAAATATATATTACTAATAAGTATGTAATATATGACATAATAATGCTACTGGATATATATATATATGTATATATATATGTATATGTACTTATATATATCTCATTCACTTAGTTCCGTTCAATATGATATGAAAATGGAAACAACGTTTATGCGTACGTATGAACTACCATCTCCATAAACGGTGTTTTTTCATTTCATATATATTTCTATTATACATATTTATATTCTAAATATATATGATATATAAATCATGTTTTATATTCTGGAAGTATTTAAATCTTGATCTGAGTGATACAATCAAGAGTAACAAGTTAAAACACATACGATAAATAAAGCGATTATTACCCGAAATGTTAATTTAACCTTGAAATTATTATTAAATGGGTAGTATAAAGTCATAAATGAATCATGTATGATATAATAAATATTAATATGGTTCTAGTGTAATTTAATAACATACTACGATCTTCATACAGGAGGTTAAACATACCCTCGACTAAAGGAATGTTCAAGGCAAGGGTCAGTTCCCCAATCTCATTATTATCCAAGATTGTTTATATGTAAGTATTTACTGGGACATTTTTATCATCCATGTCCATTTTTCATAAAAATGTTTTCAAAATGAATATTTTAATGATTTTTGAAAGGTAACCTTTATCAAGATCATAATTTTAAATGTTTTAAAGATTTATCTTTCTAAATATTTTTAATTAATGTACATGTTTTCAAAATGATTTTAAGGATTTATTTATATGGACATGAATGTTTTGAAATGATAATTATTTTAAAAAGTTTCAAAGTGGTATAGGACACTTTGATTCAAAAATATCTTTTAAATTACTTTCTTTATAAATGTGTTACTTTTAAATGATTTTACAAAAAGGTTATTTCTCTCAAAAAGTTTTACTCGTCATTTTCAACTTTGTTAGCATCCTTTACTGGATATTATTTTTGATTGAGGTTGATTTATTATAATACAATTTTCCATATTGTATTGAATGAGTTATGATATTTTTGACTATGGATGTTCTATTTTTATACCATTCATGGTTTATGGTTAAAGTATTGACATTTCATATGATAGTTTTAATACGAATGTTTATGTTATATTTCAACCTTTTCATATGAAAAATGTATTGGACTTAGTAAGTGACGGGTGGAGCCCGCTATAGCTCCTCGATGCATCGGTAGGTCTCATGAGACAACTAGACGTGGAATTGGATAAGGCCTTTTCTAATTTGATATATGGTTTTGGCCGAGGCCTTAATCATTTTTAGATGTCTTGGCCGAGGCCTTGACAAAATGTTTCAGAATGTCCAACATTATACATTCCCTCATTATGGAAATAATATTGATGGTTAATGTGGTCATTAGAATAGTAGAATACCCATGATTATGTTTTATTATTACATTATTTACTCAGCTCATATTCTTTCCATAAAAGTATTCATGTTTATTATTGGTAAAGGAATGTGGTTTCAATTATTCACCATGATTAATATTTATGTCATTTTCCGCTGTATTACTTACCCTTACTGAGCGTTTGAGCTCACCTTCTTATGTATCATTTTCCTAGGATTCCAAGAAGTGTGTTATGATTGACATACAGGGTTAATATAAAGGGAATAATGGCATTCTCAAAGAACTATTTATGTTGTGTTTTATGTTTGAAATTGTAATTTAATGTTAATGTACGTAATCTATTTCCAAGATTGCTAAACCGATCGGTCCTTCGGGACATGATTCCTTGTAATAATGCCAATGTATAAAAATAATGCACCGACTCTGGGTAACTGGGGTCGGGGCATTACAGTTGGTATTAGAGAAAGTTTATCAATAACCTTGGAAACTAGATTTAGATAAACTCTGATTAGAGCACATTACTGTAAGATAGACTTTGAAGATTAGTATATAAGAACTTCCTAGAATTTTGGTAATGTAAAGGTTTTGTAAGTTTTTCAAGCAAATACATCCCTGTCTGGATACGAGCAGGTAGAGGTAGCTCTGGCACAGATGTACCTAGGGGTAAAACCTGAAAACACCGCTTTGAGCTAGACTCGAATGGGAACTGGTGCACGACAATGGGCCTTGCTTCACTCTTGGTTACGACACTCCTGGGGGATATGGTTATGATAATTCTCATTTTCTTTACAAACCACTATGAAGGGTTTATGAGTATATACCTCCTAAAAGAAAACTTTTTTGTGATTATGGATTATATCCATAAACTATTCAATTTACGTTAGGTATTTTACATGTTTGGAGTTATGAATTGTGATTCATAAACTGACCTAGTGTATGCCATTGTATATAAATAGCACCCAATAGAAGGAATGTGAACTCCATCAATACGTATGATCCAAAGAGTAAGAAGGATCATTTCTTTCATGGTATTAATCTAACATTTAGAAGTGAAATAGTCTCCCATGTATTCTCAATATATGAAGAAATAATATCATGTGTTAATAAGATAAGTAAAGAATTCTCTGAGTCCTATGGATTTGAAGGGAAGCAAGAGAAGAAAAGGATGAAAGAGAGAAAGATGGATAAAGGGAAGAGGGAAAAGAAGGATTTTCACATATGTGATAACTGTGGAAAGAATCACCATGGTAAATTCTTGAATAGAATGAGAGTTTGTTATAAGTATGGAGAAAAAATGACACCAAGTACGTGATTGTAAGGGTAAAAAAAATTCAAATGTACAATGCTTCATCTGCAAGGCATTAGGACACTACAGGAATCAATGTCCCATTCATAAGAGTATACTGCAAATGATGTTATTAGATAATAATTAAGTTATGATACTACCTCAGATGAAGAGGAATGATTAGTGTTCTTATGTTGTTATTATAGAATTATTTCATTTGAGTGTTGTATAAAAAATATACTGGTTATATGAATTATGGATATAAATAAGAATTGTATTGCAGTACTATTTTATTGAGGATTTGAGATTATATGGTTCTAAGAAAAGTGACTTAATAGTAAGCTACACTTTTTGGAAAACACATGGTTGAAGGAAAGGTAATCCTTAATATGGTCCTAATAATGAGATGTGATTTTGGAATAAGAGATACTTGATTTGGATAAATTATATTGGATATTCTTGACTTCCTTGAAACTAATTAACAATTTGAATATTCCATCATTGTTGGAGTTTATAACATTTTTGGATATAAGGAATATATCCAGTATTATATAAAGGATAAGGGAGCATGAATGTAATCAATAAGGTTTATGGTAATTCAGGGTGTTACCATGTTTTAAAATAATACATGATGAAGGTGTTCACATGTTATTAACTGAAAAAAGGGATCTTCATTGTGTTTAACTTCCTTATAAATTTTGTACTGTGAGTTTGGATAGATGTATTTTGGATAATTCTAAAGGTCGGAATAGATTAAGTTTGAAATTGGATATTATTGTTAAGGTTATTTTTGGATTTTTGTAAAAAGGACCACACGCAGACCGTGTGACAATCCATCGCATCGGACAAAGCTACGGGAATCAAACCCACACCACAGTGTGATTAGGATTTATCACCTAACACTAGACTACATGAAGTCCCTGGATGGTATAATCTAGTTTTTTTAAAGGGTCTAATAGGTGAATTATAAATTCATTATTTTTGGAACCCTATATGATTAGGATAAATAAAATATATATTTTTTAAATCTTTTGGAGTGAAAGATGATTTTGTGGTAGGAATTAGTTAAAGGATATAACTCTACTTGTCAATTATATATATATATTCACCTTTATTAAGACTAAATTTTATTAACCCAATTTCCGATATGAGTTCTCCACAAAAGTATTTTCCATTTTTAACCTTTTATTTTCAAAGAACAATTTCAAATTGTGAGGACACAATTTATTGAAGGAGGGAAGAATGTAACACCCCAAGATTTCATAGTATGTTATTTCTTCAAAGTAATTCAATAACTTGCACTACACGCAACACTGAGTTCTAGCGCACCACGACTTACCAAACTAGCCGTTAAAAAGTAGTTATGAATAGTATTAACTGAATTTTAAACTATATATAATCCTTATAATTTTAGAATCCATATTATGAGTTTCTTATACATAATGTAAGAACTAATTAATTTTTTTTAGATAAAAGAAGTATTTTTCAAAAAATACACTTTTACCGCCTTTTAATGGTAAACGCTTTTTAAATCCAATATTTGAATCTTTTATATATTAAATTTGACAAAATAAACTTCTTCTTTATAATAATGACATAATAATTTAGTTTCAATAAATTTTTGGTTTTTTTCTGATAACTTTCATATTTGGGTGAATAGTGCAAAATACTATATTTTAACTGAAAACAACTTTTTTAATAAAAATAATTTATAGTGTAGAATTAAAAATTTTAATGGCTTGGAAGTATAATTATATTATATTTTTACCATTTAATCCAATGATGGTCATTTTAAGTAATTTCACTTTGAAGTTGGACATAAACAAGTGTCAATCTTTTGATAGTTATTATTTCTTAAAAATATGCTTCTTGGTTTTGAAAATGAGAATTAATTTTAAATTAATTAATGAAACTTCTATGTTTTGAATTTGGTAAAATAGACCTAATTTTTGAATTCAGAATATCAAAATTATCTTAGGGTGAAATTTTGGTTTTTTTTTCTGAAAACTTTCAATTTTTGATAAATAGTGAAAAATACTAAGTTATAATTTAAAACCGAATTTTTATTTAAATAATTATTTATTTAATTTAAATTTATTTTAGGTCAAAATAGATACATAATACCTATATAAGTTAAATATAATTCATTGGAGTCATTTTATAATAAGTTTATAAATGTAAAAATTTTATTGAACTTTTTACTGTCTTTTACCCACCTCCTATGAGCATTTTCAAATTTATATAAAAATTAATTTTACTGCTTCTGTGAGTTTAATTTTGAAAATTAGAGAGACAATGTTAATATCAAGGAGTAAAATGTGGTTAAATAAGATAAAAATAATTTTTGGTGAATAGTAACTTTTTACTTTTATTTACCATGATTAAAAGTAAATAGGGTAATTAAGGGTAAAAATGATATTATTATTACCCTAACACATTTCCTAATCCTATTGGATAAGTGTAATTCGGCCAAAAACAACCTATGGAATAAAATATGATCCTTTAGGTCCACTTGGATTATATTAGGACATTTATTATTATTTAATTTAAAGAAGAGTTAAAAGTGTTAAATTCAAAGTTTTTTAACTAAACCATTTTTAATATAGGGTTATACATAAGATAAATTAGACTATATATATTCATTATAAATATAAAAAGATTTACTACATCATGGTATTTTATTTATAATTTTTAGACATTAAATAATTAAATTTATTTATGACACAATGATGATGCAGTAATTACCTTATTAATGAAAGAATCAAATAAAAGATATTATAAATATTAAAATAAATATAATTTAAAAGTTTTTATGACATACAAGATTTTTATAGGTGACTATGACATGTTAGGGATGATTCAATGTATCTTGTTCGAAGTAATCAAGTTGTGATGACTTTCAAAAAAACAAAATACCAAATAGTGTCAAAATTGACATAAATTAATATTTTAAAACAAATATTATATTATTAATTGATATTCTTTTTCTAAAAGTCTAAGGTTCAGATAAAGGACTTAAATCATGATAGGTGTATAATTAATGTACCACTTGTGGGTCGATTGGAAGTTTATAGTAATCTTATTAACCATATAATATAAAAATACAAAGAGACATGGTAAATGTCAAACTAATTAACTAAGAGTTAAAACTAAAAGATAAGGTTAATAAAGTGACCCAAACATATCTAAAACCTATTTGTTGAGTGGATTTCGACCCATACACATCTTATCCTAGAAATAAATCAATTTTGAGCCATTATAAACTGAATATGAATTTATTATAAAATAATATTTTATGTTTTTCCTAAGGTGCCCCTCACCCCTCTTATAAAAGGGCACTCCCCCTTCACTCTAATTCACACCTTAAAAGCCATTTTTCTCGGCCAAACCCTACCCAAATACCCTATAAACTATCATCCCTTCAACCTAGAAACCTTAGTTTGGTCCGAAAGCCAACCTAAGGAGTCCTTTTGATCAAATCAAAAGGAAGAACCCGAAGAAGAGGTAATGATTTCACCACCCTCTTTCAAGTTCTCTTATTATTCCACTTAATCTTTATTTATTGTTTCCATTCTAAAATAATAACTCCAATATCTTATATATACTGTGATGTTATTATAAATATGGAACAACTATATTCATTATTCTATCCATCTTATGAATTATAATGTTACCATGTGTGCATACGTACAGCTTACCGTCTCCATGCCGTGATGTAATTTGTTATTCAACACTATGTTATTTGGATGGATATAATGATGATTAATATGTATATAAATAATGAAAATAACATGATAATTTCTCTGTAAAATTAATATACCATCCAATTCCACACCTTTAAAGAAATTATATTGTCGCTTGTGCGTACATACGGATTACCGTCTCCACGACGCGATGAGATTCATTTCCACGTTCACCATTCATCGATGATTACAAAAATATATATTACTAATAAGTATGTAATATATGACATAATAATTATAATGGATATATATATATATATATGTACTTACATATATCTGATCCACTTAGTTCCATTTAATACGATATGAAAATGGAAACAACTTTTATGCATACGTACGAACTACCATCTCCATAAACGATGTTTTTCATTTAATATATATGTCTATTATTCATATTTATATTCTAAATATATATGATATATAAATCATGTTTTATATTATGGAATTATTTAAATCTTTATCTAAGTGATACAATCAATATTAACAAGTTAAAACACGTACGATAAAGAAAGCGATTATTACACGAAATGTTAATTTAACATTGAAATTATTATTAAATGGGTATTATAAAGTCATAAATGAATCATGTATGATATCATAAATATTAATATGGTTCTGGTATAATTTAATAACATACTACGATCTTCATACAGGAGGTTAAACGTACCCTCAACTAAAGGAATGTTCAAGGTAAGGGTTAATTCCCCAATCTCATTATTATCCGAGATTGTTTATGTGTAAGTATTTACTGGGGTATTTTTATCATCCATGTACATTTTTCATAAAAATGATTTCAAAATGAATATTTTAATGATTTTTTAAAGGTACCCTTTATCAAGATCAGAATTTTAAATGTTTTAAAGATTTATCTTTCTAAATATTTTTAATTAATGTCCATGTTTTCAAAATGATTTTAAGGATTTATTTATATGGACATGAATGTTTTGAAATGATAATTCTTTTCAAAAGTTTCAAAGTGTTATGGGACACTTTGATTCAAAAATATCTTTTAAATTACTTTCTTTATAAATGTGTGACTTTTAAATGATTTTACAAAAAGGTTATTTCTCTCAAAAAAGTTTTACTCGTCATTTTCAACTTTGTTAGAATCCTTTACTGGATATTATTTTTTATTGAGGTTGATTTATTATAATACAATTTTCCATATTGTATTGAATGAGTTATGATATGTTTGAATGTGGATGTTTTATTTTTATACCATTCATGGTTTATGGTTAAAGTATTGACATTTCATATGCTAGTTTTAATATGAATGTTTATGTTATATTTAAAACTTTTCATATGAGGAATGTATTGGACTTAGTAAGTGACAGGTGGATCCTGCTATAGCTCCTCGATGCATCGGTAGGTCTCATGAGACAATTAGATGTGGAATTAGATTAGGGCTTTCCCAATTTGATATATAGTTTTGGCTGAGGCCTTAATCATTTTTAGATGTCTTGGTCGAGGCCTTGACAAAATGTTTCAGAATGTCCGACATTATACATTACCTCATTATGGAAATAATATTGATGGTTCATGTGGTCATTCGACAAGTAGAATACCCATGATTATGTTTTATTATGGCATTATTTACTCAACTCATATTCTTTCCATAAAAGTATTCATGTTTATTATTGGTAAAGGCACATGGTTTCAATTATTCACCATGCTTAATATTTATGTCATTTTATGCTGTATTACTTACCCTTACTAAGCGTTTGAGCTCACCCCTTCCTTATGTATCATTTTCCCAGGATTCCAAGAAGTGTATTATGATTAATATGCAGGGTTAAGCTAAAGGGAATAATGGAATTCTCAAAGAACTATTTACACTGTGTTTTATGTTTGAAATTGTAATGCAATGTTAATGTATGTAATCTATTTCCAAGACTGCTAAACCGATCGGTCCTTCGGGACTTGATTCCTTGTAATCATTCCAATGTATCAAAATAATGCACCGAATCTGGGTAACTGGGGTCGGGGTGTTACATATATAGTGACCATGAATTTATTTTATTATTCCTATAATTAATATTATAGGGGTTTAGATATCTATTTGAGATTCCCTCTTTCATGGGGTTTATAATTCAAATGATACCAAAGCTGCAAGGGATATATATTGAAATCTCATTATTTATTAGGATTTTCCATGATTACATTTCCAATAATGAAATTTAATGATCTAAATTTCAATAATTTTTATGAATTTTATTTTACTATGGTTATTTCTTGAGAATAAATGTTTCCCTTCATTTTACTCTCTATGTTCTCAAGATTCCAAAATAATGTTTTTTTAAGAAAAACATACTATTTATCTCTTCGATTGAAAACCATTTTTTCTTCATATCCAAGTTTTATAGAAATATTTTCAAAAATATTTTAATGTTCCTATATAATTTTTTAAATTCATTTTACCCTTGTTTTATTTTTTACAAAAAAATTAAAATTAATATTTATATCATATTACAAACAAGGATTGTTTAGCTTTTTCCAAAAATGTGAAAGAAATATTTTTTTTAACTTGTATGACATGAATGAAACTTTTTTCCATCATGAACACTCAATGATTTAAAGATTCCTTTATAAGTTTTCTAGTTTATTTTCAAAGAAAATTATGTTGAAAATGTTTTATGAATTTTTAGTTTTAAAAAGAGATCTTCCAAGTGGAAAGGGTGTTTTCCTCAAGAAATGTTCCAAGTGATCTTTCAAAATAATTTTCCATATAAGATGAAATCCTTTTTTGTTGCTTATTATTTACTGGAGATATGATCCAAGGATACCGTTATTATTCTTTCTCTGAATAGTATGATGAAAATATTTTTATGAAACTTGTTCCTCTTCCATGGGTTATACCATGATGAAATTATTATCAAAACTATTCATTTTTCCATAATTTATGCAATGATGAGATGCTAAAATGTTTATGAAACCTATTTCTATGGGTTATGCTATGAAGAAATGTTTATGAAACTAGTTTCTTTTCATGGGTTTTGATATGATGAATGTTTTATGGTATTGTGGCACATATATGTATGATTTTTATTATGAGATGGGTGGGGCCTATATATCCCTCCAATAAATTTGGTAGAGATTTATATCTCATGAGATAGACAGGGCTGGAATGGGGAGTGAATCCAATTTAATATGAAACTTTTTCCACTATGATGATCTTGGGAGTGAACCTTGATTACTATAATGGTTTGGGGAGTGAACCCATTCCACTATGACAATGATCCTTGAATAATATGGAAATTATTTTATAGGCTTACATGTATGCCACAATTTCATGTTTTATACATATGTTATTCTCTCATGGCCTATGTTATTTGATTACTTTATAAATCATGTCTTATAAACATCTAAGATTTATGTCATGTCTCAAGATTATGATCCTTGATATGTAGGGTATGGTTTTCAAATTTTAATCTCATGTTCTTATACCATTTTACTCATCTTATTTTTATATGATCATTGATATCTCACTAGTTTACCCTTACCAAGCATTTGAGATCACACTTTATTATGTTTCATTTCCCCAGGTAATGAAGAATGGTATTTTATATGATATGTCTAAGAGGAGTACTTTGTGAGAAGATCCATGTGGGAGATGTTGAAGATCATTCAAAAAATAAGAATATTATGTATCTAGTTTCTGAAGACACTAAAATTTTATGATCCTCAGGTGCATCTTTATGTAATGTATTAAATATTCGTATAAAAAGATGTAATGAAAAGTCTGGGTCATTATAATTTGAGTATCAGTCTATTGAATATTAACAAAAATTTTAAATATATAAAAACTATAGAAGGCCAGTATTAAGGGTGATAAAATCTAATATGAAGAGAGATACTGCGAAACTGAAGAAGAATACACAAATGAATAAGAAACTGTCTGTCAAAAAAAGATTTTGGTGTCTTAAAGACTTCTTTGATTATTGAAATAGAATTGGTCATAGTTACGATGAGTGATGGTATGTACTAACCATGCACTATAAATAAGTGGATATAAAGAAAAGATAATAAGAAATGATGATGCAATGAACAAAAGCAGAAAATTATTCCTTGGAGTATAAGCAGAAGAAGACATTTAAGAAAACTATTAAACAATCTACACAAAAGATGAATGTTGAAAATGATGCTACCCAAAATAAAATATGATTCTACTATGGAAGAAAATTCCATATCATGGACCGTTGCAATAGGCCATAAATACTAGTATTAGTGGAAGCTAGCTAACGTTGAAAAAATAATCAATTTCAGAAAAAAAATAAAAGGGATGATTTATTACATAAAATTAAATATGAAAATTTCAAATTTCATGAGTATTTTTCTAAAAAGGATAGCTCTATGACTGCTGGAGTTCATTTTGGAAAGTGTAGTATGTCTGGCCATATTGTTGACAAATGCATGATATGGTTTCTTGAACAAAAAAAACTAGTCAAGAAAAAAGGGAAAGAACTAGTGTCTTCTTATTCTAAAAATTCCATTATTAAGAAGGAATCTACATACAAGAATAATTCTGATCATATACTAAAAGAATGATTAGTCGTATATACAAAGTATCTAGAATTGTCTAAGAAGTTAGAGAAAGAATAGAGGAATGAAAGTGCACTGTTTGCTAAAGTGAAGAAGCCTATTCCATCTAAGATGAAAGCTAAAGAGAATAAGAAGTTCGTGCTACAATTAGATGATAAAATTTGGAAAGTCAAATAAGGAGAAATCATGAAGAGTTTTCATTTATCTGAAGCTGCATTGAAAGGAGTTTCTGGTTTGAGAAATAAATCTCATCCCTGGCGGTCTAACTGAAAAGCATTGAAGAACACCTTATCCCCATGTATATTTTGTGTTTGATTTTTGTGTGAAGGGAATTAAAGGTGAGACATATATTCAGGGGGATACCTGAAGAAATAAATTCTGTGAAAAATTATATAGCATCTAGAAAGTTATCCATCATGGAGTTTTTTATTACAATTGTTGTTAAAATTGTTCTTGGAGTTCATTCTTGAAGAAAACCAACCATGATGAAGAAAAAAAATGAAGTTCATTCCTCTTGGAGAGTGAAACTGAATAACCACAAGATTTGAATATCTCAATTAGGACCACATGAATATTTGAAATTTTGGTAAGGGATATATTTGATGATTTCAAATGTTGAAATTTAGGAAATTGAAGCTTGTCATTGAAAAGGTATGTTCTTCTATCTTTATGTGAAAAATAATTCTAGATTAGAAGGGGGAAGCTGATTATTTGATAAAAGAAGTAAAATAGATTGATAAGGGGGAAGTAAAATCTTGCACTTGAATATTTTTAATCAATTTGTTGATATGAATGCTGGAAATTAGTTGAAAAACTTTTGATTTACCCCAAAATGAATGTTTCATAAGGAAATTAGTTGGTATCACTTGAAAAAATAATTGATAGTTGTGCTATCAAGATTTATCACCCTTGTTTTCTACATCAGGATAGACCATGTAGACATAGAAATGATTAATTGATGACCCATTAAGAAAAGTAATGTAATATTTCTCTCAAACAGATCAATTTGAATTTATCTCCTATTAAATGAAGAGATTGAAGAAGAGAAAATGAAAAGTTTAGTTGTTATAGAATGAGATGATTTGAATTCCCTTATTCCTATATCTTTACTTTTATTGTCAATAAGGAGAGAATAAAACATTGACTTTGGTATTTAATTGGGTATTGAAAACAAATCCAAAGGGAGGGAATGAAGAACCCGAACAGATTGAAGTAATTGTGTTGTATTTGTTGTGAATATGTTTATATGATGGGAAGTCAATGTGACACCAATTGAAACATGGAGTTGTTACCATTGAATTATTCTTGATAACTATTTAGATTCTAGAAAGGTTTTTTTGATGGTTGTTTAACTCGTCGTAATGTTTAAGACGTGTTTAATAGATGTTTGAGAGAATGCACATTGTTTACAACATTAAAAGAGGTAAAGATGATTTGATTTTGAAGAGTTTTGAAAATTATCATTGAATTCCAAAAAATGAAACAAAGGAGAATTGACCACAACTTCCATTGGTAATGAGAGGATGCATAACATCCAAGAGAAGTGCAAAGAAAGGTAGTGTAGGATGCGTAATGACTGGGCTTGTGCAATGGAGGCGCGATCCATGTAAAAAGGGTGTGCAAGGTGCATACAGGCGTCGAACCATCACATGAATAGCTTCGATCATGTGGCATCATATGAAGAAGAGCGTACACGTGAAGATAAGATCATGGAACCCTTTATAATTTTTCAAATCTGTTGTCTGCCAAGGAATCGCATAAAGACGTTGGGAGTAAGACGTGCAGCTTGAAGCCGATCATGTGAAGCCTCAGTTTCATGCATGGAGGATTATATATGAGGCAATGCTTCTGCATGTATGTGAGCTAGGGTTTTGCAAATCTATTATGTATGTGTGTATAAAATAAGTGTGTTGACTTTCGTGAAGGGAAAATATAAAAGTGAGAAGTACACTGAGTTGTGAATTTTTTATTGAACAAAGAAGACATAAAAAGGCTTAAATAATTACATGAATTAAGAAATTTAATCTGAACTATTTCGTAAATAAGAATGTGAGTTTCACACAATTGTGTTGTTGCATGAAGAATGTGTTATGAAAGATAATGAGTGCACCATGCAAGGAATATCATTTTCATGAAAATATAATCATATGATTTCATGCATGAAGAATCCCTAAAAATACTGTTGGTAGTATTTTTTTTGTGGTGAAGTGATATCTTTCAGTATAGAGAGGAAGAAGATAACTTGCTATATCTTGAAGACCTTTCAATTGTTCATTTTGATAATACAGTGAGCTGAAGTGGAAATGATATACTTTTACTCATTCAAAAGAGTATTGGGTCAACTTTCATGCGTTGTTGTTGATTACATCCATTGGTAGTTGAAGAATTTCAGTAGAAGTTTTCAAGAACAGAATCAGCTTATCATAGGGGCTCAAAGAGGAAGATCAAATTTTTGTTACCATTACCACAAAACAAGCTTTTATCAGCACTAAAAAAGTCCTTTAGAAGTGCTATTTTTAGCATTGATAATGAATCTCCTCTATCAGCGCTATTTGAAGTACTGATAAAGTCCCCATTTATCTGCGCTTCAACTAGTGCTGATAAAGGCTTCTCTGTATGAGCGTGCTGTTTACAAAATAGCACACCCAACAACCTATAAATAAAATAAATAACCAACCAAAATAATCAAACTAGTAAAAATAACCTACACAAACCTGCAAAGACCTGCTAAAAAATAACCACACATAGTATATATATACAAAAGAACCACATACACGATTCAAATGATGAAAAAACAAGAAACACACACAATAGTTTGGAAAACAATGCTATATACATTTAATTGTCATCATGAATACAAAAATATTCACTCATGGTATATACCAAAAAAACAATTCTATATACATTTTGAACAATGTTTTATAAAATTACATTTACAAATATCCAAAAAACATTTAAAACCTTTAATGTTTTATCTTTTGACGTCTGTGGTCCCCTCTAAAAAAATTCCTCTGATGGTAATAATGCCAAAAAATCATCCCAAATCGAGAAAAAGGTTCCACCTATATAAGAAAACAATTATTACGTTAATAATACTATAAAAAAACAAATCAAACATTAAAATGAAGAATGCATTAAAAAATGTCAATTTTTAATAAAAATGACACATTTGGAGTCATACCGGTGACACCGTACATTGTATTGAGGTGGAGTTGATTTATACACGTCAAAAATGATTGAAAAATCATTTTCATAAAGTATCCAAACAATCGGAATGCATTTCCTCAGTTTTCAGTATGTTTGTTGTGTTTTTTTTACTAAAATGACATTTCAAATTGAAAACATGTAATTTGAGTCATACTGGTCGCATCGTGCGTTGGTTTAATGTGAGAATACTTCATACAAGTCATAAAGGACTTAAAAATTACTGTCCTTAATTTGGAAGACAATAGGAGTGCATTTTATTGGTTTTCAGTGAGTGACACATTTTAAGTTAAAATGTCAATTTTAAACTGATAAAAGACACTTTTAGTCAGACCGGTCACTCCGTTTGTCGGATTTAGGTGGGGTTGATTCCTACACATAACAAATGACTCATGTATTATTGTCTAAAAATATCAAAACAATCCAAATGAATTTTCTTAGTTTTCAGTATGTCAGTTGTGTTTTTTAACTTGAATTAATATCAATTTTAAATTATAAAACACATTTGGAGTCATACCGGTGACACTGTGGGTCGGATTGAGATGAAGCTGATTCCTACACATCACAAATGAATGATGGATCATTGTCCTAAATTATTAAAGCAATAAGAATGAATTTACTCAGTTTTTAGTATGTTTGTTGTGTTTTTTTACTAAAATGTCATTTCAAACTGAAAACATGCAATTTGAGTCATACGGGTTGCATCGTGCGCCGATTTGACATGAGACTACTTCATACACGTCACAACAGAAATATGAATTTATGTCCTTAATCTGGAAGAAAATCATAGCACGTTTGCTTGGTTTTCAATGAGTGACACGTTTTGAGTTAAAAGGTCAATATTGAACTCATAGCGGACACTTTTAGTCAGACCGGTCACACCGTTCATCAGATTTAGGTGGGGTTGATTCCTACACATCAAAATTGACTCATGGGTCATTTTACTAAAATATCAAAATAATATGAATGTGTTTTCTCAGTTTTCAGTATGTCAGTTGTGTTTTTTTACTTGAATTAATGTCAATTTTAAATAACAAGATACATTTGGAGTAATACTGGTGACACCATGAATTGGATTGTGGTGAGATTGATTACTACATGTCGCAAATGACTGATGGACCATTGTACTAAAGTATCAAAACATTCGGAATGAATTTCCTCAATTTTTAGTATAATTGTTGTTTTATTACTAAAATGTCATTTCAAACCGAAAACATGCAATTCGAGTCATACAGGTCGCATCGTGCATCAGTTTGATGTGAGACTGATTCATACATGTCACAAAGGACTTAATAATCACTTTAATTAATTTGGAAGTCAGTCAGAGTGTGTTTTCTTGGTTTTTAGTGAGTGACACATTTTGAGTTAAAATTTCAAATTTAAACTAATAGTGGACACTTTTAGTCAGACTAGTCACACTGTTTGTTGGATTGAGGTGGGGTTGATTCATACATGTAACAACTGTCTCATGGATCATTTTACTAAAATATAAAAAAAAAATACGAATGCATTTTCTCGGTTTTCAGTATGTCAGTTGTGTTTTTTTACTTGAATCAATATCAATTTTAAATAACAAGACACATTTGGAGTCATATTGGTGACACCGTGTGTTGGATTGAGGTGTGGTTGATTACTACACATCGTAAATGACTGATAGCTTATTTTCCTAAAGTATCAAAATAATTAGAATGAATTTCCCCAGTTTTCAGTATGTTTGTTGTATTTTTTTACTAAAATGTCATTTCAAATTGAAAACACACAATTTGAGTCATACGGGTCACATCATGCATTGTTTTGATGTGAAACTGCTTCATACACGTCACAAAGGACTTAAAATCACTGTCCTTAATTTGGAAGACAATCGGAGAATGTTTTTTTGGTTTTCAGTTAGTGACATGTTTTGAGTTAAAATGTCAATTTTAAACTGATAGCGGACACTTTTAGTCAGACCAGTCACACCATTCGTCAGATTTAGGTGGGGTTGATTCCTACACGTCACAACTAATTCATGTATTGTTTTCCTAAAATATCAAAACAATATGAATGCATTTGCTCAGTTTTCAATATATCAGTTGTGTTTTTTACTTGGATTAATGTCAATTTTAAATAACAAAACACATTTGGAGTCATACCAGTGACACTGTGCATCAGATTGAGGTGCGGTTGATTCTTAATTGTCAAAAATGACTGATGGATCATTTTTCTATAGTATCAAAACAATCAGAATGCATTTCCTCGGTTTTCAGTATGTTAGTTGTGTTTTTTACGAAAATGTCATTTCAAACTGAAAACATGAAATTTGAGACATACAGGTCACATCATGTGTCGGTTTTATGTGATACTACTTCATACATGTCACAAAGGACTTATAAATAACTACCCTTAATTTGAAAGACAATTGGAGTTTGTTTTCTTGGTTTTCACAAAGGGCTTACGAATCGTTGTCCCTATACGGTTGACACGAAACAACATCCTCCTTTTGTAGCATAGCTTTAGTCGGCCTTGTGAAGAACTAACTGTCATATATTTAGGACCTCTAAATGAATATATGATAGTTGGTTCTTCACTAGGTTGACTAAATAGGGGAACTGCCAATGTTGCAAATTGAATCAATGTTTTTTTGGAGAAAAACCCTTCACGTTGTTGAAAATGAGAAGAGTGGAGTAAGATCTTCTTCTCGTTATGTCTCATGATGTCACAAAAAACTCAAGGGATAGGGAAAACCCTTCTGGATACTCATTGTCTTTTGTGGTCTATCAACAACACACATTCCTTGTAAACAAGGACCACCAATTTATTTTAAAAAACCAATCAACATGAAATTAATTTAGTGCGCAAACAAGGACTACCAACGACCATGATTTTCAATGAGGTGTTTAGCCCATACAAATCACAAAATTACCATCAAAAAAATATAAAGATAAGACATAAAATATTATTAAAGTTGAAATTATTTGAGAAGTTACCATCTTCATTATATATTTGTATATTCTTCCATCAGGTATGTTGCCCATTTGTTTCTAAGCATATCTATATCATCTTGTGAATATGACTGTTTTTGGTATTCATGGTAGTACTGAAAAATATAAATACACAAAGGATTAATAAGTATTTTAAATGAAATAGCAATTATATTTGAAAATACCTCTTCAAGGATGCTAGTTTGTTCATGGAATATGACCTCTTTTATAAATTTACAAACATAATAACCACAGCATTTACTGCCTGTTTGTTTCGGGCACTGCAAAAAAATTGAGAAAAATAAGTAATTTTTTTATGTGTTTGGATAGTGAAATTTTATTATATATACCCTTATTTGTATCCAATCGTAGTACTTGTCAGTTTTCTTGTCCTTTTCCCCTGGCCTCATTCCATGATGTAGACGATATTCACACACCACCCTATCATAATAGAATCCTCATTAAAATATTATATAAATTATATAATTATATGTTTAGTTCTAAAATGTTGGATTTAGTGCATTAAAAATTGACAAATTCCATCATTTGTGGTCATTTTGTTGGATATCCATGCGTTGAATTTATAAAATATATCTTTGAAGTATCCAAATTGACCGCAATGAGCATCCAATGCTTTTTTAAGAACACAAAAAGAATAAGTATTGAAAGAAATTAAAATATATTTGATATAATTAAATTGTATAGTTTTACCCCTTCATTGTTGGTATTCAGAAGAGTCAGTCTTCCGTAATATTTCTATTAAACGATTTGAGAAGTCCTTCCACCATTTCACCATGTTTCGCGGAAGTTATGTCTTCTTATTTTATAGAGTTAACATGAGGACTAATGAGTCCAAATTTTTGTTCATAGGGAACTCCCTTCAATTATTTTTCATATATACACCTTTGAAAAATATAAAATGTGTTTAGTCATAATTATTATAGTATATCATCTTTTGGAAAATAAAATCATGAAAACGTACCTCATGTAAACATTTACAACTGAGCTACCTAACCAATCATAGTTGAGGATTTCAGTTTCTATCTCAACACCAATGAAGTCTAGATCTTCCCCTTCGAACATATTTTCTCCAAAATCAATTATGTGATTACCAATATCTTTCAACTTCATATCCACATGAGCCTTCAATGATAATAAATGTGGATATAGAACCAGGGGGTTAAGGTGATTTGTGTAGATCGTTTTGATTGGTTGGTTGATACTTAAAATAGATTTGAACTGGTATTTCATTTCACTCCCTTCCCTTTGTCTGTCTCTAATAATTGAATCGGTTCAGACCTTTTTTCTTTAAATGTTTAAGGTTTAGCTTGAAAATTAAATTGAAAATGAATACCTCATTGTTGACATGTTTTCTTACAATATGTGACAACCATGCAATGATTATTCCTAGATCTTGTTTAACCATATGAATATCTGCATCATCAATTGGAATAGGTTGCTCAACACTCAACTCTAGGGATACAGTAATTGACACTTTGACATGATCTATTTGAAGTGGTCTGTTGTGTAGCATGTCATCCTGGATATAGAACAATGTATCCCTCGCTACATGGTGATGGGTGTGTGTTGATAGATATAAATCACAGTCATTTTCACCCTGTAGAATCTCAATACTGGAAAGGTATCAGTTTCTAGTGTCTATTTGATTCACATTTCATAGAAAAAATTAATTGAAAATTGACTACCTCAGTTAAAAATTGTTTTTTAGGGGAATTACTCACCTCAAAACTGTCAGGGGGTGGGGTAGGATCTTCATGCGTGGGTTGTTCTTGAGATGTTTCTTCTCTTTTCCTCCCCCCATCAAACTTTCCATCAGCTCTATATGGTATTATAATTCTTATTGAAACATAGCTAATGTTTCTCTCATCTTGTTCATTTCTATAGTTTGATCCTCTGCTTATTTTTTTCACAAAATATGTTCGGGGTGTCACCCTAAAACCCGAACCTCTAATGCATCCATACTTTTCTGGATGCGTCAAGGCCACTGAAAGTATGTAAGCATTCAGCGTGGGTGTTGTTGATTCTTGTGACTGTGTCAGATAGAAAATATAAGAAAATAAGTAATCATTGTTATGTAATTGTGATTTAAAGAAATTTTTTGTCATGTCCTACTTACACATGTTTCCCACACTTTTTGTGTGTTTTCATCTATTAGTTTTCCATCTTTAGTAACACGTGCCTCCTTCCATAGCACATGGTGTGGGATGGAAGTGGCTATGGATTTTAACTCTTCAAGCTGCATATAAACAAAATAACATAGTTATTGTGTTGTTTTATGTCACATAAAAGTATTATGGTAGATTTAAAACACGTACCAATTTTTTTTCATGTGATGCGTACCCCATCCTTGCTTTATGGTAGGGGTACGCTGGTTTTGATGCCCGTTGTTTATTTTTAGCACTTAGTTTCTATTTCATAAATAAAATATTATCAATCAAAGTGATGAATACACGTACTGTTAGACAACGTATTACTAGACACAATGTACCTGAAAATACTACTTCGCATGCTAGCTAGTAAATGAAACCCATGATGCTTGGGTTATTAGGTGTGAATTAATAAGATGTGGGTGCGATTTAATTTTCTCTTCAGTATCTTTAAGATGATATTTTGTTAAAAGTGTGCAAAACCCCCTATGAATCCTTCCAGAAACCCTTAATACATAGTATTTGTGTGAGTAATCTACTATAAATGAACTTTACAAGATATAATGAAGTGCAAGTCAATGTTTCATTATTTAATTTTTAGTAAAATAAAAAAAAGATATCATAATGTTACTGCAATATCTCCCCACATTAGTGACTTAATCTCAGCCACAACATGGTTCCATGAAGTTACATCAATTTCCACACATTTTCGAGTGACAATTCCAATGTAACTAATTAACATGGCCTTGTTGGGGTTAACACGTTGGCCCCACTTATTCTATCCAATCTCATATTTGATTCCTTTATCTTTAGCCTTAATGTTTTTTTAATACCATCAAACTATGGAGCTCTTATTTTTTCAGAATCGTCGGTGTTTTGTCACCTTTAATTTCCTCATATCCACCATCATAAATATGTTCCTCCGTCTCTAGATGGATAGAATTGGCATGTGTAGATGGTGGTTGTACCTCTGATCTGGGAGCATCAAGAGGTTGAGAAACCTATTGTTCATCTACACTATGAGTAGCAGGAAGTTGAGAAACCTATTGTACTTGGGGATTGAGAGAATCATCACGTGAAGAAGTCATTATCTAAAAAAGTTATTTGACATTTAATTTAGATAACATAAAAGCATCAACGGAAAAATATTAACATAAGGCAACAGGTTGAGAAACCTGTTGTTTGTCTGCATTACGAGCAATAGTAGGTTGAGAAACCTATTGTGCCTGGGGATTGAGAGCATCATCATGTACATAATTCATTATCTAAAAAATTGGTTTAACATTTAATTTAGATAACATAAAAGTAGCAACAAATAGATTTTAACATAAGACAATAGGTTGAGAAACTTTTAGTTCATCTACACTACGATTAGTAGCAGGTTGAGAAACCTGTTGTGCCTGGGGATTGAAAGCATCATCACCAACAAAAGTCATTATCTGGAAAAGTGGTTTAAATTTTAATTTAGATAACATAAAATCATAAGAGAAAAAATATTAACATAAGGTAAAAAAATGTATATTAGAAAAAAATACAACATGATTATTGAATTCTCTTTTTTTTAAATGTTGAAGGTATTTGAACCCTCTATATAATATCCAAATCCCTTCATTGTGGTCTCCTCTAACATAAAAAATTCCTTCTACATTGGGACCACTTCAAAATTATTGTGACGTCCCAATGAAAGGGTCATCCTCCATTGAATTTTTATCTGACTCTTCAGTGGTTTTGATCAATAATAGAACAATTGACCAGTTTTGGTTTATAGGATCCGGAACATAAAATACTTGTACTACCTATTATTTCATTATAAATGGTTTTTCTTTATACCCTTCATTACCGAAATCAACTTTCAAAAATCCTAACTCATCTATTTTAACATCACTTCTGTTATTGACCTGACTTGTATTGAAAATCCAGTACTCAGAATGTCATATAATCCAACTCCCATATTTTTTTGTTGATGCCAAAATATGAAATATTCATGTAAATAGGATTTATTTCCTTAGCACTAGAAACATGCATTGCTTCAGCCACAAGTGTAACTCCACTATTCTGTCTGATACTATCGTTATCATTTTCATTAGTATAGAATTTATAACCATTAATTACATAAGCATTGTAAGATAATATGTGTACACTTGGTACTCCAGCTAGCAATCAAAGTCATTTTGAAATTGATTCTAGATTTTCATTTGAATCCTTAAAAATATAGTCATGAAACTATCCTATAAACTATTGATTATGTTTATTTGATATCCATTTTCAGCCCTTAATGGATTCAAATTCCTAATAATTTCTTTTTGGGTTTCAACATATGGTTTAATGTCCAAACTGTTATGAAAAACATAAAGGTGGGCCTGCTCGCACTCTATAATATTGATTGTGATGACCTCCTTTACAAAAAATTAATTCACTCGTAAGTCGCCCAGTGTGATGATATTTTATTAGACCAATGATTTTCACATAGTACATGTATTCAGTACAAAATTCAATAGCTTCCTAAATAATATATCGCTCCGCAATTCAACCCTCTGGCCGACTTTGATTTTTGACACACCCTTTCAAAATTTTCATATACTTTTCAATGCGGTACATCCATATATAGTTTATAGGACCACATAGCCAAATATCTCTAAAAAAGTGAACCATAAAATGAACCATCATATCAAATAATTTCAGTGGGAAAAACATTTCCAATTAACATAATATGACAATAATTTCTCTTTTTATAGTCGGTGATTTCGCTGGCTCTATAACTTTTCCACATATAGATTTGAAGAAGAAACAAAGCTTTGTTAGTGTATGACGAGCATTCTTGGGAAAAATGAAACGTAAACCTATTGGAATTAGATCTTTCATCAAAACATGGAATTCATGCTTTTTCAGACCTTTTAACTTTAAATCATGCATTGAAATGATGTTCTTGATATTCAATGAATCTATAGAGCCTTTACGCCATTCAGGAAGTTGGAAAACCGATATCTATCCTTCCTAGAAAGAGTGTAAGTAACAGGAGGAAGAAATGTTTGTTTTTCACCCTTCAATAGTGCCAAATCTTCTCGTATTCCCATGTCATTCATGTCCAACCTAGACTTAATTCCATCCTTTGTTTTACTAGATGCATTTAACAACATGCTGATGACACTATCACATAATTTTTTTAATATTCATAACATCAAGAAAATGTCTAACGTACATAAAATTCTAGTATGCTAATTAAAAAAAATGATTTCTTTTTCCAACTGGTTTTTGTAAGGTTTTTAGAATATGGTTTACCAAAATAAGTGTCCACATATTTAAATTTCTTAAATATTTGATCACCTATTAGTGGAGACAGTGGTGTACGTTATTTTGAAATTCCATTGAATGATGTCATCTAAGATCACTACTTATGTCATCAGGGTAGAAATCTGTGATGTCCTAGAAACACAGTTTTCGATGAATGTTTCAACCTAATTGATTGTGCACCTTGTTTGAAGAAGGGACACCCAAGAGTTCCTTTAATCATATTTCCTAATAAATTTCTATAAGTAGGAAAGTATTTTATCATCCCGTACAACATGGCTCTCAATGTGAAATATTCATTTCTATAAGCATCATACATCATAACACATGAATCCCACAATAATTTCAAATCCTCGATCAATGGAGTCAAATAAACATCAATATCATTACCTGGTTGTTTTGGTCCTGATATAAGCATAGATAACATGATTTGTTTTCATTTCATGAATAACCACGGTGACAAATTATAATTTACCAACATAACTGACCATGTACTGTGAGTGCTGCTTTGAAAACCAAAAGGATTCACTCCATCTGTAGATAATATAAGACTAAGGTTTCTCGGATCGTTTCCAAAGTCAGGATACTCATGATCAATTCTCTTCCACTGAGAAGAGTATGTTGGATGCCATAGTTTTCTATCTTTATTTCTTCTATTTGTGTGCCATGTCAATTGATCTGTAGTCTCCTCACTTCCATATAGGCACCTAAACCTTAGAATGATTGTAAAGTACCATGAAACTTTCATTGGACCGGATTCATATTTCTTGTGTCGAGAAGCACCACACTTTGGGCATACTCTAGGTGATTTTTTTTCCTTTAAAAATATTATACAGTCATTTGGGAAAGCGTGTATTATTTTAGATATCATACCCATCAAGAATAGAATTCATTTGGAATCGAATGTTTGGGTCAGGTGCTCATTATATTTTGGGAGCATGTCATTCAAGATAGAAAGTAATTCCAAAAAACTGGCGTCACTCCATCCGTTTCCTGATTTCAAATTATACAGCTTCAATATGGATGACAATGCTATATATTTAGTGCAACCATCATACAATAACATATTTTCACAACTCTTTAACTTCTCAAAAAATTTTGGGAAATCAAAAAGTTCATCTTCTACTGTCCTTGTCATTTCCTTACTACGATCTTCATCATCATGAACATCTGTAATCACATCCTTGATACAGTCTTCTTCATTTTCCATGCTTGTAATCATATCAAATGATCCATAAAATGCAGTGTTATCCCAGTCACTAGATACATTCTATTTTCCCTATGTTTATTCCAACATTTATAACTTCAATCTATTTTGTGACAGATAAAGTGTTCTTCCAACTCCCCTGGACTAACTTTTCTTGAATAACAACAATGTAAACATGGACAAAGGATTTGAGAAGGATCATATGCATGATGTTTTTCAAACTTGATGAACTCTTTCACTCCATCTTCATACTCTTTTGTCAGAAGATTGGAATCCACCCATTCTTTATTCATATTCATACTATTTGATTTGGTGATATTAATATTTAACAAAATAAATACAAAAAAATTGATTTAAAAATTAAACAAGGATAAAAAAGTTATAGACTTTAAATCTCATTTGAAAACTATTTATAAAATCACAGTTGAAATCCCATTAAAAAACCAACCATTTATATAAATTCCTCTTTAAAATAACAAACCCTTTTTAAAATAAACCAATTAGTTCCAAACATCCTTTCTCAAAACCCTAATTCTTTTTAAACCATTTTAAAGCAATTTAAAATAAAAAAAATGTATGTTGAACACATATAATTTTTTAAGAAACATTTCAAAACACTTGAATCATTTTAAAAGTAAACCCCTAAAAAATTAAATATATTTCATTTTTTACTTCCCTCTATCTATCCAATTCAAATAATTGATGTTTGCATGCCTTATATGTCTCATGAAACCCCATATCTAGCTTTGATCACTAGTTTTCAGTGTTCCTCCCATAAACCTTATGGACTAACAACCCATCACTGGTGGGTGAACTCCTTTTTTGGTGTTCCGACCCCCCCAATGGCTACTCAAAACCATATTCACATTTAAATTTATGATTAGAGATTAAAACTATCACACTCACCTGTGAACATAACAACTTGCTAACTTATTCTAATGTATTATTATGAGTAGAGCTTAACGCAATCACACTCACCCTTTTTGAACCTATAGACTTACTAACCTATTAACATAACATTTATATATCATGATATATAATCTTTTACCTAATGAATTGGTGGGAAATATAGGTACTACCCATCTCATAATACATAATTTTTTTCCACTTGAAAACAAAACATTCATTATCTCATAAAGAACCTATATGAGAGATATCTTATTCTTTCTTGAGAAACCACCCATTGGGGAGTCTGACCTTCACTAACCTACCCTTCCAAATCAGGCTCATCTAACCTCTCATTTTCATCAGAAAAATATCTTCACTCATATCAATGAAAGTCAACAAATATATTTCTACATGTTTCTTTGTTGGATTAGCTTCCACTAACAAGGCCCTTATATTTACTTCCACAAAATATGCGAGTTCAGATTTAAATACAACCACTCCAAGGTTTGAGAAAATAATTATTTTTAATAAAAGAGACTTTAAAGTTTCATTACTGACTAGATCAGGAGAAAACAATACTAGGTATTAGAAATGATATGTATACTCCTTCATTGACCGCTCACCCTGACGAAGGATCGTGATCTCAATGGCATTATCCACTTTCAGTTCCTTGGGATAGTGCCATTGAATAAATGTTGTTGTGAAAGATTCCCAAAACATGGACTCATGCAGTTGAGAATGAACCATAGACTCCCACCACACTCATTTAGGTCCTTCATATAAATAACTAATGACCTTTAATCTTTAATCCGAATGAGTTTCCATTGAATTTATGTCTCCATCAATTCTCTGCATCCACTCTATTTCTTTAAGAGTACATCAATCATTGTGGAAATAAAGTGGTCAATGATTCAAAAAGACTTGTATGGGGTCTAAGTGCATGGAGTATTATGGCTCCACCACTTTATCTTGAGTTTGGGTGGAGTAAAAAAATAGGGAAACCACTTCTAAGAAATGAGATAAATTTCCCTAAATATCCACCCAATGAACGAACCTTCCACTCTTCTTTGAAGACTCTATGGGAGTTATACTCTAAATGATATGAAACATAAACTTAATCAATTCACATTTCAAAAACTAAACCATACAAACTCACTATAAACCAAAGAAAATCCAAAATACAACTCAACCAAGAAAAACACATATAGAAACCCTTTTTCAATAGCTTACGCATTTTAAAAATAATCCAAAACTTTAAACCATTTCATCTTGTTTTGAAAAGATTAGTCTCTTCATGAAAACAAGGATCCCACTTAAATTCCTTAAAATCCTTTTTTTTCAAAATAATCTCTAATTATCATCTTAAAACCATTTGATTTTGGAATGGAAATATCAAGTTAATATCATTTTATAAACAACCCACAATACCTAGATTTTGAACGAGAAACTTTCTTGAAAATACTCTTCTATATAAAAAACATTTCATAAAATTATTTCTTTTTTAAACAATTTTTTTTTATAAAATAAATTTTTACCTTTAAAACATGAGTTCTAATGATAAAACAATAAAATAAATAAAAATCACACCCAAAAGCACCAATTCTTAAAACTTCCTTCATTAACCCCATACCAATGAAAAATAATATTAGGATAAATTTGGAAAGAAAGGGAGGAAAAACAACCATGATAGGAGAAGAATAGAGTTGGGAACAGTTTATCTGCTCAAGATGGAAAACTATGTTCCAATTGTGCATTATCATCTGAGATGGTTTATATATCCAATAGTTTGAGCCCCACATGGTTTTCTAAATCTGTATATCTAACCATATATCTTTTTTCCTTTCTCCAATTCCATATCAAATCTCATTGAGACCCTTGAAATATTTTATATACTTATTGGGGATCAAATCATCATCATCTCAAATAAAAAAACCATAAAAAATAATCATAAAAGGAATTAAAAATCAAGACTCAAGTCCCAAATACCCATGGAAAATCAAGTTTTCTCACGCAAGGGGTGATTAGGAACCTAATCATGATTTTTACCTCTTGAGTTTTGAATTACCTATTTCTCCTTTCTAATATGAAACACCCTAAATTGTAAGAGGGTGCTCTGATACCATTTTATCATGAACCAACCCATGCCACCCCTAAACTAAGAACCTAATCTGGTCCATGGAAAGACCTAAGGTGCATTCATGATCACCCAACTGAAAACTAGTTCTAGAGTATAAAAACATAATCACTGGGAATTATTTCACCCTCAGAATCTAAATAACCACAAAAAGGATTCCACCTAAAATTCTGACATGACCCATCCATATATCGAATGTGCATGAACATAAGGAAATAGTTCAAATAAAAAGAAACAATCAACTAGAGTAAACACATCAAGGATACAAAAAATAATTCAAAAATAACAACATACAATTTGAATATAAATAAATAACCAATACCACATATAAAATAAGAATTAAAAGAGAAATCTAGGTTGACAAGTCTAATACATAACATCCCAAAATAAAATTCAAAACCAATAAACTACAAGTAGTCTTCCCATGAACCACAACCAATCACCATATCCCTTACCATCAATCCCATAAAAAACATAAATAGAAAATAGTAAATAAATCACAACTGGTATAGGGAACACAAGATTAATGTACCTCCTACTGGAGAGGCGCGGTGGAGGAGATCCACTGGTGGAGGAGTCGGCGGTGAAGCTCGGTTCGCGGTGGCGGAGAGCTGCACAACAAAGCTTGGTTCGCAATGGCGGAGGAGTCAGCGGTTGAGGAGGAGGCATGAGAGGAGGGAGGAGAGGAGGGAGGAGAGAAGGTGGCATCAGTAGAGTCAACGGTGGTGGCATGGATCATATTCTGTGAGAGCTTGAGGGTGAGAGGAAGGAGGAGAAAGTTAGAGTTAATTTATAAAAGTCGGAGACACTTTTATCAGTGCTAGATAAAAAGCGCTAATAAAAGTATGTTTTATCAGCATTAAAATTGAAAGCACTGATAAAACATGACTTTATCAGTGCTTTTATAGTGCTGATAAAGGCCCATCTTTATTATCACTAGAAAAGCATTGATAAATGAATGTTTTATCAGCGCTACAATTAAAAGAGCTGATAAAACATGACTTTATCAATGCCTTTTTAGCACGAATAAATGGGTGTTTTATCAGTGTTTTTTAATTAGCATTGATAAAACATACCATTTATTCATAATTATAAAATTATAACCAATATATTTGTTACATTTATAATTTTATAAATATATATAATTAATATATTATTATAATTTAATAATTTAAATTATAATTAAATATATAAATAAAAATGTATATATCTATGGTGTTTGTGTATAAATTATAATTAAATATATATAATTTTATAATTTAAATTATAATTAAATATTTATAAATATAAATTGATATATAATTTTTAATTTTAATTTCATAAGTATTTAAATATATATATATTTTCGTGTCTGTGTATATATTCATTAAAGACATATATTTATAAAAAAATATATTCAAAATGTATTCATAAATATATATTTATCATTTAAAAAATTATTTTGTAATTTTATAATTATTTAAACATATTTATATTTAATTAGTTATATATAATTATAATTATATATATAATATATTTAAAAAGTAAATAATTATATATAACTAAATATTTATATTTTTAAATATAATAAATACATTTATTGTTTATTTAAATATATTTATTGTGATTTTAAGTATTTATGAGAAGATAAAGCTTCATATATATTGGAAATGAATGAATACACCAAGTATATATGGTACTATAGTATATATGGCTGACATTAGGATAAACATTGAACATATATTCATGAGAAGAATGTACGCATCAATTGACACATTCATTTAGAAACATAAATTTATTAAAAAATATATATATTTAATAAGTATTTGTATATATATATATTAAAAAGTATTTATATATAATATTATAAACATATATTATAATAAATATATAATAAATATACAACTAAAAACTAATAAATATAATAAACATAAATAAAACATAAATAAAACATAAACATAATAAACATAATAAACATGCGTTTTTTATTTAATGTATACATATAAACATTATTTTTGAATATAATTAAAATATTTTTATATAAATTAATAATATTTTCTATTAAAAACTTTTATCAACACTATTATTAGAGCTGATAAAGTCACCTTTTTATCAGTGCTTTTTATTAACGTTGATAAAGGGGGGAATTTATCAGTGCTAATATTAGCATAGATAAAAGGTATATTTATCAGTGCTTTTTTATAGAACTAATAAAAGTCCCCCTTTTATCAGTGCTTTTGATTAGCGCTGATAAAACTCGAGAGCTTCCCTTTCCCGTATTTGTGGTAGTGCATAGTGGCAACTTAGATTTTGTGTGACATTACTCATTGGGTTGGTGTTGTATTTGTAAACACTGGTGGGATGCCAGTATAATTTGGGAAGTGGATATCGAACCTTTCCATCACACTGTAATTTATTGAAAGATTATTAGTGGAGAATATCTATCTCGGACTTGACCCGAACATAATAAGGACGTAGTCACCCATCTTGGGGGGGGGGGAGAAATTTGTAAAAATTATGTGTGCTCTACTAAATTTAGTTTTTGTCTTTCATGTGGTGTGATTTTGTTTAAATAGGTAAGTTCCATTCATCCTAATAGGTGCATAGGTTTGAATATAAAAGGGGTAAAATGTAAAAGAAAAAATAATTTAGTAAAAACTTGTGTAAACTTATTTACCCCCTCCCAGTGTACCTGCATGATCTATTAGGAACTTTAAACGTGTACATCTGTATATATATAAATATACCTATATATATGTGTATAACCACCAAATCCAATATAATAAATTTGTAACCACAATCATAAGTAAATAACTTAAGGATGGAATAATAAAACTCAATAAAAATTTTAAAATAAGGAAAACCAAACCATTTTACTCCTTTAACTCACATAACTACCAATAAAATTCCACAAACAATATCATTTGATTTTAAAACACCGAACTCTCCCACAGAAACCTATAAAAATATTTTAGTGGTGAAAAATATGATTATTTTTTAGGTTAAGACATATAATAAGAGAATGGGTATATATACATATATCAAAAAATAATAAGTAAAAAAAGAGATATAAACACTTTTATAATTATGATAATCCATTAACATAGGTTGAAATTATCCCCTTATAAAATTAGGGGCCTTAGAAATAAATAACTTAAATTTTTTAAAAGAATCCATATACATAGATCCATATAGATCCTTAAATAATAATAAACTAGAAACTAGGAGTCTTGAAGAAATGAATGAACTTGAAATTGAAAATAATAGATATATTTGTATGTGATTAAATAAAATTAACTTGAAATTTGAAATCAATATATATATATATATAACTTGGAATTTGAAATACATATAACAGTTTTAGAAGAAAATTCCCCTGATAGCAGAATAAATTCATTTTTAAACAAAATATAAATAAATATAATACCTTAAAAATTAAAAAATCAATAGAATAATGAAATTATTCCCTCATAAAAATAACACATAATTATACGAAAATAGTATTTAGATAAAACTAATTTCATCTATAAAAGAGGAAAATAATAATAACATAAATTCCTTACCAAAAAAAATTGAACTAGTAGAATCACTTTTTCCCTAGGCTTGGACATACTATAAAAACTAAAAGGAAAGAAGTGTGAATAATTTTTTTACAGAATTAAGGCAGTTCCATAGTGAACCCCATTTCATTGGAAGTATTCGGGATTCAGTATTTATAAATCCTACTCTTGAATATCACTTTACTGTTATACATATATTTATATATATGTAATCTGATATAGATGAAGAGGATTTGAATATATGTGGTTCAGATTATTTTCTTGCCGATCAAGAGTAAGTTTGGATTGATAAATAAATAAACATTGCTATAACTAGATAAAAAAATCAACGATTTAGAAATTAAAAAAAACACACTGTAATTGGTTGATGTTAACATCCCAATAAATTAAATCAAGATTCTTCTTGAATATTCAAATCACAATCAAGATAAAAATTAGTATAACAGAAGATTAAACCAAGGAGAAAAAAATTTATATTAAACCAAATCTATTATCAAATCAGGCATAAACATCGAGTCTTCCCAAGAAATACATATAAAACCATGAATAAGAGATAACCAGACCGCGAAAATGTTCGAATAAGAAATCAAAAAGAAGATGACAAACATCAAAGTTATCTAAAAGAGATTCGGACACCTAAAAATTAAAATAGACCAACACCTAACTCTTTTAGGTTGAAGAAAAACTAAGATCAAACTGGTTTCTTAGATATGGTTTCTAATACTCTCTTTGGTTCCCTAATTGCGACCGAACCCTCATCGACAATGCTCAGCCTACAGAAGCCCTTTCCCATGGTCAAACATTCCTCGGAGTCCCACACCGACATTCAGTCCTCATCCAGTGGACGATCTCCACTGAGCTCAACCAATGCTCGACCCTCAGCTTCTCCCTCCCTCTGCGCTCAACGGTGGAACCCATAACCCTTACCTAAAACAAAAACCTGATCTTCTTTCAATTTTTTTAAAATTCATTTTCACTTTATTTTTATTCATTATTTTAATTATTAATTAATATTTTATAAAAATAAAATCTTTTTTTATTATTTTAATTTAATAAAATTCTTAATTTATATTATTCATAAGAAATTATTAATAAAAATTAGGTTGTTACATTATTACCCCCTTAAACGAATTGCACTCTCACAATTTGTTCATAAGAATTATGAAAATTCTGAATTTCTGTCTTCAGAATTAAGAAAAAATATAATTGATAAACTTTTATACTATTATCGCTTAGATTTTCTTCAAATGACAACAAATAATCTTCAAAGTTATCTAGATCGTTTCTTTAATACCAAATGTGTATCCCCGAACCTACTATTTTATGTTTAGAATATAAAAAAGTTGTGATTTTTTTTGTAAATACAACTAAAAAATAAACAGAACATTTTACATGCCAGGACCTTTAATGGTCCTAGAAATATACAATTACAAACAAAACTTTAGAGTTGTACAAGAATAAAATAAAATGTCTAAAATGCTTCATGTGCACTAACTCCATAAGAGAAGCAAATTCCTTTGAAAAAATTCTACTAAACCTGTGAAAAAAATTAAAACAAAGGGGGAGCATAATTACCCAGTAAGGAGTTTTATAAAGGAACAATGAAAAATAACTTTGTAAAATACCTTTATAAAATATTCTTGTACTTTAAAATTGATTATACTTTGAAAATGATTTCAAAATAATCTAGTGTTTTTTGGAAAACATTAAAAAAGCTTTTTAAAACAAAACCTTGAGGCCACTTGAAACATTGAAGGCTATCTGGGCCTACCCACTTTCTTAAGGGACAGGTTCACCCCCACTCCCTATCATATTTAAAAAGTTCAAGTACCTAATTTTATAAAAAAAATATTTTAATATTGCCTTATATATATATACATTTTCAATGAGATTTTTCTTTAAAAACATAATCATGCATTAAATATGCATACACACTTATATAAATATATAAATATGAGCTTTCATTGGAAATCACTTATGATATTTGGTACGAAAAAACTCATGACATAATCCTTTTCATGGTATATTAACAAAAATAAAAATTAACATACATGTATTTAAATTTTCATTCACAAACTCATGAAATATATTTTATTAAAAAAGGACATAAAATGTTAATCTTTATCATTTAGAGATCCATACTCAAATAAAAATATTATTTTATACATAGAATAATGGTTTGGAGGTATAAATATTCACATAAATTAATAAGAATTTTGAAATTATTATTCACATAAAATAATGCTTTTAAATATATAGATATATAATTTTTTCTTTCATAAAATAATCATATGCAAGAGAAATCATATTATCCATATAAAATTATAAAAGTAACATTTTTAAAATAAACATATCCTCCTTGTATAACCAACTTGAGTAAGATGGTAATTTTAAATCAAAATAATACATGAATTTCTTACTCATTTATGTAATAATAATGGAATGGGGATATATACATATATCAGAAAATCATAAATTAAAAAAATAGAGATATAAAAGTATCTAAATACATACATACATACATACAATATGAATGAAAAGTATCTAAATATATGTGGTTCGATGGATTTTTTTTCCAAGAAAGTGTAAGTTCAGATTGAGAAATAAATAAACATTGTTAGAGGTGGACAAAAAAACCAACGATTTGGAAATTTAAAAACAAACACAATGTAATTGCTTGATGTTAACATCCCAATAAATTAAATCAAGATTCTTCATAAAGATTCATATCTTAATTAGGAGAAAAATCAATATAACAGAAGAGTAAAAAAAGGAGACAAGAATTTATATTAAACCAAATCCATTATCAAATCAAGAATAAACATAGATTGGTCCCCAAAAATACCTAGAAAAACCATAAACATAACATAATCGGACAATGATAATGTTCAAAGAAGAAATCAAAAAGAAGATGATGAATATAAAAGTTAACTGAAAAAGATTTATACACCTAAAAAGTAAATTAAACAAACACATGCCTCTTTTAGGTTGAATAAAAATTAAGATCGAACTGTTTGATCAGATATGGTTTTTGATCCTCACTTCGGTGCCCTAATGACAGTCGAACCCTCATTGACAATGCTCAACCTATGGAAGCCCTCACCTGTAGTCGAATGTTTCTTAGAGTCCCTCGCTAGTATTCAGTCCTCATCCAGTGGCTAATCTCTACTAAGCTCAACCAGTATTCAACCCTCAGTTTTCCCCTCCCTCTACGGTCGATGGCCGAATCCATCCCCCTTACCCTAAATAAAAACATGATCCCCTTTCACACTTTTTTAAAATTCATTTTCATTTTATCTTCTATTCATTATTTTAATTATTAATTCATATTTTAAATAAATAAAATATTTTATAATTATTTTAATTTAATAAAATTCTTAATTTATATTTTTCTTAATAAATTATTAATACCCATTTTATTATAATAAAATATTCATAATTCCAGATTTTAAAATAAACAAAATTATAAGTCATACTATAATAAAATAATTTAATAATTCCCACAAATTCAAAAATTTATAAAAAAATTAACATAATTTAAATTTATATAAATATATCAATTTAAAAATAACAATATATTTTACCATTTATTGTTAATATTATTATCATTACCTTTATAATTAAAATTTTCAAACAAATTAGGATTTTTCACATTTATAAAAAATGTTATATTTTATTTAAAAAATGGTAAAATTTTCATTATAGTTATAATCTTAGATATATTAATTATATTTATATATACATGTTCTTTTTTAAAATTAATTTTTTAAATAATCATTTTAATTTTAAAACATATAATGTTATTCAAATCTTATATATTTTTACATAAATAACCAGGTATTAATTTTAAAATAATATAAGAAAATATTAATTAAAAAAATCAACTCTTATTTCTTGATACTAACATAAGATTTAAAAACTATAAAATTTTTATAAAATCAAAAATATCATTATTTATAATAAAGGTACAAATCTTTAATAATTCAATGTAATATTATTTATAAGTATTATTATATAATTTTAAAAATTTAAATTAACTTTTATTCAAATTTTATTTATTTAAACAAATTTTTTATTAAAAAATGGATTGTTACAGGATCAAAGTCTGTGAGATTGGTTTGGGGAAACAATGTTAAGTGTTTTGAGTTTGGATTTTAGGATAGGGACCCCAATGTTGGTGTGGCGACCAACGCATCAATACACTAAGACTCTGACCAGCTTCTTTTAGACTTGGTACATGATAACATTGGTTGTAGGGAAAATAATGGTACATGCATCATATGGGGAATGAGTTATGGTTTCAATGTCCTTATTGAGTTAGATCTCCATATATACTCATTAACCTTGGTTTATCTTGTCTATCTCAGGATGCGTCTATGAAATATGCTAGCTAGGATTCGTCATGAGAATCATAAGGATGATCCCCTCAGTGTTGAGGCATCAATACAGGGACCAGTTATAGATGTGTTAAATTTTGGTAGTGCACCGGGTATACCACCACCTGTTGAGTAGCAGATGGTATCGGCAGTTCTAGCGGATGAGGTGCGCAGACTAAGCATACTTTATGAGTTTCAACAATAGTAACCCCTTATGTTCCAAGGTGTGACTGATCCACATATGTCTAGGGACTGTCTTGAGGTGATGAAATGAGTTTTTTGACTAGTTAGGACACCAACTGATCATATGGTGGTCCTGACAGTGAGCCTTCTTCATGGCTCAATGGGGTGATGGTGGGGTTTGGTGACCCGGTATTATGACAAGGTGACTCTATCATGGTCAAATTTTGAGAGAATTTTTAGATAGGAGATCTCTCTAGCTACCCTAAGGACTGTACATATATAGAAGCTTTTGTAGCTTCAATAGGGAATCATGACAATAACTGAGTATTTATCGAGGTTCACCAACCTCTCCAGGTACTCGATGGACATGGTTCATGATCATTTATTTCGGGCTTGGAACTTGAGAAAGGACTCCATAGAGACATTAAATTAAACATTATACCTCTTTGTATTCCTACATATTCTAGGGTGCTAGAGTGGGCTTTGGTGGTTGAGAGTTTCCTGACTGAGAAGACACAAACGGTGGTTACTAGCAGTGGGAAAGAAGAAATAGAGAATTCAACAACAGGGAGATGACATTAGTCTTAGGTACCTGAACATGTGATACATTTTAGTAGGAGGTCCCAAAATAGAGGTTCTATGGTTTAGGACTTAGAGAATGGGTTCAGTCATCCTAGGGATAGTTAGTGCTACTCAAGTGATGGGAGGTGAAATCTTGCATAAGATTTTTTAACCCATCTTACAGATGACAGGGAAACAATGGATGGAACATTGAATTAGAGACATTATCTAGAATAGATAGGTCCATAGTGAGGCCATCATAGAAAATGATCTGGGAGAGTAGCTGGAGGCGACATACACTTTGAATTGTTACCACCACCACCCCATGGTGGTTCATGCCAGGATCAGGGAGCTTCAAGATAGGGGTAGGGGTAGCTACAGGTGGTCAAGTCTTATGACCCATAGGTTCTAAGAATGATACGAGGAAAGATTTGTGTCTTTTATACCTTAAATGAAGTACTGATAGGCACACGTTCTAGTCATTCTTTTATTTACACCTATCTAGTTCGAGACTTAAAGATTTTGGTTGAACCCTTTGGCTCGACCCTTGCACTTGGAGACTCTTACTAGAGATGAATCAGCAATTACACACTTGTACCATGATTATGACATAACTCTTGGAGGTGATAGTTTCTATTGGTATCTCTTTTTATAAGCAATGAGGCCTTACGGTGTCATCTTAGGTATGGACTGGTTATCTATAGTTTGTGCCCAAATTGACTGTTTTAGGAAGAAGATGCAGTGCTTCCATAGTTATGGGACTAGGTTTTACTTTTTGGGTGAAAAGGAAACCTAGGAAATGCAAGGTGGACTCATGTATAATAGTTTTCATTCAATTAATCATCATTTGTCTAGAATGAACCTTGGTGTAGTGGATGTTATGAGTTTAATATTCCCTACACTGGTGGCGGAGTATGAGGACGTCTTTCCTATGGATGTTATAGGTTTACCTTTTCACTAATACATAGATTTCTACATTGATATACACCTTAGGATGACCTAGATATATGCACCAACATATGAGATAACTCTCATAGAGATTCATGATATGAGGGTGTAGTTAGAAGAATTGAAGAGGAAGGAATTTGTTAGACCCAGTGTTTCTCCCTGGGTAGCCCCGATTTTGTTTTCCAAGAAGGATAATGAGTTCTTGAGGTTTTGTGTGGACTAAAAAAACTTGATCCAAGTGACTGTAAATAACAAGTATTAAATACCATGGATCAATGACCACTTTGATCAGTTGATAGGGTAATGATGGTTCTCGAAGGTTAACCTCAAATTAGGATATTACCAGTTGCCTGTATGGGATGAGGATATACCACATATGAAATTCAGATGTCACTATGGTCATTATGAGTACTTGATGATGCCCTTTGGTGTGATGAATGTCCCATTATAATTCATGGGACTCATGAATCGGATCTTTCAACCCTTATTAGACTGGTTCATGGTAGTCTTCATTGAAGATATCCTTGTGCACTTGACATATGAGGAGGAATACATGAGACACTTTAGGATGGTTCTAGACGTACTACAAGACCACTAGATTTATGAGAATCTCTTAAAGTTCCATTTTTAGATTCATAAGGTTCACTTTTTTAACAAGTTATCTCAGAATATGGTGTGTCAATGGACCCAATGAAAGTCAAGGTAGTGTTATCTTAAGATCCATCCAAGAGCATGATAGAGGTTCAAATATTACTTGGGTTAGAGAGCTATTATATGAGATTCATAACTGACTTCTAAAAGATAACAACACCCATTCTAGTTTTGACCCAAAAGGGGTATCCTTTCATGTGGATGGAGAGGTTCCAACCATCTTTTTAGGAGTTGAGGTATAGATTGATGAGTGATCCCATATTGATATTACCCGATGAGGGTGTCAAGTACATAGTGTTTTTTAATGCATCAGGAACTGGGATTGGTTGTGTTTTTATGCAAGGGAAGACAATGGTTGCCTATGGTTCATGTCAGTTGAGACCACATTAGTAGAACTGTAGGACCCCTGATCTTGAGTTAGCAGCAGTAGTCCTCATACTAAAAATGTAGCAACACTACCTAATGGGCAAGTGGTTTATCATCTATTTTGTCCATAAGAGTCTCAAACATATATTATCTCAGAAGGACCTTAACTTGATATAGTGGTAAAGGATAAAGTTTCTCTAGGATTATGACTTCAATATTGTATATAATATTGGGAAGGGGAACATGGTAGAAGATTCTCTCAGTAGTAGATCTTGTTCATAGTTACTGAATGAGGCATAGAAGTAGTTGGCCTCATTGCAATTATCCTTTATGGATGAATATGGAGAAGCTTACCTCTAGTCAATGGTAGTTATGCATCTAATTTTAAAGTGAATCAGGGAAGCTCAACATGGGGATACTAACTGTGAGGTCCCTTGTACTCAGATATCCATTGGACATGATCTTGATGGATTTTATTAAGGTGGGGGGTATGTCATTATTTTTAGAGGATGCATGATGGTACAAGTGACTTTGTGGGAGGAGGTTATGAGAGAATTTCATAAATCTCCTTTGGAGATATATCCAAGTGTGGAAAAGATGTACCAGGATCTCCAAAGTTAGTTTTGGTGTCCAGGGAAGAATAAGGGAGTTGCAGAGTTTGTCTCTCGACCAGGTTATAGTGGGTTTTTCTCAACCCCTTTAGGTTCCAAAGTGGAAGTGGTATGGGATATCCATGGACATGATAGGATTACCAAGTACATGAAGGTGGAAAAATTCTTTTTTGGTGATCATATACCAATTCACTAAGTCATTCCACTTACTAGATATCTAAGAGCAGAGCTTAGTAAAGATCTTGGGATAACTCTACATGTAGGATATAGTATGACTCCATGGGGTTCCATCGATGATCATTTTTTACTATTATTCTCACTTCACATATTATTTATGGAGGGAATTATAGGAGGATTTTGTGACTTAACTACATTTTAGCATGACTTTTCATCCCCAAATTGATGGCTATATTGAGTTTACTATTTTGGTTTTGGAGGAAATGTTGAGAGCTTTAACGTTATACTATATCCTTAAATGATAGGATCACTTAACACTGGTGGAGTTTGAGTATAAAAATAGCTACCATTCCACCATTGGTATGGCACCATTCGAGGCTTTATACAGGCGACCCTACAGGTCACCACTTTATTGGATTGACCCAGAAGATTTGGAACTCATGGTCCCAGAGTTAGTGAGATCCACTACTAAAATGGTGAAGATCATGTAGTCTAGGATGAAGAATACATAGATCCCTCATAAGTCTTATGTGTATAGATTAAAGAGGCCCTTGGATTTTGAGGAGGGAGACCATGTGTTCTTATTAGTTTCACCTAAACATTGATTAAAAATATTTGGCTGGGGTGGAAAGTTATATAGAAGATTCATTGAACCTTTATAGATATTGTGTATAGTTAGTGAGGTGGAATACCACTTATCTATACCCTCATAGTTAGACCAGGCACAGGACATATTCCACGTGTCACTACTGAGGAATCTGTCACACATTATCAACTGGGGAGAGCTAGACATCGAGGATGGAGCTACATTTGCTGAGTATGTAGTGGATATTGAGGATCAGTATGAGAGGATCCTTCATGCATGAGTGATTCCTTTAGTTTATGTCTATTGGAATACAATAATCTTTAAGAGGGAACCTGAAAGTGGGAGGTTCATATACATGCTCAATACCCACATCTCTTTGTGTAGCCACTTGTTTTTTCTTTTTTGGACCTAAAGACCCAAGATGGGGAGAATTTAATGATTCATATTTTCCATGTATTTTTTTAAATATTTTTTAGATTATTTTTGAGACTAGGAACTAAGATAGAGTACGATTATGAGGCTTGGTGTGTCCAAAATAAAATATATAAAATATATTAAATAGAACATATGCGTAGTTTTCCTAAAAAAGTGAAATAAATTATAAATGAAGGCCCAAATAAGAAATATGAGGGAACTATTGGGTTCAGAACACAAGTTTTACCTTAGGTGTGATAAAGACTTTGTTAGTGTGGGATGTTTGTTGAAAATTCATCATAGGTGTAAGAATGAATAAAATAAATAAAAAATTTATTTATATATTCATTGAAACAACGACATTATTTCATCTATAAGTATACTATTATGATGGAATTATAGGGTTATATAAATAACCCTTGATCCATTGGAGGACCATTGGAAAGAGAAGTGGAGGATCCCTCTCAGATGAATGTTAGCCAGATCATAGTTTGATGGTTGGTGCACTATGAAATCAAAGAATCTCACCAAAAATGACAGCGCAACTTCATTCTTCATCATCAATTGATCCGAATAGAGGTAGGACATTTTTTTTGATTGTATCATTTCCCCATTATCTAATTTTACAATGAATTCAAATCAATAGACCAATAGATAGATTTAAAGATTAGTCATTTTGTGGGATGGGTTATTTTTTAAGATATTTCTAGGGAATTTCTTTTAGATTAATTGTTTACCACTTTATTCATCATTCTAAAGACAATGGATCAAGACCAACATGAAAATTGGATGAGGTTTGATCCTCATGTTTGTAATTGTACTTTCCTTCCCCATTTCTTCATTCATCTTGATCAAATACCTTGACCTTTGGTTCGAAAAATACAATGGAATAGATCATTACACATCTGTTTCTTGGCACAAAAATTCAATATCTCTGATCCAGACTCTGTATGATGAGGGTATCATGTGAAAATGGTAGTATAAAATGAATAAAACTAGATTGGATACCTTTGTTTTCAAATAGTGTGTGCAATGACAATGAGAATAAATAGAAATCAATTTCCATGTGAATCGGGTGACCAAAATCTGGTGAGTGGTGACGGAGAGGCTCAGCCAGAGTAGATCCATATTTCTCGATGAGATTCATGGTGGATCCAGGGCTGAGGAGTTAATGAATCCATGATAAGAAAAACAATTATATTATGAAAATACTGATCGAGACAACATGTAATCTAGGATAACATGTTGTATGGGACCCTTGTGTGGAAGCTAGGGTTTTCATATGAATTTAAGGATCACACGGCGTGTGAACCCTATCACATGATGTATAATTCCTTCTCCGGTGGCCTGATGTGTTCCTTCTGGGGTACACGAACACAACTAAGAGTACACAACCAAGGTCACACCATGTACTCCCACATGTACATGGCCTAGACAAGAGTACATGGGTATAGATTTTTACTTGGACACGGGTAAAAGTACACAAGAAAGGGAACTCCATGTAATTCCACATGGACATGGGAGTGGACCGTTTACATGGGTAGTAATCGATGCCAAAGGGATACACCATGTACGCTTAGTACACATCGTGTACTCCTTAAAAGTTATAAAAGAGCCCTTGTACTCTGTATCTTGGACAATTTTCATTATGGTTTGTTCACCATATCATTTTCCCTGAGGGTTAGTATGGAATCATGTCCTACACATAGGATAGTGATCCATTCAGTGGGACTTCTTGGATAATGTTTTTAGAATCCTTTTGTGAGGACCATAGTGATATCCTCTATCATCTTCTTACCCTAGGTGGAGTTCTTGGTATCATCATGACCAACAATATGCAGACACTGATCCTTTCATTAGTGAGTTAATCCAAATTGAGTTATTGGTATACCCCATAGACTTGGGAGTGATCCTCATATGTGCATCATATCTCTTCAGACTTCTAGCATATACTTTTAATAGAGAGACTTGACAAGAACTACCTCTCATATGAACATCATTAGTACTCTCCTATTTATAGAGTGTGTTATCCTAGAAGAGTACTATGTATGACTTTCAAGTAGTAATCTTAGGATAAAATTACATTTGTGACTTTACCTTGAGACTATGTGTCTTTGTTGATTATATCTAGATATTATTGTTATATGTGTTGTAGAAATATACTTGTGTAGAGTTGACTATTATTCTTTCATTATATGATTTGTGGTTTTGAGGTGTCCTACTGGGTATTATTATAATCACCCCTACATGGTATTTTCCCACATGTTTCATGTCTTTTGTAGATGAATGACCTTTTAATAGAGTCCCCGAGGGTCTAGGACCAGGCAGTTCTTAGTGAGTCAGACATACCTGGGCGTGTTCCTATAACATCTTGACAATAGTCCCCATCTTTACTTTCATGTTGGACTTGTTTTCAGATGCTTTTTAGTGGGATTTTATTTGGCCATATTTACTTTCCATTATGTATTATCGCACTCTGGTTGTGGGATTTATATGTATGCATGCACAATTGTTTAGTTTTTTTACATTTCAGTATTGTATGGGATTGGAGATGTGTGCATGTGTAAAGGTAATTAGGATATGTCCTCCCATGTTAGTGATATGCCTACTCGACACTAGTCTCTATCCCCTGGACTATTGGAGGTGGGTTTTGGGAGATGTAGAATATGCCCCATTGGGATAGCCCATGACAGATTGGAATCATAACAGTCAGTTATACATCAGGACTGAAGTGTATGATATTGGTTTGGGGAAATAGTGTTAAGTGTTTTGAGTTTGGACTTTAGGCCAAGGACACTAGTGTTGGTGGAGAGGCCAATGTATTCATACACCTAGACTATGATCACTTTCCTTTTAACTCAATACATGAGAACATTGGTTAGATGAAAAACAATGTTACTTGAATCATATAGGAATGGGTTATGGTTTCCATGTCCTTATTAAGTCATCTCTCTAGATATACTCATTGATCATGGTATATCTAATCAATTTCAAGATGCCTCCATGACATATGCCAGCTAGGATTCAACATCAGGATCATGAGGATAATCCCCTCAGTGATGAGGCATTAATGTAAGGGCCAATTATAGATGTGTTACCTTCTGGTGGTGCACTAGCTATTCCACCACTTTTTGAAAAGTATATGGTAACCACATTACCAGAAGATGAGGTGTGCAGGATGATCACACTTCATGAATTTAGTAACAGTGACCCCTCAGGTTCTGAGACAAGCCCAATCCATTGGTGGCCAAGGACTGTCTTAAGACGGTGATACAATTTTTATAACTGGAAAGGACACCAACAGATCATATGGTGGTCTTGGAAGTGATATTTATTCATGTCTCAATGGGGAGATAGTGTATTTTGGTGACCCAGTCATAAGATGAGGTGACTCTTGTATGGTTAGAGTTTGAGTGCCTTTTCATAGAGGAGTTATCTCCAAAAAACCTAAGGGATGTGCATATCCAGGATCTTTTTGAAACTTCAGTATGGTAGAATGATAGTAGATAAGTATTCATCAAGGTTAACCAACCTATATAGGTACTCAATGGATATGGTTCATGATCAGTTCTTCCAGGCTCAGACCTTTTAGCGAGGACTGCATAGAGATATTTGAGCCAATGTTATACCTATATACATTCCTACCTATGTTGGGGTGCTAGAGAAATATTTGGTGGTTGAGAGTTTCCTAGACGAGTAGATGCATAAGGTGGTTACTAGAAGTGGGAAAGTAAGAGTAGCTACTTTGGAAGTAGAGAGATGACATTAGTCTTAGGGACTTGGATATGTGAGATATTTTTGGAGGAGGTCCCATGATAGAGAGTTTGTAGTTTAGAGCTCACAGGATGGGTCTAGTCACCCCAAGGAGAGGTTTTCCTACTCATTTTATGGTTGGGGACATATTTTATGAGATTTTATAATCCATTGTATGGTTGACATGGAAATATTGAATGGACCACCGAGGCGGAGATAGTGGCAGGAAAAGATAGTTCCTCAGGGTGTCAAACATGACAGAGGAACTAGGAGAGTAGCTGGGGTTGGTATACACTTTGAATTGTTACCACCACCAATACTAGGTGGTCCATTCTAGGCTCATGGAGTGGGAGGATAGTGTGGGGACAACTGTAGTTGGTCAAGGATTATGACCTAGAGGCTCCATGAATGATACGTGGTAAGATTTATGACTTTTCTACCTTAGATGCAGTTCTAATAGACATAAGTGTTAGTTATTCCTTTATTTAAACCTATTTGGTTTGAGACTTAGATATTATGGTTGAGACCTTGGCTCGACCCTTACACTTAGAGACTCTTACTGGAGATGAATCAACGATCAAACACTTGTGCCGACAATGTGACTGCAACGACCCAAACTTTTATTAATGAAAATTCCTCTTGATCTAGTTAAATGTATTATTATGTAAAATGGTTATATAAAACATTCACTTCCTTGATTTTATGTTTTTTGATTTTAAAATACTGTTAAGAATTGTTATTATTTCTAATATAGCCACTTAAAAGTGATCACATGATTAGTATAAATATAGGGCTTTAACAAATCCAATTTACTCAGACAAAGGAAGCGATGAACTCATCCAGTAGAATTGCTCCATACAAAGCCCATTTTTCAGAGCTTGGAAATTAGGTAGCATCACTGGGATTCTCTCTTGAACAAGCCCAAGATGAGCTTCAACATGTTAAGTCTGAATGAAACCGACTACGAGAGAAGTGGAAGTTAATAGAGATTACCACTCGAGTGATGTTATCTGAGCCACCCTAAGAGTATGTCACCAATGCACACCTTACTCTTAGGTCTTATGAAAGTGATATAAGGGGTTATGTAAAAAAACCCTAGAACTATGATTATGTGAATTATTTTTTATAAATAATATACATTCATTTTATTGTTGTTACTTTGGAAATGGTTTTAAGGAACAAATAATATTTTTAGTTAATATTAAATAAAGAAATATATTTTAATGAATTAATGGATTTTTTAATTAAATAATATTTTAATAAAATATTTTTACTAAATTAATTTTTATTAAATATAAATGACCATATAATTTTTTATGAATACAATGGCAATTTTTATTAAGTTTTGGAAGCTGTTTTTGTCAAAACCCATGAATTTTTGATAAATTTCAGTTTTTATTTTAAAAGTAAAAATTCACATATTTATAAAATTATTTAGATAAAATTAATATCATTTTTGGATTCATGATGTTAAAATTATCTAATAGTGAATTTTTCATAATTTTCTGAGACAATCAAAATTTTGGGTAAAAATTAAATACCATTTAAATATATAATGTGTTTTATGACATCATAATGACCCAATAGTGATGTAATAAAATACTATAAAAAGGATGTTCGGATACTATATGTTTTACCTTTAAAATAATGTGATTTTATATTTGTTTGATTAATTTTATGGTTCCTTAGTGGACCCTCCAAGAATTATAAAATATTTTAACTTTTTAAAATGATTTCCTTGTGATTGTGACTCACCTCCACATAATAAAGACTAATATTTTAATTTGTTTAGCCATTGACCTTATAAAATATTTTTTCCCACTCCCATTTGAAAAAAACCATGTAAAAAACCATGGTTTGGTTTGTGGTTTTGAATATTTAATTATATAGATTCCAAAACCGATGTTTGTAAAATATTAAAGAATTCACCTCTCTTTTCCTATATAAACCCGCCCAAGATCCCAGTTATATTCACTAAAAACCATTATATTATGTCCCTAATATTCCCTCCTATCTCTATAATCCTCCCAAGGCTTCCCAAGCTCTCAAGAAGCCCCTTCTCAAGCTCTTGAAGTCACACACTTCCATGTAAGGGATCCTCACTTTTCTTCTTTTATTATTTATGTCCAAGTTTTCTTGTGTGGTTATTCCCTTTTATTTTCAATTAAAAATGTTGGGGTATGATTTTTCACATCCCTTATACTACCCTACTTATGTTTTAATGATGATAAACTCATTTCTCTCTCATTAATTTCTTCCATGTACACCCATTACCATGCTGAAATTTCGTAAGGTATTTCTCACTCCTCGCTTACATTCAAGAAATTCTTTCATATCATGCATTTAATTCTGAAGTTACCCAGTCAGTATCCAAGTATCACTAAGAAGGGGATAGGGTGAATAAGTGATATCATTTTATTTTATGTTTACCCTTTTTTAAATAACCTTTTCCTCCTATTAAAGAGTTCTTTCCCTACTGAAAACACACAACCACAAGAACACAAGATTTTCATAGTTCACTACTCAAAAAGAGTAGCTACATCCTTGGTATGGTACAAAAATAATCCAGTACCAAAAAATCCACTAGAAAACAATAATTTTATGTGGAATACAAAAAATAGGATATTCCCTTTCACTCGTTTAGTACTCGGGAGATAATACTCAAGTATGTGTGCACCCTCTTAGCACAAATAGGGTAAAGCAATATCTATGTACTTCTTGAAAATCATTCACAAATCTGATATTTGAAAACATATCTTCTCTTTAATATACAGAAGATGATATAAACTACTGGGACTTCGTAATGATACTTAGTCTTATACCCCAGTCATATCTTGATCCACATGAAAGCACTTCTCAATTAATTTGGGTACTCAAATCTTCAGCTCTTAGAGCTCCTTTGTGAAGCTACCAGCTTCACATAGCACTGTAGTTTGCAAAGATCCCTATTTTGAAAATCTCACTAGATCACATAGCTCACTATTTTGTGGAGAACAGATTGGTTTTTGAAAATTTCTTGTTTCAAAAAGCTAAACGGCTTGCTGCGAAGCTTCTTTCCTTCACGGAGCTTACTGCCTTCACAGAGCTCTCTTCCTCTGTGAACCTTCATCACAATTTAAGAGCTCTAAAATTCTTGTTAAGTCTCTCTACTTCACTCAAGGGGGTATGGGACTATTTATAGGCTTTTACCTCTGACTCTAAAACCTTCCAGCCACCTGAGTTCCATGTTATCATCAAATCATAGAGCTCCAAAATTTTTGCTGAAATTCACTCTGTTTCACGAAGCACCATGGATATTTTCCAGATTCATGAAGCTCGTCATAATAGCAAAGAGTTCCATAAAATATTTGGTTCTACTGTGATAATATTTCTTCTTTCTCCTAACCACAATGCACCTTATTCCTTTGCACTACAAAGCCTTCTTACAAAGATCTTCACCTCTGCCATTTGTGAAGCTCGTCGTAATCATGAAGAACACCATCAACTTTATTCATGTCTTTAAAAAATATACTTCATGAATACTATATTCACAAAATTCATGCATTTTCTATATTTTGATATGCTCTTCAATAGAAAACACTTTTCATGATGCTATACCAACTCCAAATTTTGGACCCAAAAAATTTGGAAAACACTGAGAAACTGCACCACCTTAGACACCTGCTTCTATAAGAGCAACCATGCTGATTTGATACATCATTTATCCCCTTTCCTTCATAATGCTTGCATCATAATTTCTCCAACCAACTTATGATCTTTGTGAAATATAGACCAGCAAAGCATCGTCAGATTTACCGTGAAAAGTATTATAACTTTTCTTCCTTTCCTAACCCACTTATACAAAGTGAAGTGATTTCCTTTCTTCTCAAACTTTCTTGACAAAAAATGACAATATTTTTTCATCCAGAAACTTCATCAGAAAACTTGGTCCTAACAATATCCACCTTTGGATTTTTTTTTCAACCAAGATTCATAAATCATTGAACCTTGAAACCTCGAGCAATGGGTCACTTATCAATAATTCTAAGCCTACATGAGCTAACTCATTATAGGAAATAAGAATTATTGATAGCAAGACCATGCTGTCCAAAAACGGTGACTATGAAAAAACATCACATCATCTTTTCTCCTTAGCCTTCATCGACATTCCTATAAATAAAAAAGATGTTTCCTACAAACAATCAATAACCATTCTACAACCATTACAACAAACAGTTAGAATAGTTCACACACTTACATTTTGAATTCAAAGCTTACCCGCAACTACCCCTTTATGCACGCTTCCATAAGGATAGATTTATGAAAATTCTCCCCCTTGAAAACACTATCCATAGGTAAGATGAGAGAGGTGAAATAAAAACACACCTCAACCTTGATGAGAAGAAGGTTGGAAACCCATGTTCAACCTCAATTTTGCAAATGGTTCTTTTGGTATTGGTTTTGTGAATATATCATCAACTTGTTTAGATATAGGAACATACTCTAGCCTCAATTAATTCTTCTCCACCTGCTCTTTGATGAAATTTTACTTTATTTCAATGTGTTTTGAATGATAATGTTGTACCAGATTCCTTATAATATTGATTGCACTCTCATTATCACAACCCAAAGAAAGGGAGGAATTAATTGAACAAGTAGATCTTCCAACTGAGTTTCCATCCACATTAGTTGAGTTGCAGCTTGAGTAGCAGTAACATACTTAGCTTCATCTGTGCTAAGAGTTACTGAATTCTGTTTCTTGGTATTCCAACTAACACAAATTTTCCCTAGAAAGAAAACTCCACCAGATGTGGATCGTTGATCATCAACATTTCTTTCTCAATCAACATCTGAATACTCAAATAGATCAACATTTCCTAAGACATCATTCCTGATTCCAAAATTATTATTCCATTGATATATCTGAGAATTATTTTTCCAACAATCAAATGTGATTCTTTAGGAGCACTCTGAAATCCTGTAAATAAAGTAACAACATAGACGATGTCGGGTCTTGAGGCAGTCAAATATAACATACTTCCAATCATCTTTCTAAACTCTTTCTAATAAACTTCCTTGACTTATCTATATATAGACAACTTAGTTCCCACTAAAATTGGTGTTGACAATGGTTTCAAATTCCATGCCAAAATTATTCATAAGTTCCTTAGAATACTTTTCCTGAGATAGAAAAATGTGATTCTTCTTTTGTAAAATTTGTATCCCCAAAAAGTATTTCATTTATCCTACCATGGACATATCAAATAAATTCTTTATCTCCTCAAAAAATCTCTCACATGATCTTTCATAATTACCAGAAAAGATAATGTCATCGACATAAACAATTATGATCAGTGAAAACTCTTGACACTCCTTGATGTAAAGATTTCTGTCAAATATACCTTTCTTAAAATTCATGTTCCTCAAGAAAGTATCTAATTTAGAATACCATGACCTCAGAGCTTGTTTTAGCCCATACAAATCCTTCTTCAAACTACACAAATAAATTTCATCCTTCCCAATAAAAATCCACAAGGTTGATCAATGTAAACTTCCTCATCAAGGTCACCATTCAAGAATGCATATTTTACAACCATTTGAAAGATTTTGTAACCTTGTTGTGCAGAAATAGCAAGAAATATTATGATTGTTTCTAATATTTATACTAGAGAAAAGGTTTCATCAAAATCAATGCCTTCAATTTGTGAATACCCTTTACAAACCAATCTTTCTTTGTTTCTTATTACTTTACCTTATTCATTCATCTTGTTCTGAAAAATCATCTTTGTACTAATAATGTTCTTGTTGTACAGATTGGGTACAAGTTCCCAAGTATCATTCTTATCTATCTGATCAAGATCTTAATTCATTACCTGAACCCATTCTGGATGCTCAAATGCTTCATTTACATCATTCAGTTTAACTTTTGAATAAAGATAAGTATGTGTTATAGTATTCGTTGTTCTTCTTGTTTGAACTATATGATGTTTATCTCCAATAATGTTCTAAGCCTCCACTTGTTTCCTCAGCCTAGGATGAGGTGTTTGAACTTCATCCTCATCACTCAAGATTTTTAAGTCAGATTCCTTTTCTTGAGTAGGATTAACATAGTCTGAAACATTATTAGAATCATTAAAAAAATCTTCTCTATCCTTCTCAACTTCCACATTAGCATATGACAACTTTTCTTTCTCAACATTTTCAACAACTTTTACATCTTAAGAATCATTAATTATTCATGTTTCTTTGTTGAGATATCTATATCCTCTTCCTTCTGGAGAATAGACAAGAAAAATTCCATCATCTCATCTTTTATCAAACTTTCCATGGTTTCCACCTTTTTTCTTTATAATGCATGGACTCCCAAAAACTCTTAAGTGTTTCAGACTTCGAGTTTTTCCATAAAAAATTTCGCATCGAGTCATATCTGAGTTTGGAATATAGAAAAATTGGTTATGAATATACACAGCAGAGCTCATGGATTGCCTCCAATAATAATGAGAAAGTCTATGTTCAAGTAACACAGTTCTCCCCAATTCCACCAGATTTCGATTCTTTCTTTCCGCAACCCCATTTTGTTGAGGTGTTTCTAGTGAACTGAACTCATGCCAAATTCCATGCTTCTTAAGATAACATTCAAACAATTCATTCTTATATTCACCACCATTATTTTTTATCAACTTCTTCATTGAATAATCACATTCCTTCTCTTCTTTCCTCCTGAAACTCTTAAACATTGTTAGAGCATCTCACTTTTGTCTCATGTACACAACACAAGTAATTCGAGTAAAGCCATCAATGAAAGTAATGAAGTAATTATCTACATTTGTATATTTCTTGCTCATTGGTCCACAAATATTAGAGTGTATGAGTTATAAGGGTCTTTTGAGAAAATTTCAACTCTCTTATGCATAGAGTTTGTAATATTCCCTTTATCACAAGTAGTGCAACACCAATCTCTTCTTCTTGATAAATCAGGAATATCTCGGACACTATATCACTTTGATAACTTGTACTTACTTCTCTAACGCATATGCACCATCATTTTATTCCATAACTAATTTTCATCCACCACACCCATGTAACAAGAGTTCTTCACTTCACCAACTTGGAATAAATTCGCTCTTGTACGTTAGCCTCTTGTAACTATATTTCCATCATTTTCACTTTTTATAAAAAATCCATATTTTCTAAAGATAACTTTGTTACCCTCATCACAGAGTTGTGACACACTTATTAGGTTATTTTTCAGCCCATCAACATATATTTTTTTCTTGAATTTCATATTTTCTTTTCCAATGATGGCTGATCCAACACCTTTAATCATCAAAGATTCATCATTACCAAATGTCACTATTCCTTGTTTGAAGTATTTCACATTATTTAGCATATTTAAGTCTCCTTTAATATGAGAGGAACACCCAATATCAAGAATCCATGGGAATTATCCTTTTGTATCTTTCAAAGAAGTTTCGACAACAAGAGATTTTTTTCTTCCTTTTCTTCAACTTTATATTGTGCTTCCTCCAATTTCCTAGACAAGTTAATGTATTCTGGTTAGACAACCATGCACTCTTTATTTTAGGACTTAGAAAACCTGACCATTTTAGATTTTAAAAACTACGGCTTTTGAGGGTTATTAATAAACTTTTGTTGCTATGGTAACACAATAAGGCAGCCCTTAGCAAGATTTCCAGGTCGATCACATCTTTCACAAATAGTTTCCAATGGTTGGAACCTATTAAAAAAATTCACACCAACCTTCTCAGATATATTTTGAAATTTATTTTGAGATTTTCTCTTTTAAAAGGATTGAATCCCTCTCAATACTTTTCTTTCAAAACTTGTGGAATAGTTGTAATGTTTTTGGTTGAACTAACAAATATTTTCCATGTGTCCAAATCCACTACAATACCAGCAATAGCCATAAAATGAATATTTTCTTCAGAAACTTCCACACTGACTGGAGTTGTGAACATGCTTCTCAACAATCTTATTACTAGAAATATGCTATCTGTAGGACTTCATATTTTCAATTGTAAATTTCTTATTTATCTCAAATTACTATTCAGTCTTACTAGAACTAGAAGTGGTAGACATCTTTCTGGATGCAAGATTTTTAGATGCTTCTGATTTTTCAGTATTGCTAACATTGACCACATACATAACCTTTCCAATACTTCTCTTATCAATACCCATTCCATTTTTATTTTCAACCTTTTAAGGAAAAATTTGTTTATCCTTATTAGGATCATTCTTAGAAGAACATTCACCAAATTATGTAATAGAGTTTTTGAACCTTGTGTTCATTTCCTAAGCTTTAGAAAGTTTAGGTCGGATAAGTTCCAAATCATCTTCTTTTGACTTCATATTTACTTCCAAATGATCATTATGATTATTTTATCTCTCAAGAGAGTTTTTTAGATCATCAATATCCTTTTAAAATTTTTCTTTCTTGTTATGAAAAAATTCATGGTCAATTGATGAAGAGTTTTCATTTGTCAATTTCCTGTTTTTCTTCTCAAGCCTTCCGATCTTTCTCAAACATTCCTTCATATCTTCTTTTTGATACTGTTCAATTTAAGTTTATTTTTCTTTATTACTACTAATCTCATAATCATCAGTATTCACTATTTCAAAAAAGGAACTATTTCTAGCTTTCTCAGCAACAAATTTTTCAGATTCAGTCTCACTATCATCATCATCTTTATTTTTTTGACAAAAAGCTTCTTCTTTTTGATTTGAAGAACTTTTTATCCTTACCTATTATAGAATATTTATATTTTCTACCATGTTTCTTCCATGACCTTCTTGGTCTTCTGTCTTCTTCATCATTATCTTCATTTTTCCTTTTTGAGGGAAATTAGCTGTAAAGTGGACAACTGCTCCACATTCGAAACATTTCAAATAGAGTTTCCATTTGTATTTCCCTGTTCCTTTTTAAAATTTTTAGAAAATAATGAAAATATTTCACCAAAATTTTGACATACCTCATTTTCAGAGTCGGATTCACCAGCTTCATCTTCAATAAGAATTTTCTTTGACTTCTCTTTCTTTGCAGCCCTGAAAGACATTTCTCTATCATCTTTTACTTTTATCTTCATATTCTTCTCCCTTATCATTTCATAAGTAATGAGAGTACTATTAAAATCATCCAGCGATAACGTTTTAGTATCTCTGTCTTCCAATGATGAAACTTTAACATCAAATTTGTCAGGAAGAATTCTCAAGATATTTTCACCAACTATAGAATCATCCAACTTTTCACCAAGACATTTGATTGTACTGACA
>CAUJRU010001107.1:0-206063 GCA_963277665.1 Viscum album | reverse complement strand
AAAAAGGAGTAATAGGATGGAACCACTGATGTCCAGCCCAATCTAGATAGTGCAGTATAAAATATATAGTTCACTGGTATATAGAATAATAATAGAGAGATAAATAAACATCACCCGTACAGGTTCCTATGGGACACATAGCAGTTATACCTTCTTTAGCCTTTGACTGGTGTCAGAATGTGTAACCATTTCATTAATCAATTTTATCCAGTTTAAATATAATTTATATGAGAAAGATATTGAGGTTCTAAGATGTGACAAGAAAACATGTAATGATATTTAATAATGAAGTTCCAAGGTTATAACCATGGAAACATAGACCTCAAGTGTCAACAACTTAGTAATAACTATAGCCTCACATGGGGTAAGAGTGTAATCCAAGGATAACAGTCCAACTAATTCCACAATAAGAGGACTATCTAGTCTAAGAAGTTCATCCAAGGTAAAATGGTTCTAAGAAAAGATTGGGCTAGGATTTAACCATGGCACCTACTTGTCAATTCTGGAACCAAGGAGTGTATCTAAGGAATCTTGTTGTAATACATGAGGGATTATATGGTGTCATACCAGGCATCTAAAGTTAGACAAGGATCAGGTTCTATGTAGGTCTCAACCTAAGAAAGTTGTATCCTTGAATTCGGAATAGGGTCCTTGAGTGCTCAAGGCTTTCTCTCAAGTATCCAAGGTGAGCTTGAGTCAGGCCACACCTACTTTGATATAGAATTAATATAATATTCCATTTGGTTCAAGCCTTTCCTTTGATTAGTGTGACAAGGCCAAGTAGCATGAAACCCTTTAATCAAGTAATAATTAATCAATAAGTCAATTTTGTTCAACCCTAGCCTTTCATTAGTGTGACAAGGCCATGTAGCTTGAAACCACTCATTTAATCCATTTAAGGCATTTTCAATAATCAAGGTTCACTCTGGTACCTTCCATTAACATGGTAAGGGGTTCTATGAATACGCAACATATTTTTCAATTACATCTAATACGGCTAATTCATGTACTTCGTATACTTTACAATTTCTATTTCACATTTAATTATTACATTGAAGCACTTACATTAGGCGGGTTAAATGCTGTGCATACAGGGTAATTTCCATTCTGAAATTCAAAAGATAATTCAAGCCATTTAATATAGAAAATCATACCCTTAGAAATTTAAATCTAAGGCTCACCGAATGGTGGCTCAAACATGTCAACGTACTAAAATGAAAATTATGGGAAACAATTCTACATGGGTAATTCCAATATAAAAACCGGTCAAAGAACTTAAACGGTTCCTTGGTTATTTAATCATTTAAAAAGGAAAACTTAGTTATTTTAAATCCATTAGGGGTCATATATGACATAATTCAAACATAACATCAATTCATAAAGAAATATCAGTACAACAAGACAATAAATCCTAAAAGTCTAATAATTGTTTTTTAACTTGAAGACAGCGCACCTCCGTTGGAGGGGTTTTAATATATAAACATGATATTTCTTATGAAACAATCATTTATTACCTTTAACTCTTAAATCATGAAACATACTAAATTCAAGATTAAGAGGAATTTAATCTAATGTATTCACTGCATTAACTAAAAACAAAGAAAAAGTGTAGTAAGAAACTAATTAATGCATTAATAAATTTGAGGAATTGGAAGGGTACCCTTCCTCAAAGAGGAACCAAGCCAAAACCTGAAACTTGATAGATTTATAAACAACCACCCAGAACTGCTCAACATGTGTATGTACATACCTTCATATATACTATTTTAAGGCCAAAATAGTGCATCTTAGGATTATCAATGCTAAATTAATTTGGGGAAATATTCTCACTGGGTTTGATAATCAGGATATTTATATCATTCATCTTTTAGTATTCCATCATAAAAAAATGAAATTGCTTAAAAAAATTTAGAATCAAACCACTCCATTAACCTATGAATGCATCAACTGCTACCTTTGACTACAACACTAATTGATTATCAAGAGGTAATATGATGAAATTATGGGAAATCAACCAAGACTAAGAAATTACCAGGAAATCTGGGACTCCAGCATAAAAAAAATCACTACTGAGAAGGCCGGGAGGTCCAGGTCGTGAGCCGGGAGGCCGAGCCGGGAGTCGGGAGCCGGGAGCCACGAATCGGGAGCTGCGAGTCGGGAGCCGCGAGTCGGGAGCCGCGAGTCGGGAGCCGGGAGGCGGAGCCGGGAGTCGGAGCCCGGGGTTGGAGGCCGGGGAGGGGAGTCGGAGGCCGGGGAGGGGAGTCGGAGAGGAGAGGGGAGGGTCGGGAGTCAGTGGTCGGGGAGCGGCGTCGCGGCTTGGGGAGGTAGGGTAGAGCTCGATGCGTCGCGGATTTGAGGAGAGATTGAGGAGAGATTGAGGAGGAGCCCGATACAAGGGCTCGAAAAAAAATTAATACCCACGGTTTTAATAAAAACCGTGGGTATAAACAGCAAAAAAAACATACTATCCCCACGGTTTAAAGAACCGTGGGAATAGGTGCGTGGGGATAGACCCCATTTCCAGTAGTGAAACTGGCACTGCACCCCATCTCGCGCCCCCTGCCGGCTACACCATCCGCCGGCCGCACCGCCCGCCAGCCGCACCGCCCCTCCCCGGCCTCGCCCCCGCCGGCCACGCCGCCCGCTGGGCGCACCGCCCGACGGTCGCGCCACCTACCGACCGCGCCTTCCGCCGCACGTGCCTTCCACCGCCCGCGCCTCCCGTAGCCCATCCAAGCCACCTCGTGGCCTTGTTCCCTCACGACACCCTCCACGGATAAGCCGTCCTCGCGACTCTCCATGGCCCCTCGTGGCCCGCTGGGTCGGACCTAGTGGGTCAGGCCTAACCCAATGGGCTGGCCCGCCCAATGGGTTGGGCCAATCCCATTGGGTTAGGCCACATCGACCCAAACTGGGTCAGCCCAGACTAGGTCAGTCCGGGTGGGTCTGACCAGGTCAGACCGGACCCAGGCCCACTACGACCCATTTACGCTCCTTCAGCCATATCATTGGCACCAGACGTCCGTTTGGCGAACCATCAATGATGCTGAAAATCTTCGAGCGTGACGGTCCCTTTAAGTATACCCCACTGGATTTTAGGGTATAGTTGAGATACAGTCAGGTTGGATCATGCACGAATCCAACTGGGCCCCCGGGAGTAAAAGGATAACAACTCACAGACCGGGTGTCCGATTCACACGTCTTCTGTTGCGTCGAGACACCAATGATGTGGTGAACCTTTGAGGTACTTCTTCGTGGGAATTTGTGATAGTTTTTGTATCGACCATTAGATCTTGGAGAGGATACTCCCAAAGACGAGCGAGAATAGTGTGGAGACCTAGTAGCTGGATGAGACCTGACGACTACTGACCGTTTTGACTCGGAGTGACTCTACTAGCCCAGTGGGAAGCACCTTGTTGTCGCGGCAAACCCGAAGTGGGGAGCGCCTTGGTATCACAATAGACCCACGATACTCAATAGGAGGAGTACTTCATCAGGCTACGAGGGGGAGCGTGCTTGGTGACGTGGCAGACCCATGGTGGGGAGCACGCTTGGTGATGCAGAAGATCCATGGTATTCGACAGGCGGATTACCTCAGTAGTCCAAGGTTAGTGGGATGCATTCTTGGTGTTGCAGCAGGCCCACTGTACTCGATAGAGGAGGAGTTCTCCAGGAGCTGAGATTTAAATAATGTGACTAGGGATGTTATTTGATACTACCCCTAGAATAAAAATCCTGGTTTGAGCTGAGTCAGTTTTTCTGTGTTTTCCTCATGATTGAGATGAACCACTTGATAACGTAGGTATATGTATGAGCATATACCTAATTAGGGTTATCTGTTGATTTCATTCTTTGTGGTTTATCCTTGGTGGATTTTGTGAGACCTTGAGGGTATCGGGGTCCCTACTGAGTATCGTTATACTCACCCCTATACAGGCCATACCCGCACCTGGTTGGGTTGGTTGCAGACGACGGACAATGCTGACTGAGTCTGAGAGTACCAGGACTAGACAGTTCCTTGAGGTGGACCATATGGCTTGTCGGTACATGGAGGATATGGTTGTACATGGAGTTCTGAGGAGGAGATATTTACCTACCCTTCAGGTAGGAACCTTTTGAGGATGACTCATCGACTATTTTTCTTTTCTTTAGTTGTGCTTGTACTTTCATTTTCTTGTACTTTACGGTTGGTCTTGTATTTCTAGCCCCTTCCCCTTTTAGTACTCTTTGTTATACAGTTTTACTTAGTTTTTTGTATCCAGTTGTGTGCTTTCTTGTGTGTGTGTTTATAGGTTATAAAGGCAATGCCTTCCTGGTTTTAGGGAATTATGTCTTTGGTTCTAGTCGCCAGCCCCTGGCCTATAGAAGGCGGGCTTGGGGTAGTCACGGCACGGGCCCCAGGGGACGGGTCGTGACAAATTGGTATCAGAGGATTCAGTTCTACCATATAAATTAGGACTCTGATCTTTTCTTTGAAGCAATAGTGTTAAGTGTAATGAGTGTGGTTCTCAGTTCAGGGTGTCCAGTGTTGGTGCAGAGGATGATGTATCCATACACCAGGACCCTGTCTACTGATTTCCGACTCAGTGCATGAAAAAACTGACTACGTGTGTGTTTTTAAAAGTTTTCTTTAAGTCATCTCACATGGTCAGCTCACCAGGTATAACCTTTTTAACCATAGTGCACCTGTTTCATTTCAGGGTTCCTCCACACAAATAGCCGGTTAGAGTTCCGAGAGTTGTACGCACTGATAGCCCACCGAGTGATGAGGCCTCGGTGCAGGGCCCTCTTCCTATAGAGGCATCAATGGAGGCACAATGGTACCATTACCCATTGGGCCACCATTTCCACCAGACCCAACAGAAAACAGTGCATGCTGCTTGAGAACGTTGTACGAGTTCTATCGCCAGTGACCACCCAGGTTCAGGGGAGAGACGGACCCACAAGCAGCTGGGGATTGGCTGGAGGTCGTGCTGATAGTTTTCTGACTGGTAGGGACACCCTCTAATCTCATGGTGATTCTTTCTTCCAGAATTCTACAGGAAAAAGCATAAAGATGGTGGATCTTGATGCTGCATGTTTATTATTAGTTGACACTTCTCTGGGCAGACTTCAAGAGCCTATTTTGGGAAGAGTTTGTTTCAGCGACTCTTCGCACAGTGCGCATTAAAGAGCTATTTTTTTGTAGCAGGGAAATATGATTGTACCTCATTACTCAGCGAGGTTCAAAGTCCTTTCACGCTACTCCACCGATACAGTTTGGGACCCATTCATCAGGTCTCGGACCTTCGAGCAGGGACTCAGGTGGGAGATCAGGGATTCGGTGATCTCACTCCGCATCCCGATGCAGGCGGGGGTGTTTGAGAGAGCCCTCCTAGTGGAGAGTTTCCTTGGTGATCAGTCTCCAACAGTGAGATCCACCACTAGTCAACATGAAGCAATGTCTTTTTTAGCATGCAACAGACAGATGTCGCAGAGGTCCAAGAGGACCAGACATACTGGTGGACGGTAGCATGATTCATATTCAGTTGTGCGGGGAACCCGAGGCAGAGATATACATGCATAGAGCGAGCAGTGTTACTCATGTGGCGTGTAGTGTCACATGGATCGTGACTGTCCGACCCGTCATTTAGATGATCAGAATACGGTCAAAGAACCGCCTAGGAAGAGACAAATATTCGATCGAGGTGGTCCGTAGGGAGAAGGTGGACGTGGCAGAGGAGTTGGTCGTGCATCTGGTGGTGGGTAACGATTCGAGATATTTCTTCCACCACCACCAGGAGGTCCACCACGACCGTAGGGAGTAGGTGGACAGGGGAGATCCCAACTCCAGGTAACTAAGGATTATGATTATGGCACTCCAAAGATGATTCGATGTACAATCTATGTCTACTCCACCATAGCTGCAGTACTTATCGACACTGGTTCTAGTCATTCTTTTATTGCCACTTCCCTCGTTTAGAGCTTAGAGATTCTGACAGATCCGTTGGCTTGATCCTTATGGCTAGAGACTCCTACGTGAGAAGATTTGAATATTACACACTAGTGACGGCAGTGCGAGCTTACTCCAGGAAGCGAGAACTCCGGTTGGGATCTCTTAGTAGAAGCGTCGAGACCTTACAACGTCATCTTGGGTATGGACTGGTTATCTACAGTCCATGATCAGATTTACTAAATTAGGCAAAAAGTGTGGTGTGTCTGAATGGATGGGACCGGGTTCACCATCACCAACGATAAGGGAGACTTTGTAGCACAGGATGTACTTGCTGGGAGGAGAGTACAACTGATCACTAAATAGTTGGCTAGCCTTACCCTCAGAGCAGTTGATGTGGAGAGTCTAAGCAATCCTATAGTGGTGGAACAATATGCTGATGTTTTATCTGATGATGTTCCAGGTCTACCTCTTCATAGATAGGTTCACTTTTACATTTACTTGTACCCCAGGAAGGCACAAATATCTACACCAGCATGTCGGATGGCTCCAGCAAAGCTTCGTGAGCTGCGGGTAAAGCTGGAGGACTTGCAGGGGAAGGTATTGATCCGACCCAGTGTTTCACCTTGGGCAGCCCCGATTCTATTTTCCAACAAGCCAGATGGGAGATTGAGGATTTTTGATGACTATTAGTGCCTGAACTAGGTGACCGTAAAGAACATGTACCCACTCCCGAGGATTTACAACCTCTTTGATCAGCTAAAGGGAGCATGGTGGTTCTCGAAGATAGGCCTCAGATTAGGCTATCACCATCTCAGAGTGCGAGATGAGGATGTGAAGAAGACTGCCTTCAGATGTTGGACGACCACTACGAGTTCTTGGTTATTCCATTAGGTGTAACCAACGCTCCATCAGTGTTCATGGGACTCATGAATATGATATTCCAGCCATACCCTGATTTCTTTGTAGTATTATTCATCGATGTCATATTGATCTACTCGACTACTGAGGAGGAGCATGCCTATCATTTGCAGATAGTACTGGACACACTCCGAGATCACCAGCTTTATGGTAAGCTCTCGAAGTGCCATTTTTGGATCCAAGATGTTCACTTTCTAGGACATGTCATATCAGAGGCTGGAGTTGCAATAGATCCAGCTATGATTGAGGCAGTACATATTTAGGAGTCACCCATGAGTGTGACGGAGGTATGGCGTTTTCTGGGTTTGGGTGGATACTACCATAGATTTATGCCATATTTTTTTAGAGTTTCAGCATCACTATCATCCTTGACAAAAAGGGGAAACCCTTTGTGTGGTTGGATAGATACCAGCATATCATTCAGGAGCTGAGGTAAAGGCTGACTAGTGCCCCCATCTTGAGGCTTCCAGAGGAAGGTGTAGGGTACGTAGTCTATTACGGCGCATCAGGGACCAGAATAGGATGTGTCCTGATGTAGGAGCAAGCAGAAATCACATATGGTTCTCAAAATCTGAGACAACATGTGCAGATGTATGCTACCCATGAATTAGAGTTAGCAGCAATGGTCTTCGCCTTGAAGATATAGTGACACTATCTGATGGGTGAGTATTTTAACATGTACTCTGATCACAAGAGTCGCAGGTATATCTTCTCCCAGATGGACCTTGACATGATACAGCAACATTGGTTTGAGTTCCTCTAGGACTATGACTTTGATATAGTCTATACTCCTGGGAAGGGAAATGTTGTTGAAGATGCACTCAACAAGAGGTCTGGTATACAACTACTAGGTGAAGTGGTGGAGCAGCTAGCCGCTTTTCAGATATCCTTTGTCGATAGAGATGGAGCATCTTTCCTTTAGTCTCTTACAGTCACTCCCCCACTTCTTAAAAGAGTTAGGGTGGCGCTGTGTGGGGACGTTGACCGCGAGATGCGACATGCACAGATATCTACAGGACATGCACCTGATGGATTTTCTGAAGGTGGGGATCACTTCATCCTCTTCAGAGGACTTACCATGGTACTAGTGTCACTTCGGGAGGATGTGTTGAAGGATATCCACACATCCCCTCTAGTGGTACATCCAATAGTGGAGAATATGTAACTGGATCTCCGACGACAGCACTGGTGACCGAAAATTAAAAAGGCAGTAGCGGAGTTTGTCTCTCGGTGCCTCACTTGTCAGCAAGTGAAGGCAGAGCATCAGGTACCAGTAGGCTTGGTTCAACCTTTAGAGGTCCCATAGTGGAAGTGGGATGGGATATCAATGGACTTTGTGACTGGAGTTCCACGAATATCTAGGGATCATGACTCTATTTGGGTGACTGTTGACCAACACACCAAGTTGGCCAACTTCCTATCGATCAGATTGTCGGGTTCAGTAGAGAGCTTGGGACACCTCTATGTGCCAGTGATTGTGTGGATATGTGGAGTACCCATGACGATTGTCTCCAGTCGTGACACATGTTTTACTTCCAGTCTATGGAAGGGGTTGCAGGAGGTTTTCAGGACGCAGCTTCGTTTGAGCACCTCCTTCCATCTTCAGACGGATGGCCAGACTGAGTGGACTATTCAAACCCTCGAGGACATGCTATGTGATTGTGTCCTCGACTTAGTCCGCAGCTGGGAGGATCACTTTCATTTATTGTTGTTTGTGTACAAAAATAGCTATCACTCCACCATAGGGATGACACCTTTTGAGGCGTTGTATGAGTGACCTTTTAGATCACCCTTGTGCTGGACTGACCCACGTGAGTCAGCACTCATGGGACCAGAGATGTTATGGGCTACAACAGAGATGGTTCAGGTCATCCAGAAGTGGATGAAGACTGCAAATAGCAGGTAGAAGTTGTATGCTGATAGGATAAAGAGACCTCTAGAGTTCAAGGATGGAGACCACGTCTTTCTACGGGTCTCACCTCGACGAGGTTTACAGCGATTTGGCCAAGGAGGAAAGTTATATAAGAGGTTCGTCGGACCTTTTCAGGTTCTCAGCAGAGTTGGTGAGGTGGTATACCGCTTAGATCTTCCACCTTAGTTGCACTGGGTGCACGATTTCTTCCACGTATCCCAGCTGAGGAGATACGTGCATGACCCTTCTCACATCATCGACCATGGTGAGCTGGACATCGATGATGTGGTGACCCATATAGAGGTTCCAGTAGAGATTGAGGATCAACAGGAGCAGGTCCTTCGTGGATGGTCGATTCCTTTCGTGCGCGTTCACTCACTACTAGAAATTAATCCTTTACCCACAGTTTCAAACCATTGGTAAAGGCTACCAAACTGTTGGAATATCATATACCAATGGTTTGGAAAACTGTTGGAAAGTAAGGCGTGGCAGTAGCTCATTACCAATGGTATTTGTATAACTATTGGGAAATGAAATGTAATTGGAGTATTTCCAAAGGTTTGTAAAACCGTTGGCAATACTGACAGTGTAATCCTATTTTACCAACGGTTTAAATAACCGTTGGTATATAGGAGTGTTTCCATGTTTTACCAACAGTTTTAGAAAACTGTTGGTAAAAAAATCTACAGAACTATACCAATGGTTTTAGTAAACTATTGGTATAATGTATTACCATAATTTCACAGCCCAGCCACCTAAAATCTCCTCCACCACACACTCAACTACACACCTGCATACACTCTTAAAAACAACAAAAACACTAGCTATAGCACACAAAAGCACATAAAAACAGGATACTATTATAACCATGGAATGTACCACAATTATAATCATGTATATGAACCCAATTACCTTATGCCATACAAAATTCATAATTTAATTCTCAATTGAATACATTCAGAATGAATTATGTAATGAATTATGAATTATGAATCAATAAAACATACAAAATTAATTATGTTTCATACATAATTCTTAATTATATATAACACATATATAATATGACATACAAGGGGTTGGGGGTGTCTCCGGAGGTGGGGGTGTCCAGGGGTGAGGGGTTGTCCATGGGGGTGGGGGTGTCTAGGGGGGTAGGTTATACAGAATTATGAATACATACAAAATTTCATTTTCTATAACACATACATGATTGAATTCAGAAATTAGAAGCTAATAACCCCAAAATAAAGTATCAAGAGAATCCAAATACATTTGGTCGGGTTTCTGTATTCCAGTACTTTTTACTTAAAATGAAGTCCATTTTAAAAAAAAGGCATACACATAGAGTGATACCAGCCACAACATGCCTCAGATTCAGGCAGGGTTGACTCGTACACGTCATAGATGAATCATGGATTGTTTTTATAAAGTATCAACATAATATTAATGCGTTTGGTTGGTTTTCTGTATGTCAGTTGTTGTTTTCACTTAAAATGTTTTCCATTTCAATTAAAGGTGAGACTCTTTGAGCGGTGCCGGCCACACTGCACCTCTGATTGAGGCGGGGTTGACTCTTACACGTCACATACGAACCATGGATATTTTTTCAAAAGTATCAACACAATCCTAATATGTTTGGTGAGTTTTCCGTATTCCACTTGTTGTTTTCACTTAAAATCTGGTCATTTCAAAAAAAAAGTGAGACAGTTTGAGTGGTACTGGCCACACCAGCCCTCGTATTGAGAAAAAGTTGACTCATACACATCACATATGACCTATGGATCATTCTCCTAAAGTTTCAATAGAATCCGAATTCGTTTGGTCAGTTTTCTGTATGTTAGTTGTTGTTTTCACTTAAAATGATGTTCATTTTAAACAAAAGAGAGACACTTTGAGTGGTGCCGGCCACACCGCACCTCGTATTGAAGCGGGATTGACTCGTATATGTCACATATGACCCATGTATCATTGTCCAAAATTTTAAACAGAATATGAATGCATTTGGTCAGTTTTCCGTATGTCAATTGTTGTATTCACTTAAAATGATGATCATTTTAAACAAAATAGAGACACTTTGAGTGGTTCCGACCACACCACGTTTTGAATTGAGGCGGGGTGGACTCTTACACGTCACATATGACCCATGGATCGTTTTCCTGATGTTTAAACAGAATCCGAATGCGTTTGGTTGGGTTTCCATATGTCGGTTGTTGTTTTCACCTAAATTGATGTCCATTTTAATCAAAAGAGAGACACTTTGAGTGGTGTTGGCCACACCGCACCTCGGATTGAGGAGAGGTTGATTCATACACATCAAAATGACCCATGGATCGTTTTCCTAAAGTATCAACACAATCCGAATATGTTTGGAATGATTTTGACCGTTAAATGCATGTTTTGGCCATTTACGACACGCAGAGTGCATTTTCGGCCATCGCGATCACACGACACCTCCGCTTGACGTGTCTTCTTGCCGACCATTTCACAATTCAGTAACCATTTTTTTTCCAATTTCATGGCATTCATAGGTCATTCGACTGGTATCGACCACCCAACACACGTTTTTTCAAGCATTCCAAACACCTAAAAACACTTATTTAGTCGTGCCGCGCAAACCAAGCATTCGAATGATGTGTCGTCTCTCGTACACCACACAAATAATATTTAGGGTGTTTTCTTGTGATTTCGAGTCATTTGGCATGAATTTGACCATTAAATGCATGTTTTACCATTTATGACATGCAGAGTGTATTTTCGGCCACCGTAGTCACACGACACCTCTGATTAACGTGTTGTCTAGTTGAACATTTCAAAATTCACCCACCCTTTGTTTGCATCCACTTTAATGACATTCTGAGGCCGTTTGGTCAGTTTCGACCACCCCATGCACATTTTTCAGGCGTTCCAAACACCTAAAAAACACATATTCAATCGTGTCGTGCAAACCGCGCATCCGAATGATGTGTCGTCTCCTCTTACACATCACGAATAATAATTAGGGTGTTTTCATGTGATTTCAAATCATTCTGATGTCGTTCGGAATAATTTTGACCGTTAAAAACATGTTTTGGCCATTTACGAGACACAAAAAGCGTTTTTGGCCACCGCGGTCACACAACCCCTTGGATTGACGTTCCGTCTAGCCTCCTTTTTCACAATTCATCCACCCTTTGTTGTTATCTGATTTAATGGAATTCTGAGGTCGTTCGGCCGGTATCGACCACCCCACGCACGTTTTTCAAGTGTGCCAAACACCTAAAAAACACATATTCTGTCGTTCCATGAAAACCGTGAGTCCAAATGACAAGTCATCTCCTCGTACACCTCATGAATAATAATTAGGGTGTTTTCCTGTGATTTCAAGTCATTACGATGTCTTTCGGCATGCATTTGACCCTTAAATGCATGTTTTGGCCATTTAGGACTCGCGAAGTGCGTTTCCAGCCACCACGATCACACGACACCCTCGATTGATGTACCGTCTGGCCGACCATTTCAGAATTCACCCACCCTTTTTTGTTGTCCGATTTGATGGCATTATGAGGTCGTTCGGCCGGTATCGACCTCCCCACGCACGTTTTTCAACCGTGCCAAACACCTAAAAACACATATTCAGTCATGCCACACAAACCACACGTTTGAATGACGTGTTGTCTCCTCGTACACCTCACGAATAATAATTACGGTGGTTTCATGTGATTTCAAGTCATTCTGATGTCGTTCAACATGCATTTGACCGTTAAACACATGTTTTGGCCATTTACGACACGCAGAGTGCGTTTTCAACCACAGCGTTCACATGACACCACCAATTGACATGCCGTCTAGCCGACCATTTCACAATTCACCAACCCTTTGTTGTTGTCATATTTCATGGCATTCTGAGGTCATTCGGCCAGTATCGACCACCCCACTTACATTTTTCAAGCGTGCCAAACACCTAAAAACACATATTCAGTAGTGTCGTGGAAACCGTGTGTCCGAATGACATTTCGTCTCCTCTTACACCTCAAGAATAATAATTAGGGTTCTTTCATGTGATTTCAAGTCATTCCAATGTCGTTCGGTATGTATTTGACAGTTAAACGCTTGTTTTGTCCATTTACGACACGCGGAGTGCGTTTTTGGCCACCGTGGTCACACGACACCTCCAGTTGACATGTCGTCTGGATGACCATTTCACAATTCACCCACCCTTTGTTTTCATCTGATTTCATGCCAATCCGAGGTCGTTCGGCCAGTTTCAACCACCCCACGCACGCTTTTCAAGCGTGTCAAACACCTAAAAACACATAATCAACCGCACCACACAAACCATGCATTTGAATGATGTGTCGTCTCCTTTTACACCTCAAAAATAATAATTAGGGTGTTTTCGTATGATTTCAAGTCATTACGATGTCGTTCAGCATGCATTTGACCATAAAACGCATGTTTTGGCCATTTACAACACGCAGAGTGCATTTTCAGCCAGCGCGGTGACACAACGCCTCTGATTGACGTTCTATCTGGCCGACCATTTCACAATTCACCCACAGTTTTTTTTTCATCCGATTTCATGGCATACCGAGGTCGTTCGACCGGTTTCAACCACCCCACACACGCTTTTCAAGCATGCCAAACACCTAAAAAACACATATTCAGTCGTGTCATGCAAACCGCGGGTTTGAATGACGTGTCATCTCCTCTTACACCTCACGAATTATAATTAGGGTCAAGTCATTACGATGTCGTTCGGCATGCATTTGACCGTTAAACGCATGTTTTGGCCATTTACGACACGCGGAGTGAGTTTTCGGCCAGCATGGTCACATGACACCTCTGATTGTCAGGCTGTCTAGCCGACCATTTCACAATTCACCCACCCATTGATGTCGTCCGATTCCATGGCATTCTGAGATCATTCGGTCAGTTTTGACCACCCCACGCACGCTTTTCAAGCACCCCAAACACCTATAAACACATATTCATCCATGTTGTACAAACCATAGGTCCGAATGGCATGCATTTTCCTCGTACACCTCACAAATAATAATTAGGGTGTTTTCGTGTGATTTCAAGTTTTTCTGATGTTGTTCGGCATGCATTTGACCGTTAAATGCATGTTTTGGCCATTTATGACATACGAAGTGCATTTTTGGCCAGCACGGTCACACGACACCTCTGATTGATGTGTCGTTTGGCTGAACATTTCACAATTCATCCATCCTTTGTTGTCATCTGATTTCATGGAATTCTGAGGTCGTTCGACCGGTATCGACCACCCCACACACATTTTTCAAGCGTCCCAAACACCTAAAAAACACATATTCAGTCATGACATGAAAACGGCGTGTATGAATGATGTGTCATCTCCTCTTATACCTCACGAATAATAATTAGGGTGTTTTCGTGTACTTTCAAGTCATTCCGATGTCGTTCGGCATGCATTTGACTGTTAAATGCATGTTTTGGACATTTACGACATGTGGAGTGCGTTTTCAACCACTGCGGTCACACAACACCTCCTATTGACGTGTCGTCTGGCCAACCATTTCAAAATTCAGCCACCCTTTGTTGTTGTCCGATTTCGTGGCATTCGAGGTCGTTCGGCCGGTTTCGACCACCCCACGCACGCTTTTCAAGCGCGCCAAACACCTAAAAACCACATATTCATCCGTGCCATGAAGAACACACGTCATAATGACATGTTTTATCCTCTTATACCTAATGAATAATAATTAGGGTGTTTTAGTGTGATTTCAATTCATTATGATGTCGTTCGGCATGCATTTGACCTTTAAACGCATGTCTTTGCCATTTACGACACGCGGAGTGCGTTTTCGACCACCGCGGTCACACAACACCTCTAATTGATGTGCCGTATGGCTGACCATTTCAAAATTTACCCCCCCCCCCTTTGTTTTCTTCCGATTTCATGGCATTCTGAGGTCATTCGGCCGATATCGACCACCCCATGCACGTTTTTCAAGCGTGCCAAACACCTAAAAACACATATTCAGTCGTGTCGTGCAAACCGCGCATCTGAATGACGTGTCATATCCTCATACATATCAAGAATAATAATTAGGGTGTTTTCGTGTGATTTTAATTCATTCCGATGTCGTTCGGCATGCATTTGACCGTTAAATGCATGTTTTGGCCATGTACGACACATATAGTGTGTTTTCAGCCACCGCGGTCAAACAACACCTCAGATTGACATTCTGTATGGATGAGAATTTCACAATTCACCCACCCTTTGTTTTCATCTGATTTCATGGCATTCCGAGGTCATTCAGCTGGTATCGACCACCCCATGCACGTTTTCAAGCATGCCAAACATCTAAAAAACCCATATTCAGCCGTACCATGCAAGTTGCGCGCCCGAATGATGGGTTGACTCCTCGTACACCTCACAAATAATAATTGGGGTGTTTTTTTGTGATATCAATTTATTATGATGTCGTTTGGAATGCATTTGATCGTTAAACACGTGTTTTGGCCATTTACGACACACAGAATGCATTTTCGGCCACCGCGATCACACGACACCTCTGATTGACGTGCCGTCTAGTCAAGAATTTTAAAATTCACCCACCCTTTTTTGTCGTCTGATTTAATGGTATTCCGAGGTTGTTTGGCCAATTTTGACCAACCCACGCACGCTTTTCAAGCGCACCAAACACCTAAAAATCACATATTCAGCCGTTCCATGAACACCATGCATCTGAATGATGTTCTGTATCCTCGTACACATAATGAATAATAATTAGGGTATTTTCGTGTGATTTTAAGTCATTTCGATGTCTCTTGGCATGCATTTGACTATTAAACGCATGTTTTGTCCATTTACGACACGCGAAGTGCATTTTCGGCCAGTGTGGTCACACAACACCTCCGATTGATATGTCGTCTAGACGACCATTTAAAAATTCACCCACCATTAGTTGTCGTCTGATTTCATGGCATTACGAGGTCGTTCAGCTAGTTTAGACCACCACACGCACGCTTTTCAAGCGTGTCAAACACCTAAAAAACACATATTTAGTCGTGCCGCACAAACCGCTGGTCTGAATGATGTTCTGTATCCTCGTACACCTAAAATATAATAATTAGATCATTTTACTAATGTATCTACACAATCTGAATGTGTTTGGTTGGTTTTCTGTATGCCAGATGTTGTTTTCACTTAAAATGTTGTCCATTTCAAGGAAAAGTGAAACACTTTGAGTGGTGTCGGCCACACCACGCCTCATATTGAGGCGGGGTTGACTCATACATGTCAAAAATGACTCATGGATCATTGTCCTAATGTTTCAATAGAATATGAATGCGTTTGATCAGTTTTAAGTATGCTAGTTGCTATTTTTACTTAAAATATTGTCTATTTCAAATAAAAGTGAGACACTTTGAGTGGTGCGGGCAACACTGCAGCTTGGATTGAGGTGGGGTTGACTCTTACACGGCAAAAATGACTAATGGATTGTTTTCCTAAAGTATCAACACAATATGAATGTGTTTGGTTGGTTTTCCATATGCTAGTTGTTTTTACTTAAAAGAGTATCCATTTTAATCAAAAGAAAGACACTTTGAGTGGTACCGGCCACACCGTGCCTCGGATTGAGGCGGGTGGGGGGCTATCAAGGGGGGCTATCTGGGGTCTAGGGAGGAGGGTGTGGGGCTGTCTGGGGTCTCGAAATGAGGGTTGCTAATGTATCTAAAACTCTATCTAGGTATCATACATCGAATTCTGACAGGATTGTGAACCGCCGCGGGTTGTCATCCTGTAGCAGGGCCAAGTCACGGCATTACCGTGGTGTGACCGCGGCGTGATCACGGAGTGACCGCGGCGTGACCGCGGTGTGACATCGGCGTGACCGCAGCGTGACCACGGTGTGACCTCGGCATGACCGTGGCATGTTGTCCCAGTCGAGCGACATCTGTAGGGAAGCATCTTCAGGTGAGGATTCCAAATAAATCCTATGTAGTTGTACTTCACATTATAGAAACTGATCTTATGTTATAAAAAACTGACTCTTGATTTAGGATTATGGTATGATAAAGATATATATTTTATATTCGTTGTTTTTAAATGTGGTACTAGGTTTTTCAAACTACTAATTGAGAGTCAAATTATCACACCCTAAACTATCACTGTGAGTTTTTGCAGACAGCGCACTTCCTTTGGAGGGGTTTTATTATAAAAACATGACTTTATTTATCAAATGAAACAATTATATTAAAGAAAACTTATTCAATATTTGAAATTAAATATAATTAAGTAGAATTAAGAAAGAAACAAAAATCAATTTAAATCATTCTTAAATTAAAGATTCTTCCATATTTGGTCAAAAATAAAAAGTTATACTGAATTCAAAAATATCCATACCAGAGTGAAAAACCAGGTTAAAAAATAAAGAGTTATACAGAATTCAAAAATGCAATGGATCAATCTGTCCCTGATCACCATCACCATCATCACTATCATCATCAGCCTCATCCTCACCACCATCTCTGTCCTCGTCGTCATCCTTGTCATCGTCCTCATCCTCTCCCTCGGTCCCATCCTCGACCTCAACCCCATCCTCGCCCTCGTCCCCATCCTTCCCCTTGTCCTCATCCTCACCCTCGTCCTCTTCAGTATCCTCGTCATCACCAGAAACGTTATCATCTCGACCGACACTAGAACTGATGCCTGGTGCATTGGATAATGCACCCATCGACGACATATATGTCTGACAAGCCACACTGGCCTCTGTTGGAAGTGATGAAGATAAAGCTTTGATCAGTTTCATAAATTATTTATCCCTCGTTTGAACCTGTTCTTCCAACTCTGTGACCCTTTTATCAGACTGTCTTGCATGCTCCTTGACCTTTTCCAACTCTGTGGTACTAGAATGGATACCTGGAGAGGACCAATACCACGTCGGGACTATATTCTTTCCAGGTCGGCACCGTACTCGACCAGAGTGCTCATCTCCCAAAACCTAATATAAATGATCGTGTGGCCCAAAATTGTCAGGATCCTGGGCATCAAGGTCCTCTAAAGTAGCCTGTTAAAAATTTTAATAGATTATTAAATTTCAAAATAGATATTAAACTTTTAAATAAAAAAATTAAAACTTATAATCTTTTCTTTTGTCAGTTCATTAACCGCAGTTCCATCTTTTTTCCTTCTACTCGAGCAAAACAATTTTTCTCGAGGGATACATCCTTCAATATTCAATTTGTTCTTCTGTAATGAAATTGAAACAATATAAAGTGCAAATATAATCATATATTCAATATTCAATAAATCACATAATTTATGTAGGAAACAATAAAAAGGGAAAGTCCTAAAGAAAAATTAGAAATAACTATATCATACCAGCTACATATCATGATCTAACATAGTTGTGATCCTCAAAGTGTGGAGGTATTGCTTTGAATCAAGGTTTTTTTTATTTTCTAAAAAGTTTCCAAATTAATTTTTAATTATAAATAAGATAATATTAATGAAAAATTGGAAAACATTCATTTAAATACATTAAATGGGATTAATACCTTAAATTTTGCATTCTCCCAATAGGTAATCATTTGGTGATATTGCTATATCGGGAAGTCATCCACGATAGGTAATGTCTCCAACTCTGTGCCCACTCTATCCCACCAGCCAATATACAGCTCCTACTTATAAGCTCTCCAAAGCTCTCCTAGATCCTTTAAATGTGCTGGTCTTGCACCTTCGCCATCAGGGAAGTTAAACCAAAGCTGAAACCCAATAGATTAATTCATATAAATACAAAAAAAACTACTTTAAATCCAATAGAATGTTTACCCATATTTGTGTACATACATTATCCTTGACTTTGTGTGGAAGATTTCTCCAAGAGAGAGGGATGACCAGAATGATGTCGGAGTATTTGGCTAGCGTTGCAAAAAAACCCTGACATTCCTGCCCAGATTTATCAATCATCTTTCCATCATCATTGTATTCAACCATCAATTGTGTTTGGTGGTTCCATACCGCACACAAGCGAGTATGACCCCTCCCCCGCATCCTATCAGTAGATGAATCTATTATTAATGAAAAAAATATAAGTACAAGTTATAATAACAATAAATTTTGGTATAAAAATTTGATAGAGTTATATAAATATTCCAGTGGTAGTTGGATCAATGGGAATCACTGGATATGCATAAGCTGAAGAAATATCCTATACAGGTGCAGTGTCCCTCAGTGTATGCTCCTCAGCCACATACTGTGTCAGAGTAAGAGTCTAAGAAGGTGGAATATAATAGCTCAGATATAATGAACCAGAAGCAAAAGATGATGGAACAGACGTCTAGACAATTGGTAGTGTAAATATCAGAGGCCTAAATATACCGTGTGTCCCTAAAGACACACCAGGATCAAAAGGGGGTGTAGAAGATACGTCTGTGGTAGGGGCATAGTCCAATCATGTAAGAATAGTGGATCATCTAACTCTCACACCACGATCCCTCGTACCACCGACCTCAGTTCCGTGACCTCTATATGATCGTCTAACTCTGACACCACCACCCCCTCCTACCACCAACATATGTACTGGGAGAAATATCAGGCTCCTCGTCTAATATCTCTCGTCTAAGGGGTGGATCCTGAAAAAATGTTTAACACAAAAGTAAACACGTGATCTAATAAGTTATTGAAATATATATATTTGAAATAAAATACTCACAACAGGGATGAGTGATAGAATGCCCATCTCTGTCATGCGATGATTATTTTCTGTCATCTTTTTCCACAGCCTCTCTTAAATGGGTGTCATTTCCTGCAATGAAAAAAATATGGAAGTAATTAAAAACAGATAACTAATGTGTAACCCAAATAACAAAATATATAAAAACCATTCTGATAAAAAAACATAAGGAAACATAAGATTTATTAGGGATAGGCCATGTATACTTACATGGCTATCCAAGTCATGTACTATGTACATTCCTATGTACATTCCTTGGACACTGGATTATCGTAGACACCATGTCAACCGTTATACACACCATGTGAACCCTTATACCATATCTTCATTATTACAACCATTAATAACAACATATTAAACAACATCACTTGTCAAAGATAATAAAATTGAACATAAATCAATAATAATATTGGATATATCAAGTAAAATTAATTAATACTATATTACATCCTAAATGACCACCCACAACCATGATTAATGACCACAAAGATCCCCTTTTGGCCAAATAAAAATTGAAAACAACATCACTTGTCAAAGATAATCAAATTGAACATAAATCAATATTAATATTGGATATGTCAAGTAAAATTAAATCATACTATATTACATCTTAAAAGACCACCCACAATAATGATTAATGACCACAAAGATCCCCTTTCGACCAAATGAAAAGTGAAAACAAAAACATATAATTTCAGAACAACTAAATCAAGGAATCACTTACAGATTTGATTTGTAGAAGAAAAAAATTCCTTGATTGAAGATGGATCGATATGTGGAATAAGTTTGGCAGGAGGAAGATTGGATTTAGGGCATGCTGAGTGGAACTGCAATCGGAAATCGAGCGGAGGGGGAATGGATGACCAACTGTATTTAGGGTGATTTTCTCCCAACTGTTTTTAAAAACCGTTGGGAATGAATTTATTTACCAACGGTTTAAAAAAACTGTTGGTAAAAAGGTGATATCAAAGGCCTTTACCAATGGTTTTTCAAAACCATTGGTAAAATCTTGTATAAAATCATTTATACCAACAGTTTACATAAACCATTGGTATACATAGAAACTCCCAAATGTTTACAAAAACCGTTACAATGTAAGTGTTGGTAAAAGTGTCATTTCCAATTGTGACTGGAAGCATGGGAACCTCTAGGAGAGCACATGGGAGTAGGATGCTAAGATGTGTGCTCAATACCCCCACTTGTTCCCTTAATTTGAGTTGTGGATTATTGGGACATAAAGCCTGAGGTGGGGAGAATGTAAAGACCCATAATTTCCATGTATTTTTTTTAAAATATATTTTAATTTTACAAGTCCATGAAAATTGACTAGGCGTGCTTTCGAGGCCCGGTGTGACCAGAATCAATTTCTGATGTTTTTTTCAGGTACGTTCAATAAACGTGCGAGCGGGTTTTTCTAACTTTTGAATCGGTGCTCGGAATTAAAATATGAGGGCATAGTTGAACTCGTATCACCAATATTCTCTTAAGGAGGCTTTCACCTATATAGTAGATGTTCGAGAGGGAAAGTTAGTTTTTGGGTTTTTTGTGTTAGAATAATATAAAAATAAAAGTGCGTGAAATTTTTATTTTTATTTTCAACACCCATGTGGGTGTTGGGAGGTGGGGTCCATTAGAACTAAACCTCAAAGTGGAAGTAAAGGTGTGGGGACCACAATACCTTAACCTCCCATGAGAGGTTGTGGTAGTGGGGACCGCCCAAACCTAACCTCCCATGAGAGGTTATGGTAGTGGGGACCACCCAAGGCCTAACCCCATGAAACTCCCCTTTTATTGGGAGAAAACCTCAACTCCCAAATACATATAAGAAAACCTCTCAACCCCCCCCCCAAATGTAGAGGAGTCTCTTGAATTCCTCCACATAAATTGTGACAACACACATATCTTTATTATGCCAACCCTCTATTAGTTAATTCTTTTTTGAATATTGTGCCAACAACTTAATAGATATTACAATCTATTACATTGGGCTACCTATTCATTTTTTGGAATGGGAGGATTGGGAGAACTTGGGATAAAGATCTCCATGAATAAATCTTCTTCCACGAAGAACTCTACCTCCATGAAGAATGTCGATGTCTTTGACCTTCTTCCTCGGGACTTCTTCCGACATGGGACGTCCTCATCTGAGGCGAACTAATGAACGAGCTTGGATTGGAGGTGTGTGGAGAACAAGACGAATGTCAGAGACTTCACATTCTTCCTTACGTCATCATCATTAGTGAAATATATGAGGTAGGGGTTTATTTGCGTGGTAATACTTTCCTTGAATTTTTTTCGGTTTGGGAATGAATAGTTGTGCAGGTTGTAAAGTTTGAAATTCTTCATTCTTATTTCTTGTTGAGCTAAATGCTTCAACCCTAAATGTGGAGGGTGCAGGCCAAGCCAACATGGTCTGACCCCTCCATCGTTCTTATCTGTGGTGTTATTTGGAATGAAAGAAGGCGAGGAAGGTGACGAAGGTAATGACGTCGCCACCCGTGGCCACCGCGACCCGCGCCGCCCCCGCGGCGCTCCGAACTTCTGGATGAACCGGATGCGCGCCCTCGCCACACTGCGCCACCCTGAGATGAATTGGCCCCATGCCACAGCTTGCGCCGCCCGCCGGCCACGCCATTCGCCCGCCGGGTACACCTTCCGCTACCCGCAGCCCTCCGAACCTCCCCGACTCGCGCCGCTCGCGACCCTTTAAACTGCCCTGCGGCCTCTTACCCTTGCGGCTCTCCTTGGCCACTTCCGACTGGCTGGGCTAGACCCAGCTGGCCGGGCCAAACCCAACAGGCTAGCCCGCCCAACGCGCTGGGACATACCCAATGGATTTGGTCGGGTAGGACCAGACCTGGGTCCACTATGACCCATTTACGCTACTTCGACCATATATTTGGCATCAGTCGTCTGTTTGACATACCATAAGTGGTGCTAGAAATCATGGACCGTGACGGTCCCTTTGAGTATACACCACTAGAGTTTGGGGGTATAGTTGAGATATGGTCAGGCTCGATTGTGAATGAATCCAACCGGGCCCCTGGGAAAAAAGGCTAATAACTCACAGACCGGGCGTCCGATTGACGTGATGTCTGTTGCATCAAGACCCCTATGACATGGTGAACCTTTGAGATACTTCTTTGTGTGACTTCGTGGGACTTCATTATTGTTGGAGTATCGACTAGTAGATCGTGGAGCTGATCCTCTCAGACACAAGAGAGCGTAGTGCGGAGACCTAGTAGCTGGATGTGACCTGACGACTATTGACAGTTTTGACTCGGAGTGACTCTTATAGCCCATTAGGGAGAACCCTAGTGTCACGGAAGAACCACAGTGGGGAGCGCTTTCACGTTGCAGAAGACCCACGGTACTCGACAGGAGGAGTACTTTAGCAGGGTACGAGGGGGAGTGTGCTTGGTGACGCGACCGACCCACGGTGGGGAGCGCGCTTGGTGACGCGGAAGACCCACGGTACTCGACAGGAGGAGTACCTCAGCAGTCCAAGGTTAGTGCGAAGTGCGCTTGGGTTCATAGTAGGCGCATTGTACTCGATAAAGGAGGAGTTCTCTAGCAGCCAAGGTTTTGATAATGTGACTGAGGATGTTACTTGATACAACCCCTAGAATAAAAATCATGGTTTGAGTTGAGTCAGTTTTTCTGTGTTTTCCTCATGATAGAGATGGATCACTTGATAACTTAGGTATATGTATGGGAATATACCTAAGTAGGGTTATCTGTTGATTTCATTCTTTGTGTTTTATCCATGGTTGATTTTGCGAGACCTTGAGGTTCTCGGGGTCCCTACTGATTATCGTTATACCCACCCTTGCACGCGCAATACCTGCACCTTGTTTTATTGGTTGCAGACAGTGGATAGCGCTCACTGAGGCTGAGAGTACCAGAACTGGATGGTACCTAGAGGTGGACCATATGGCTTTTCGGTATATGGAGGAGACGGTTAGATGTGGACTGTCGAGGTGGCGATCTGTACCTTCCCTTCAGATAGGAACCTCATAGGATGACCCAATGACTATTTTTCTTTACTACAGTTTTACTTGTACTTTTATTTCTTGTACATTACTATTGGGCTTGTATTTTTTCCCCCTTCCCCCTTTAGTAGTCTTTTTTATAAAGTTTTACTTAGTGTTTTGTATCTAGATGTTTGCTTGCTTGTGTGTGTGTTTACAGGTTATAAAAGCAATGCCTTCCCAGTTTTAGGGAATTACGTCTTTGGTGCTAGTCACTAGCCCCTGGTCTATGGAAGGCAGACTTGGGGTAGTCATGGCACAGGCCCCGGGGGATGGGTTGTGACAGATCTGACTAAAGAAATCAACCTCTTGGTAAATCCCAACTCATTTCTCACCTTTAAAGAGAACATAAGGAAAAAATATTTTAAATACAAATGGTTATCATATGGTGATATAAACAATAAGTTATATAACTCTATTTAAAGAGTTGAGAAAGATTTCAGACCACTAACTTTTTAAAAAGATGGGGACAACCTTTTAGACAATGAAGATAACATTGCTAATCATATTGTATCTTTCTTTGAATCAATATTTAATGGCCATGATAAAAATAAATAAATATTAACTAACGTCATTCTAATGGCGGTAAATAATTAAGATAACACTTTTCTTCTAATCATTCCTCTCGATCATGTAACTAGAGACATTTTCTTTAGTTTGAATCCAAATTGTTCTCCGTGTCCTAATGGTTTTAATAATGGTTTCATTCAACATTATTAAGACGTTATTCAATTTTAGGATTGTAATATTATCAAATCATTCTTCTCTAATGGTGTCCTTCATCATGGTGTAAATTATGAATTTCTTTACTTGTTTCCAATGGTGTAAAATGCTTCTGATATTCATTTGTTTAGGCCCATTTCTCTCATTAACACCATTTACGAAATCATCATAGAAGTCATTGCTAATAGTCTTTCAACTATCATGGACAAAATTTTCTCTGAGAACGAATTTGGATTTATTAATGGTAGATCCATACAAGAATACATTTTTCATACCTCTGAGTGCATCACCAATTTAATTAAAACTAATAGATGAGGTAATATTTCCATTAAACATGACATTAAAAGGCATTTTGATACCATGTAATAGAGCTTTATCTTAACGGTTCTTCGTGGTTTTGTTTTTAGTGATAATTTTATCACTGCAATTAGAACCCTGTTAAATTCGGCCTCTATTTCCATCTAGGCCAATGGCTCTCCCAAGGGATATTTCAAATGCACCAAAGGTTTTAGTCAAGGTGACCCCCTCTCTGCCATTCATTTATTTATTACAACAGACTATCTTAATCTCCTACTCACTCTTCTTGTGGAACAGACCAAACACAAACCCATTCATGTTTCTAGGAACGTGAATTATCCCACACACCTGTTACATGCTGATTATATCATCCTTTTCTTACAGGGTGATAAAATAAATATTTGAAACCTAAAAAATGCTCTCACTATGAATAGGTTTCTATTCAAGCCATTAGTTGGGAAAAATCTTCAAATTTCTTTGGGAAAAAATCCTTTTAGTAGGAAATGTAATATTATTAGTGGAATATCCATACAAAAAGGTTATTTTACTTTTATATATCCTTGTGTTACCATTTTTTGGGACCGAACCAAGTCTTGTTACTTTTCTACAATATTTGACCATGTTCTTAATCATTCATCTTCATAGAAATGTAAATCTATCTCTATGGCCGGAAGAATATGCCTTGTCAAATATACTATTTTTTCTAAAATGTTTTACCCCATGATTGTCTATAAATGTCCCATTGGTCTTATCAAAAAAATTAATATCTCAATCAAAAAATTTATTATGATAGGTATTACTCTGGAAAGAAAACTTCTGAATGTTCCCTAGTCGACATGTTGCAAACCTATTGATAATGGTAGTATTTGAATCAAAAATATTAATTAAATTAATGATTCCCTTCAATCCAGACACACTTGGAACCTTCTTTACAATAAATATGATTCTATTGCATTTCTCAAAAATAGATTTCTTGAAAATGTAAGGAAATCAATTTGAATTTATTATGCTCTTATATATGGACATCCATTAAGAATTATTTTTCATGTATTATGAATAATTTTATATGGATGGTTTCCAGGAATTCCTCTATTAATTTCTGGTTGGATAACTAGACCTAGACACCATTAATATCTATGATTTCTCCTGATCAAACCCCTGAGAGTATCAACTATTCAATTATAGATATTCTTAATTATCAAAATGATCATCTCACTAAAACCATTATGCATGTCATTGACAACTTCCCATTCTCAAACATTGATGGAATTTTAATTTGGGAGCATTCTCATAATGGTATGCTTAATATAAAAAACTTATAATCATTATTTTTCTAATAATGAAAGTGATTTTGGTTGGATAAATATTTTTGACAAGCCTTGTATAAATTCATCAAGATTTACATTGATCTGGCACCTTTCTCACAACAGAGTTCCCACAGATATGTGCCTTCAATCTTTTGCAATTCAACTTTTCTCCAAATTTAGACTCTAGAGTCAAAAATGAGAAGAATATGACAATATATTTCTTTCTTTTTCCACTTCTTATGCTCTTTGGAACTATATTTTTGACATTTCTGACAGCGGATTGTTTATTCTTAACTCTGTAAACTCCTAATTAATAGATGTGAAAAAATGGAATGTTCTCATCAAATTAAGAACCTTTTCCTTACTACAGTTGTTGTGACCTCTCATGTGATCTAGTCTGATAGAAATGATATTATTCATAAAAATTACTCATTCATCCATAATGCAGGTCGGATGTGGATTCTAATTTCCATATTTTAAGTCGATTCAATGTAAAAGGGCCATTAGAACAACATTGTCGACGACTTTGGAATTCTGCGATATCTTCAGAGTAATGGAAATTTTTACCAACCTCGCCGCATCTTTTAAGTGTTCTAGTGAGCTCATTTTCCTAGTTAGATTAAAGTAAATGTGGATGGTTCCTTGAAATGAATCTTGATTCGTATGGATTTTGGTGTTATCTTCAAGAATCACCTTGGTCGGATCCTTAGATGCTTTCTTGGTAATGGCAGAATTACCTTTTCTCTAGAGGCCAAAATGTTGAGTATGATACATGATAATTCTTTTAGAAATAATTAAGGTTGGAACAATCTCTGGATTGAAAGTTATTTTACTAACATTGTGCAAGCAATTTGGAATGGTAGGACACATCTTGCATGGATGATTACTACCCTTTGTATGGATTTCACCTTCTCGCTTCTCAAAATCAACTACATTATCACTCATATTTACCATGAAGAAAATATGGTTACAGATGGACTTTCTAACAAGGGAGTAAACTGAGACATTACCTGGCTCGATGATCTCCCCAATGATCTACTCCATCTTTATGACAAATATTGTAATATTATTCTTTCCTATAGACTCATATAACCACTTTCTCTTATAATAATTGTGCTTTGGCCTTTTTGGCCAAGGCACCATACTTCAAAAAAAACTTTCATTTTTCATTCCGATATCAAGATTAATTTTATATTAACTAATGAAATTTATGTGTTTTGAATTTTTCAAAATAGACTATATATTTGGAATTAGTTGGTATAAATTATGTAAATATCATTCTCTTATTTTTTGTCATTATGAATAGTAACTTCAGTATTTTTTATTAATATGATAAATAGGTAAATTGGGTAATTAAGGGAAAATATAATATCATAAAATTAAATTTACATTTTTCTTATATTATTGGATGATCTTTTTTACATAAACCATCCTTGGGATGAAATTATACACTTTGGAAGCCACATGGATGAGATTAGGACATTTAATATATTCAATTCAATGAAAATATCAATAAGACTTACTCAAATGTTAATAACTGTATCATTTTTAAATAAGGTTATTAGGAAGATAAATTAGTTTATAAATACTAATTTGAAATCTAAAATATTTTTATTTACCATGATAATTAATTTTTAATTTTTAAGAAATAAATAATTACCTTAAAGGCTTATACATTGATGATGCAGAAATTATTTAATTGATGGAAAATTGATAAAATAATTTTTATTCAAATTAGAGTAACCAATAAAATACCAAAATAATTGAGCAAATTTTATTGGTAGAGTATATATCTACCATAATAATCCAAGGGTTGAGTTTTTGACCATTGAAACCATATATTAAATATTATGACACTTATGATATTTTATTTAAAGTGATATTAAAGTTATCACATTCATGTTTTAATACATATAACATTTTTAATGATGGATTTACCAAGAGATATATTTGACTATAAAAATTATCATGAAATATAGAGTATTTAACTTCATATATATATTTTTTATTTTTTATTATTACCCAAAAAATAAGTATATTAAATTATTACACATGATTGATGTAGTAAATATGTTTATTAATGGAAATATCACCTTGATGTTATCAAAAATAATAAAATAAATATAATTTTTTTATAATTAATATATTAAAAAAAATTTATAGATTACCTTAACCCCTTATATATATTTTAAAATAGTTGTATTGAGTTTAAAATCTTATCTTGAAATTTTTAAAAATCTATTAATTAAATAGTGTCAAAATGAAACTATTGATATTTTGTAAAAATAATGTTTTATTAAATTCATTAAAAATAATAAAATATTTTCTAAAACATAAAATAATTATGGGATACTCTAAAATTATCTATTTTGTTCCTTTAAGGTATAATTTACATCAAATAAGTAAAAATTTAGAGTATCTTAATGTTGAACAATTTGTTACCATAGAAAAGATTAAAAGAGAATAATTAAGGGTAAAATGATATGATAAGGTTTAAAATGAAATAAAAACATGTCTAAAAATTATTGGTGGATTTCATTACAACATTATTACATCACATATTCCAAATAAGTACATTTGTTTGTTTTTATTTGTGGTTTTAGTATATTATAAATTAATATTTTTTGTAGTTTCCAAAAGTGACCCTCACCTCAATTATTAAAGGGAACTTTCTCCCTCACGTCTTCACTGCACATTCATATTTCAATCTCATTCATCCCCTATCTATTTATATTCTCAAAATCCATATTTATATTATAGAGGTTATTTTCTTCTCAAAATGCCAACTCACGTACCTTTAAGTGGAGGTCTAGAGGGATCATGTCGAAGAAGAGGTAATCTCCTCTACCGATTCTTTCAAACATCTTTCTTCTTCAACAATATCTTCATTACTTTTTTCCATTAAAAAGTATTAAATATAGTATCATTTATATACTGATATTTTATTATAATTATGGAACCAATATATCCCACCTTATATCCATCCTATAAAAAATTAAATCACCATAGGTGCATATGTATAGCTTACCCTCTCCATGTCATGGTGCAATCTATTTTTCACTACCACTTTACTTGGATGGGTGTAATGATGAAAATGATTACTATATGTAATTATTATTAAATTATATGTATTATATAATAATATCTATATCATCCACTTCCATACAATTTCACATTTATGAGAATGATATCGTCGCATGTTCATACCCATGGCCTACCGTCTCCACAGTGTGATGTGATTAATTATACATGATATCCATTAAAGCATGATTATATAAAATTATTGAAAGAAAAAATATTATTTATATTATATTAATATAATACTGGTATTTATATAAATATAATCTAAGAACAATAATAAGAAATTATCGGACGAAATGTGCGTAAGAAAATAAAGCAGTTAATACCTGATGGATGAGTAATAACATTATCAACAAAAGGATGATAATATGATCATATATGATATAAAAAAATGAATATGATTATATAATACATAAATGAAGTTATTTAAATTTTTATACATGATTTTTGGATGTATAAAAAGGATATCGAACCTAAGGTAAGGGATTATATTGTCTCACTTTTATTTCTACAGGACATATGACTTATACAACTTCTGTTCCTTTTGTGTGGTGTTTATGCTTCCCATAAATATTTTTATGATTATTATTCTGAAGGTTGTGGTATTTACATATAAATATAATATTCTTTATTTTATGATGAATATTATTCAATTGATTATAAAGTGATAAAGGATAATTTCAAAATCTCATTATTATCCGAGATTATTTATACGTAAGTATTTACCTGGGATTATTTATCATTCATGTCCATGTTTCATAAATATTATTTCATAAAATTTCTTACTATTATACTATGGATTTTTAAAAGTCATTATTACCTATTTTTGACTCTTTACTACAGGGTTTTAAAAGAATGTTTCATTCATTTTCTAAATTAGGTAATTTTTTACTTTTGCAACAAAAGTACGAGAAGGAAGTTTTTACTTATACAACATCAATGAAATTTTATATTATCAAAACACCTCATTTACATGATTATTCCTTTATAATATTTCGTTTTTTTCTCAAATAAATTTATCTCGTTTAAAATTTCATGGTGTTGTGAGAAATAAAAACATTTTTGAAGAAAAAAGGATATTTTCTTCACGAATTAATTACAAGTGTTTTATCGAAATTATTTTACATCTATGATGAAATTATTTAATAAGGATATGTTTCAAGTATACTATCCCTATTTTATCTATTTTTTATTATGTTTATTATGGAATCTTATTTATGAAATCCATTTGTTATATATATGTTAAGATGTAATGATGTTTAATAAACCCATTTATATTCATTGGGTTCTGTTGTGATGAATGATTTATGTTTCATGTTAGACATAATAATGATTCATTATGAGATGTGTGGGACCCATATATCCCACCATTACATTGTGTAATGATCTATATATCATGAGATAGATAGAATTAGAATGGAAAGTAAATATGGTTTGGTAATACATGGTTGGAACGAAGAGTGAACTCAGTTTAGTAAAGGACTTTATCTGATGTGATGGTCATGGTAACGATCCTTGACTAATATGAAATGATTTTATATGCTTATACGTATGCAAAAAATTCCATGTCTTGTTTTATTCCCTTTTGAAATATGTTCATTGATTATTTATTATATGTTATAATTTATTCCATGACATGATATCATGATATGTGATATGCAAGAGATAGTTTTCAATTGTTTTGTTCTTATATATTATGATTATGATATTATTGATATCCCCCTTATTTACCCATACTAAGAATATAATCTCACACTTTTCAAATATTTTATTTTCTGTAGGATATAAATAACGGTTTTAATTAGAAAAAAATAATGGGGAATATATTTATGGGATATTTTTATGATATTTCACCAAGTTAGAAGAATGTGTTCCTAGTCTCTAAAGACACTGAACTAATATGGAAATTGGGAAATTCTTTTTATCATGTATTAATAATTCCAAAAAATTAATTTAATGCCCATGTACATTAAGCTTTAGTCTTTACAATTGGTATTAGAGTGATGGTTTAGTCAACCATTGGAAACTAGGATGTGAAAACTTTTGGGAGATCCATAAATATATTTCTAAGAACATATCTTGGTATGTATTAATGATAATTTTAAGTATACATTATAATCCTTGAGTTTTTTTGATAATCATGTATAACCTAGGATGAAACTGAAGTTATCATAGATTGAAATATTTTAAGTAATTTACCTTAATTATGTGCTTTTAATCTCGATTATATATTTCTCACCCTTTTCATTCCAGTATTAATCAATTGAAAAAACTAGATAGAAAATAGTTAACCTTGAATGTTTCAGATGTTGAAAGTATGGGAATTATGATCACTGATTTACTATGTGTAAATCTCATAAATGTAGTCAAGATGGTGGTTTGAGTATTGGTTATATTACGAAGGATAAAAATATTGTAAATACCATGCGAAAGGTATGGGATGGCATAGAATTATTGTTTACATTAAACCTAAGAATAATTATTAGATTAGGATTTGGGAACCTTAATACATTATTCATATTTCATGAATAACTAGTATGATGTATCATGAGTTATGTTTTAATAATAAAGTTGGGTGATTGAGGTGTATATGAATTAGAATTCAAATATTTTGTTATATATATAATGAAATATATAACTGTTTTCAGTATAAGTATTTCATTAAGGATTGGAATGGATATGTTAAATAGACATAAGGACCTAGAAAAATGAATTAAGGGTAAGGTGATATACTTGGATAACATATGATTAAGGGAATGATAACCCTTAATATGGCCCTTGTATTAAGATAATGATGCTTGATAAAGATATATTATATTTGATTAAGTAAATTGGATGATGATACTTTCTTGGGAACTAATTATGGATTTGTTTTCAAGAGGGTTATGCTATCACGGATGAATTATACAACTTTTTGGGACTTCGGGAATATATATGGTATGTTTTTTAATAAGGAAACTGGCTTGTTTTTAATAAGGGTAAATGGTAATTAAGGTTATTTCCATGACTCAAGAGAATTCATAATGAATGTGATCACATGTTTAGAATGTGACCAACAAGGGATACCTTATGATATTTCTGGGATAAATGTTACCCTGAGTTAGTGTACCTATTTCTAAATTTTTTAGATTTTCAACTTTTTTAAGGATTAAAAGGATTTAAATTTTAGGATAGTATAAGTTATACTTTGTATTATCTTTTTATTTTCTCATCATAGGTGGACTTATGTATATTTGATAAATTGGGATATACTTTTTTTGATATAGATATAATGACATTTCATTCTATTTATGATCTTTTAACACATTATGAATGAAAAATCCAACTTCATTTCATTGAATAAGAGATGAAGTGTAAATTGTTCAAAGTACATCCAACAGTGAGATTATATTGAAATCAAGTAAGTATATCTTCTCATGAAAATTCTTAAACATTCTGAAAAAGGGATCATTATGTAAAAGGGAGTCTTATTATCATAATTTTTTTATGATATCAATGACCCCTTTCATGATTCTTTAATATATGGTTTTGTGATTGTTAACCTTTATTATATCACCATCTTTTTTTTGATCAGTGATCATTATCAATAACTATGATTATTTTATTTTTTCCCACCATGCCCAAATCTTCACCTATGTTCTCCTACGTATATATGTATTTATTATTTAGTTTGTGTAATTACTATTTTCCAACTATTCATATTTTAAACGAAGTTTTAGTCGTTTTTTACGATGTGAGTTTCTATGAAAGAAACATTCAAGTATTGAAACATTAATAACCCCAAAGAATTTTGAGGATGAAATTAATTTTAATAGTTGTAGAATATAAAAACCATATATTTTTGTGAGATATATTTTTTAATTTCATTTATGTCTTGTGTTGTACGCTACAACAACATAAGCTTTCACTATACGCAACACCAGCTTACCTTGTAGTATACCGAACACAATGTTTGGTTTGTGTTACACACAATTTCAAGTTCTTTTGATAGAATTAATTTCCCACAAAACCATGTTTAAGTGAACAACTAAATATTATTTTGTTACCATGTAACCTATTCATTATAATGGTGGTTATGAACAGTATTAACTTTCTTCTGAAAAACTATTAAAATAAAAATAAGTGAGTTTATAAAATAATAAAATCACTCTTGATGGATTTTATTACTATAATATATATGTAATATATTCAATATAATGTTTAAAATTTATCATATATTTTTCCTATACATGATATAGGAACAAATTATATTTTTCAGATAAAAGAAGTATTTTAAACAAATGCAGTTTTTCTGCCTTTTAACGACGCATCTATATTAAATCTAGTTTTGAAAATTTTACATATTAAATTTTAAAAAATAATATTATTATTTGTAATTGGGATATAAAATTTTACATGGGATGAATATTTGATATTTTTTTAATAAGTTTAATGTTTTGATGAATAGTAACAATATACTAAATTTTAATTCAAAATATTTTTTTTTCATCGAAATAATTTATATGGTTAAATTATATTATTTATTGGTTTTAAAATAATAATATAATATATTTTTATCAGTTAATATAACTTTTTCATTTTAAATAATTTTACCATGAATTTTGATGTAAAAAAATTTCAATCTTTTGCAATTTTTAAACTTTAAAACTTGATTTTCATTCCGATAATGAGATTAATTTTAAATTAATTACTAAAACTTATGTTTTTGAATTTTTCAAAATGGATTCCATATTTGTAATCATTAGGTGCAAATTATGATAATATCATTTTCTTATTTTTGTTCATTATAAATAGAAACTTCAATAATTTTTATTAAAATAGTAAAAAGGTAAATCATGTACTTAAGGGTAAATATAATATTATAAAATTACCTTAATATTTGTCCTAATATGACTGAATTGGTTATTTTATACCTTAAACATCCTTTGGTTGAAATTATACCCTTTTGAGGTCACATGGATGATATTAGAACATTTAATATATTTTATTCAAAGAAAATTTAAATATGTCTTACTCAAATTGTAATAACTTTATCCTTTTTAAAATAATGTTAGAAAAAATCTAAATAATATTATAAATAATATTTTGAAATATAAAATGTTTTTATTTATCATGATAATTTATTTTTAATTTTTAGTAAATAAATAATTACCTTAAATCCTTATTCATTCATGATGCACAAATTATTTAATTGATGGAAAATAAATAAAATAATAATTATTAAATTGATAATAACCATTAAAAGACCAAAAAACATGAAAAAAAATTCTTGTTTGATCATATCTCCACAGAATTCATACAATGGTCATGTTATTGACCATTTGGATCCATATGTAAAAGATTATGACACTTATATTATTTTATTTAAAGTGATATTAAAGTTGTCACATTGGAGTTTTAATACGTATAACATTTTTAATATATGATTTAATTGGAGATATATTCGACTATAAGTATTATCTTTACGTATAGAGGATTTACATTCATTATATTATTTTATTTTTAATTTTTACCCAACAAATATGTATATTAAATAATTACAGAAAATTGATGTAGTAATTATTTTATTAATGGAAATTTTGAAATTAATGCTATTAAAAATACTAAAATAAATATAATTAGGGATAATTAATAAATCAAAAAAATTATATATTACCTTGAACAAAAATAGATATATTAAAATATTTGGTTCTATTTTAACATCTTATAATGATATTTTTAAAAATCAATTAAATGAATATTATCAAAATGGAACTAGTGATATTTTATCAAAATAATTTTTCATTAAATTAGTGAAAAGTCATAAAATATTTTTCAAAAATGTGAAATAATTAAGTATTAAACTAAAATGTTATATATTTCTATTTTATGGAATAATTTACATCAAATAAGTAAAAAATTATATTATTTTTATATTGAACAACTTGTTACCATAGTTAATATTAAAAGAGAATAATTAAGGGTAAAATGAAATGATAAAGTTTAAAATGAAAAAAGTCTAAAAATTCTTGGTTCATGATATTACAAATTTATATCATATAATATTCTAAATAAGGACATTTTTTAGGTTTTTAGATGTGTTTTGGGTTTATTATAAATTAATATTTTTGGTTTTTCCAAAAGTGCTCCTCACCTTAAATATAAAAAGGATCCTCCTCAGTCACATCTTCACTTCACATTTATCCTTAAAGAACAGAAATCCCTTTCCTATTTCCCATATTAAATTATCTATTTATATTCTAAAGGTTCTCTTATTCTCAAAACACCAACTCTAGTACCTTTAAGAGGAGGTCTAGAGGGAGCATGTTGAATAAGAGGTCATCTCCTCTAGCAATTCTTTCAAACTTATTTCTTTTTAAACTTACTATTTGTGAGTTTTTTCCATTATAAAGTAATAAATCCAATATTACATATATACTGGTATGTTATTATAATTATGTAACAACCAAATTCAACCTTCTATATATCCTACAAGAAATAAAATCACCATGTCTGCGTACGTACGACTTACCGTCTCCACGTCGTGTTGTAATCAATTTTTCACTACCACTTTACTCGGATGGGTATACTGATGGAAATAATAACCATATATGATTATTATAGCATATATAGATTATATAATAAAATATATACCATAAAATTCCATACCATTTCACAATTTTTGAAATGATATCGTTGCTCGTGCGTACATACAACTTACTCTTTCCCCGATGTGATGTGATTCATTCTATATCATATGAATTAAAGAAAATATATATATATATATACTTATTTATTTATTTAATGAATAATTATGATATATATTATATTTAAATCATTCTGGAAATGATATTACTATAATATAATAGGAGTAACATGAACATATCTGATGAATCATGTGTAAGAAAATAAAGCAGTTAATACCCAATCGATGAGTAATAATGTTACTAAAAAATAGATAATAATATAATCATTTATGATATCATAAAAATGACTATTATTTTGGAATAAATATATTAAATTATTTAAATCATTATACTGGAGGTTTTGATATATCATAGGTTATCTGACCTAAGGTAAGGGATTATTTTGTCTCGCTTTTATTTCTGTGGAACATATGCCTTATACAACACATGTTTCTTTTGTGTGGTGTTTATTCTTCCCACGAATGTTTTTATGATTATTATTCGAATGGATATTTTATTTACATAAAAATATAATTTTATTAATTTTATAATAAATATTATTTGATTGATTATAAAATGGTAAGAGATAATTTCGCAATCTCATTATTATTCGAGATTGTTTATATGTAAGTATTTACTTGGGATTATTAATCATCCATGTCCATGTTTTCTAAAAATATTTTTACAAAATATTTTACTATTCTCCATTTTATTTTTAAATTCGTTTTTACCCATTTTTACCTTTTACTACTTGGTTTGAAAGTAATCATTATTTTCTTTCAGAAATGAGGTAATATTTAATTTTTTTTGGAAAAAGTATGACAAGAATGTTTTTTAACTTATACGGAATGAATGGATTTTTATGTTTTCATAAAGCCTTTTTTACATGAATATTACATTAAAATATATCATGATTATTTTCAAATAAATTATTTTCTTTTAAAATTTCATGTAATTTTAAGAAAATAAATCATTTTTGAAGAAGAAAAGATATTTTACTCAAGAATTAATTTCAAGTATTTTATCGTAGTTATTTTCCATCTAAGATGAAATTATTTAATAGGGTTGTGTTTCAAGTATATTTTCCCTATTATTAATATAGTTTTATTGTGCTTATTATGGACTGATATTTATGAAATCCATTTTTTATATGGATTATAATATGTTGGAATAATGTTTTAGAAACCCATTTTTATTCCATGTGTTATGATATAATGAATGATTTGTGTTTTTTGGGACATGTAAGAATGATTTCATTATGAGATGGATGGGACCTATATATCCCTCTAATTAATTGGGTAAATAATAATATCTCATGAGTTATATAGGAATACAATTAAAAGTAAATAGGGTTCAACAATACATGGTTATAATGAAGACTGAACTTAGTTCAGTAATGTACTTTGTCCACTATGATGGTCTTGGAAATGAGCCTTAACTAATTTGAAATGATTTTATATGCTTTTGTGCATTCCAAAAATTCCATGTCTTATTTTATTACCTTTTTCAATATGTTTATTGAATCTTTGTTATCTATTATGATTTATTCCATGACATGATATCATGATTTATGATATGCATGAGACGATTTTCAACTTTTATTTTATTATGTATTTTGATTATGATATGATGTATATCTACCTTATTTAACCTTACTAAGCATCTGAGATCACCCTTTTATGTTTCTTTTCCCCCAGGATATGAATAATGGTATTAAGTAATATGTAAAAATAGGGGTTCTAGTTATGAAGTAAAAATAAGGAAATGATGTACATGTTTTATGAACCAGTTGTTTATATTTCCCAGTTTCGAATGACACTAAACTAATATGGTCTTTGGGAGTTTGTTCGTGTCATGTATTAAGTATTCAAAAAAAGTAATATAATTTCGATGTATGTTAATCATGGTTTGTTATATTTAATGTGACTACAAATTCATTTTTAGTATAGAAATGGATAAGTTTATTAGAGAAGATTTTTCTCACTTAGGTAGGAAATAAAAGGGATCGATTTTTCATGGTTGTTTATAAACTCTTCATAGATGAAGAGTAAAGGTTTTTATTAATTCAAAACACCAACTATGACGAAGAAATATCAAACATAGAATGGTAATGTTTTCATTTATTCATCCTCGAAAAGTATTTTACTCACAAGTAATGTGATGATACAGAGAGAGAATTCTTGAGTCTACGAAAAAATTAAGATTGAAAATTTTTCTATGTATGAGTGAAAATTTACAATGATATCAAGGCATGATATGGAGTAAATATATAATCAAAATATTAATATTCATCATTTATGTGATGGGATTAATCCAATTCTATAAAGGGAACTAGTCTCCAAATCAATCTCATCATATAAGGACATAGTATCATGTGGTTTGAAGACATAGAAGTAAGTATTCTAGTCTTATGGATTCTAGGGGAATCAAGAGAATAAGAGGAATAAATAACAAAATATGGATGAAGGAAGACAAGGAATGTAGGATTCCACTCATTTCATAAATATGTAAAGAAACACTCTTGTACATTTTTAAAGGGAATGAGATTTTTCTACATGTTTGGAGAAAAATCCCACCATGCTCATGATTGTAAAGCCAAGAAATAAACTTTCAATGTGAAATTATTCAACTATAAAGAGATAAAGAACTACGTAAATGAATATCACAAGAATCAAGGGAATATACCTCTAAATAAGCTAATGGGTCAAGTTCAAGATTAATTTAATACTACAGAATAAGTGGAATGATTAATTTTATTATGTCTGAATTCAAGAATTATGCTATATAATTATTTTATCCATGGTATTATGGTTATATGAATTATTAAATGTATAAGGGTTTTAATGCAATACTTTTTCATTAAAGATTTGAGACCATAGGTTTAATGGTACCAATGACCAAGAGAAGTGATTCAACGGTAATTTTATCTTCATGAAAAATATATGATTTAGAGAATATAACCTTTAATATGTGATTTATGATTAGATAATTATGATAAATATATGTTTAAAGGATCATATTTGTAACCGTGAAATTGGTTATTTACTTAATGGTTTATGTTATATTTTTCTGAGTTTACTTTATGTTTGGATTTATGGAATATATTCAACAACCTGAGATTTTATTTTCTGAAGAATTAATGTATTAATGAAGGTTTTATATTTATCAAGGTATTATTATATTTAGAATGTGACATTAAAAGACACTCTATATTTTATAAGGAATATAATTATGTTTTAGTGACCTTCATTCAAAAAATTTGGACTTTGAATTTGGTAAAACATTTTTTGGATTTGTATTATGGATAAACATATATTAAATAGATTAATTTTAATGTTGAGAGTCACTATGGTTGTATTAGAGATTCAAATATTATATTGGATATATTTTTGTAACAATTTTATTAGTAAATATGGGAGGACTATCTTGTTACTCTTTTATGGATCTTAGGATCCATTGAATGTTAATTTTAGTTATTCATGCATAAAAATCATTTTTGGATATCCATTTATTATAGTAAGAGATAAATTATATATTTATTAAAGGAAAATTAATTTATGAAAATGTACTTACGAAAAAGAAAGATATCAAGTAAGTATATTTCCTTATATACATAGACTTTAAAATAATTCCTCGAATCTAGGAATAGGAACTTGAAACTAAATGGTATCCTTAGACCATCATTTATAATAAACAAATGGTCTTTTCAACATTAATAGATTTATGGTTTCATGGAAATTAACCTTTTCTGGATCAACCACTTTCTTAGGTTAAATTATCTCTACCACTCTCTATAATGATTTATGCTTTTCTTAAAATCCATATATCCACTTCCCACCAATTTTCTCCTACTTGGAAACAAAATTACATTTTATTCTATATGACTTTTTTATATCCCTTTATCTCTAATCAAGAAGATGTTTTATTAACCCTTATTTATTATTTGGTTTTACAACAAATCAATTTCCAAATTTCAAACAATTCATTACCGAGATCAAGATTAAATTATGAGGACATAATTTATTTAATGTTGTAGAATGTAACACCCTGAGATTTTAAAATGGAAACATCATGTTAGATAACATAAATTAAAGGAAAAAAATATATTATAGGATAATATAACACCCCAATACCATATTATATTTTTATTTTTTGATAAATTTAATATCTTAGATAGCTTGCGATGCACACAACACCAGGTTTAACAAAAATGTGATACTTTATTAAAATGTTATTATTTAAATAAAAAAATTATAACCAAGATATTATGTTGGATTGTGTAAATAGAAATTACTAAATTATTAAAATTATATGGTTTACACATGTATAGAATAACATAAATGTTTATCTATTTATTATAAATTAAATGAGAATCATTTGAATGAAAAAGAAAATTTTTCTAAAAAAATTTATTTTTCTAAAAGGGGGTTTAGTAGAGTTTTGGGAACATAATTTAAAATTAATTTTTACCACTTTTATAAAATTTAATATAATGAACAAACATAAATTTTCAAATCTACATGTCAAAATTTTATTTGGGTTAATTTTTTGGTGTTTCATAAATGTTTAGTTTTTTTGATGAATTGAGAAAAATATTGATTTTTACTAAAAACCGCCATTATTATAAAATTATTTACAAGTTTAAAATATTTTTTCTTTTTTTAAAGAAAAATTATTTCAATTAAATTAATATTTAACTAATTTTGGTAAATGGAATCATTTTCATATTGAGTTATGATATAACTTCTTTTTATTCTTTTGAATGATTTTCTTTAGAAAAACATGTTCTTTAAACACGTCTGTATGTTTTATTTTAAATTGAATTATGAAAATTATTTTAATTGAATTTAGAAAAATGGATTACATATTTTGAATCATTATAATTTATATTATCTAATAGTGTAAAATTAATTTTTGTCCATATTGAATTGTGAAAGTTGTTAAAATTAATCACCACAGTTAATTTAAAAAGGGTTTACCATTGGTTAAACTAAAAAGATAAGAATTAAAATGTTCTAAAATTGTCAAAAGCCCATTTTATAGAAATATTTTGATCTTATAACCTCTAAGGATCAATAATAACAAATTTTTTATTATTTTTGAATGATAAAAACATAGGTATAACTTTATCTTTTCAAAAATTACATGTGTATCCACCCCCCCAATTATAAAAGGCCACCCACTCTACTCCCCTATTCACACTTATAAAACCATTTTTCTTTCCCAAAACCTACGCATATATATTCCTTAATTACCTACCCCAAAGTGGAATTATTTTTATTATAAATACCTCCTAATAAGGCTTTAGTTATAAACCTAAAGAGGCTCTCAAATGATGTGGTGAAATTCTTAAACGTGCGTATTTGTTTTAGTTCTTCTTCTACCTACTTGAAATCATATTAAACTATGATAATATAATAACAATATTAGACCCTATATACATATATGTTATTATTTTAATGTAATAACCCATATCCATGTCCTGTTCCATCAAATGGGAAACAAACCTGTCGATTGTGTGTATGGAAGACTACCACCTCGTGAACCGATGTAATTCATTTTCCATCACCACCTTTCAAGGATGGATATAATGTTAGATTTAAATTATTTATATTATATTAATGAAATTATTATACTTTATAAAATTATTATATCACATATGGCTTCTTAATTTTTATTCCATTGGGGATATAATAACTTCGTTCGTGGATCAGGTGGACTACCGCCTCATAAAGTGATGTGATTCATTTTTCACTTACGCTTTACATGGAAAGTATTAAAGTTTAAATTAATTAATATATGTGATATTTAGGTACTAAAAATTATACTATAAATATAATATCACATCTAACCTCTTACCATCCAATCCATTGGAAAAAAATAACACTAGTCATGTGTACGTGTGGATTACTACCTCCATGTAGTGAAGTTAAATTTTTTTCGTTTAATAATTACATGGAAAGTAATAAGGATATATTTGATTAATATAATTTCTATATATAACATAATAATGATTCTGGAAAGCTGAATTAAAATTATCTCCCTTTAATTCATTATGTTACAAATAATGGAAATAGTGTTCATGTGTACGTACGGCTTACCGTCTCCATGATCGGTGTAATCCATTTTCAATCTATAACTTTTATATATTTATATAATTACATATATATATATATAATTAATATATATTATATTTACATAATTTTTAATATTATGGAGATAATTTCTCTATGATCAATGTAAAATTACTAAAATTAATGAACCATAACATACCGGAAAAATGACGCAATTGTCACCTAAATATTGATTTCCACAAATAAATTTTAATAAATATGTGATAAAATAATATAAATAAAACATATATGGTATTAAATATATGTTAATTGTTCTAAAATATATATATAATTCCCCTTTTTATGTGTTATATTCACCCCTTATTCTTTTATATAGTGTATATAATTCCCCTTTTGATATTTTATATCATGAATCTATTTATATTCAGGGTATTTAAAGTTTCATTTGAATTTATTTCTCTCATTGTGATTATTATTTAAAAGTTACCAAAGTGTAAAGGGATTATTTTATAACTTCATCATTATTCGATATTTTTAGGTTTAAGTCTCCTTTAGGAGAATTATTTGATATTTCTATCATAAAATTAATATATTGTATTTCTAATGTTTATTCATGAAACTTTTAAATTTATAGTACCATTTATTCTCTCTTTGGTACTCAAAATATTTGAGAAAAATATTTTAAAAAATATGAATTTATTTCACTCTATGGTTGAAAAACTTTTTCCATAAAAATCAATGTTTTATAAAAAAATAAATAATATTTTAAACCATTTTAAAATTATTTATTAAAAAAAATTACACATTTTTTGACTTTTTTTAAAAAAATTAATGTAATCTGCATGTAATTTTCAAATCAAGTCTCATTTGGATTTAACATAAAATATGAATGGAATATATTTTTAATGTTTATGACATAAACATAATTTCACACCATCATGACCACCCGATGTTTTAAATCTTCTTATATATGTTAAAATTTTTATTTTAAAAGGAAATTATTTTCTTAATATTGGTAAATATTTATTTTAAAAAATAATTACAAATTGAAAAGGTGATTTTATTCAAAAATGTTTTTAATGACATTTTTATGGTAGTTATATTCATCAATAACATCAAACTTTTATTATTCTAAAGATAGAATGGTGATATTTTGTATTTATACCATCCTTATTATTTCTCTGGATGGTTTATGATCAGCTTTATTAGCGATGTACAATTTTATTACCTTTCACCATTTTACTCAAGATGGATTATGATAATGTTTATTGATTGGGGTAAGTATTAACATTACACAGTTACTTCTTTAATATAAATGTTTATATTGATTATGTTTCAACTATTTCATATGAATAATGCATTAGACTTATTATGTGATGGGTGAGGCCAAGAATTACATATCCCCTTGATTCATTCGTAGATCTCATGAGACAAATTAGATGGCCTAATTAAATGGCTTTAAACTATATATTTAAACTATCTTATGAATGGTCTTTATAGTATGTTTTAGATGTATAGAATTATGAATTACCACAATATGTGATCTGTTATTGATGTCCACGTGATTATTAAATTAGTTATAATATCTATGGATGATTTTCAAGTTCATGAGATTTTGTATATTGATTTATTTTATCATTAATTATTCTTGACATATTATGATCAAGTTATTATTTAAATGGATTGTGTTTCAATTATTTACCTTTACATATTTTTTATTATTATTAGTTCAAGATATATTTCATTGTACACATACCCTTACTAAGAATCTAATCTCACCCCTTTCTTATGTTTTATTTCATCAAGATTCCAGGAAGAGTTTTTTGTTTGTTATGTAGGGATATAATAACGAAAAATATGGAATTCTCAATGAAAACACTTTTTTCATTTTTTTGTAGTAATATGAATTTCAATTATGTATCTAGTTTTTCAAGACTACAATTCTATTCAATCCATTGGGATTCAATTCCTTGTATCTTATTCCAAGATAATAAAGTAACCATTGAATCTAGGCTACTAGGGTAAGTGTCCTTATAGGATATTATTTCCTCTATAGGTTTACATGAGAGATTACGATTTATTAAGATTGTCCCATCATTTGGGATATCATAATATACATAGGTAGGGGAAGTTTCCACCTAGGTATTGGGGTTGTTATAGGTTTTTAAGAGGATTGGCACTATTTCTTACTAATGATAAAACCTTTGAGATTTTGTAGAATGCATGATATATTCCATGTATCTCGGCTTCAGAGATACAACCTTGACCCTTCTCTTATGATCAACGATGATGATATTGAGATTGAATCTTATGCATCATTTGAGGAATGACCTATTCATATAGTGAAACAGAGTGAAAAGATATTACCTCGGAAGATAGTTCCTCAAATATACATATAGTGGTAGTATAAGTAAATCCAAGAGGATACATGGAAATGGAGACTGATATGAAAATATTAACTAGATGTTTTCTCTAGTGATGATCTATAATTCATCTCAAGGATGAGTATATTTATATATAGTTGAGATTTTTTAGACTTCTCATATTATAATGTATATATTTATTTAAATTTTTAGTGAACCATGTGTTCTTTTTTGGTTTCCCATCTTTAGAGGAGCTTTTGAAGTGATGAGTTGGTATTTTAGGGGTTAACAGTAGTGTGGGATGAATTTTACCATAAAAAGAAGACCACATTTCAACATTGGTCATTTTATAGTGGTATAGTATATGGAATATTACATTTATAGAGAAAGTGGAAAACCATGCCATAGCCTAGGGTGCTACTCTGTAAACACTACTTGATAGCATAATCCCCATGCTAAACCCAGAGGTTGTTCCATAAATACATAGAAAATGTCATAATCTATTATTCATGGTTTATTTATTCCACTATATAGGTATAAATTAAATTTTATATTTCATATCCATGCCATAACATTCCCAAAAGAGGATAATTTCTCCATGATCTAGGTGGTTATTCCCCAATATCCCCCTATAAAGTGTTTTTATATATTTTAATTAAATTTAAAAAATGATAACACTTATAAATATTAGGTCCCACATTTCTTACTCTATAAACATGTCTACACACAAAGTCTTCATATCTCTTCTCCTCTAATTCTTTGACCATCCCCATCTAATTATTTTGTATTTCCAATGTTTCTTCAAAATTGTTTACTAAAATCTCAAATTTTTGGTATCATGAATGGTTTTGTGATTTATTCATATTTATTATATTTCTTCTAGTTAGTTTTTTATGAGTAGGTCTATTTTTATATGAGGAAGGTGGTCTTTATGCCTTCATGTCATTTTATGCTTGTTTTGTGCTATGTGTTGTATACAGTTTCTTCCAACCTTGTGGGAATGAGTGTAAATCGATTTAATTAGTTTATATTTGTCTCCTTAAGAATGGGTATGATTTATTAGAGGTTTTAAAGGACCCCTATTAGATTAATCTTGATTTCATGGTCAACAAAGGTCTTTTCCCTAAACTAAGATGATATAGAAAATTGGAATGGGACCCCAAGAGAGTTTAACATGTTTATATTATTTATATACAGAACATTATTGGTTCATGTTATAAACCTTGGATTATGAAATATATTTTAATATGGTAGGCTAGTGTGTAATTTTTCTTTGCATATATATTTTATTATTTTACATCCTTCTGTATTAATTGAGGTGTTGGAGAGTTTTGAGATGTCTACCTTCAATTTGAATGGATATGGGTCAATCATACCATATATTTAGATCATTGAAAGGGGGATATGAATATAAGGACCTACTATAAATTAGTTATTTAGTATAGTTAGATGTATTTCTAACATGGGTTTTAATTTTTTTGATATAATTGGTTGTGTGGATTGACTATTCCTTGAGTTTTATTCGAGGAATATCATGCCCTGATATTTATGAAATGGTTGTTTGAAATTAGTTCTTGCTTAATTATTATATTACTAAGAGTGAAAATGGCATTCCCATTATTTAGTGTGTCATATGGCCTTGAATGATATTCCTATTGTGACATTGTTGATGTGGTATGGGATGCACTTCCCACATACCCATTACTCTATTGATGCATATGGCATGGAAAGATATATCCATTTGAGATGAGATAGTCATTAGCATGGGACATGTTAACGATTTGGAATCTATGTTATCCTATGTATGTGACCCTCTACCTATTTACCAAGTTGGATATTACATTATATTCCCTAACCAATATTCACTATTAACCATGGAAGTGGGACACACTAACTAATATGTTATGGCTCCATATAAGGGAATGTTATTTCTATATACAAGCTATGATTATGTCATCGAATGAAATTTCCTCACTGATTTTGATTCATGAGGATATTGATGATAAGTTATCTTATAATATTTTCCATGTATATGGATGTTATTCCTTCTTATAATGTTATCATCTGGGGTCTATACCTTCTTGTGTAATATTCTTCTGAGATGTTATTCCCTTATGTATATTGTTTCCCTTGAGATTTTATTCTCATTGATGCGAAATTATTATCAGGTAAAACATCCCATGTGTTGTATATTATCTTATAATGGAAAGTTGTGCTCTTTTAATGATTGATTATGAAATGGTTTATGATTTCAATTTGATATGTCATTTTATTACTAGGAGGGAACTTTACCAACCCTAGGATATTATATGTGATGTGTTAAGACACCCCTGATACTAGATGAAGCATGTATGGTCACGTGTTGGGTGGCCTAAATAGTACATGTGGATGTGAAAATTATTATTTTTATTATTTATTTATGAAATTATCCCATCATTGGTGTGCATTAATTTATTATAATTGGATAGGGACGCCAATGGAGGTGTCCTATGGATATGTACTCACACCATGCATGAGAATCTTGGTATTCATAAATATTTGAAGATTCATGATATAGGTAAGGGAATAGCCCCTATAGAGAATGGTGGAGGAGGATCAACACTGATGGAGCTATATATGGGACTGGGTAGGGACTCATGTCTTATTTTATAGTTATCTCTATGATTTTTTTTTTCCAACCCATATAATATTGGCCTATGTGGTCGTATTTTTTACTTATGTATGACTATATAACATTACAGTAGTGTTTTATTTTGATATATCATGTGACATGTTCCATCCTATTGTTGTAATTTATCTTTAATTTCCATATTCAAGAAGTTATATTGTGAAAATAATATAATATTATTTTTTTTGTTGTAATTTATTGTTATCTAATCTAGAGGGTATATAATCCTCATGATACCTATAGGCCATCACCCTTGGTCAATATCCATTAGAATATGGGGAGGCACACTTGAGGCCGTTTGTAACCATCTATTAATTCACCTATTAGATAGGTTAGTCAGTGAAATTAAAAATATCAGATAAAAAAATATCTTTCACCTTACTCTCGATAATTGACATCAAGGAGGAGGTTATAACACACTATTGAATGATAATTGATCGTATCCAAAAATTTAGTGATTCTAGTTCCAAATATATAACTTTTGAGGTAGGATACAAGTGATTATTACTAAGGGATCTTGATAAAACTCATTGTTTCAAAGGATTTATCATAGGCATTGAGGTATGTTTTGTTTTTTGGTTTTCATTTCCTTTTATTGATTCCTATCATAGTAATTTTTTAATGAAGTTTATTTTTTCTTATATTTCTTATTAGAATAGATATATCCCAAAAACTCTTTTAGTGTGATATCAATAGTGCATTTAAAAATTTATTCATTGGTATAAGAGTTGAAAAGTGAAGAATGGTTGACAAAGGATGCTATGATTCATTGCTTGGGATGTAAAAAATGGTTGTTTGTGTTGGAGTTGGAACCCTATAACCATATTTTTATTACTTAATTGTATTACTTTCTTAATAAAAAAGTTTTCTTATCAGATCATGGCTATTATTATGCATAATATTTTTATCTGATAGTGTCATAAAAATATACGTCATGCTAAAAGTTATAGAAGTTCCCCACTATAATGAAGACCTAGAGGTTACACGACATTATTAATGAATCGTATTCTATGGTTTGCTGATATTTCATGAAGGTACATAGATGATATAGGATATTAGTGGTAGGTGATTCATAGGAAATTGACACACCTTCTCATGATGTTCTCTCTTGTTAATCCCCAATATATGAGGTTATGAGAATAGGCACGTTAATAGGAAATAAAAATTTCAACGTATCATTATATTATCCTATATGTGAATGTGTGTATTAATCCTTATATTTTAATATTATAATTAATGAATATCTTGACTTTTCTGATTTGATGAATTAATGAAAACTGTGAAAACATATATTTGTAGAGAAGTAGGTTACTTTGGGTGCATCATGAGTGATATTGAATTAATGGATAATCTGTAGAAGGATTTATCCTTTTTCCCAATCATGATATTTAATATCTCAGACCCATTAATTTTAATGTAACCACTTGAAAAAAATACACATTCATTGTGTTTGATGGGAATATTCATTTCTAGAAATTCAATGAAAGATACAATGATCTTATAGGTTGATGGCATGGGAATAAAACCTTCTTTATTGGAGATGTTGTGAAAAAATGATTATATTACATGGTAAGAATTTGTAGAAGGTTGGATTTCATTATGACATTAACATATTTCGCTATGGGAGACTTTTAATATTTCTAGATTCTAACCTTATAATTTATTTGATTATGAATAATGACACTAAGAAAGATTCATAGAGGGTTATACATTAAGTGTACATGCAATCTCAGTTAAATTTTGGTGTTGAACGTAACAAGTTTGAATAAATAAGATTTATTTATGTGTCACGACCCGTCCTCGGGGCCCGTGTCGTGACTACCCCAAACCCGCCTTCCATAGGCCAGGGGCTGGCGACTAGCACCAATGCATAAATCCCAACAAAAAGGGAAGGAATTGCCTTTGAAAAGTAAACAAGCACCACAGAGTAAGCAAGAGGAAAAGTAAAAACTAAGTAAAAATGGTACAAGCTGTGCTGAAAGTAAAAGGGGCCAGAAATACAAGACCAACTGTAAATTACAACTGAAAGGAAAAACAACAACTGAAAGGAAAAACTGCAGTGTCGAGCCGTCCTCTGAAGGTCCTACCTGAAGGGTGGGTATAGATAGCCTCCACAGCTCCTCGGTCCAGCCGTCCGCTCCGAGTACATCCCGCCCAGTGGTCCACCTCCAGGTACCGTCCTGCTCCGTACGCCTCCACCTCGATCAGCGCTGCCCGTCGTCTGCAACCAACACCACGAAGTGCGGGCATAGCCCGTGAAGGGGTGAGTATAATCTACTCAGTAGGGACCCCAAGACCCCCGAAGGTCTCCCGAAATCCACAAAGGAAAGATACAGTCACGAAGTAACATCTGACACGGCTTAGGTATATGCCCATACATATACCTAAGTCATCAATTCCCGTTCGGCTCCAACGTCCGAGCCCAAGCACAACCCAGTCCACACAGGAAAGCAAACTTAACCCACACAGCATAGCACAACACAATCCACAAAGGATAGTAAATAGTAAATCCACACAGGAAAGCAAACGTAACCCACACAGCATAGCACAACACAATCCACAAAGGAGAGTAAACAGTAAATCCACACAGGGTAGCTCAACACAATCCACAAAGGAGGGTAAACAGTAAATCCACACAGGATAGCTCAACACAATCCACAAAGGAGAGTAACTCAAGATTCAGCTCACACAGGTATACTTCTTCGGATGACGATAAAGATGATCACCGATCCATCTAAGTCATCGGACCCACAAGGGATCGATAGGTAACTAACCCCCGCAATGACCCACACAGGATCGGGCCCACACAGGACCTGTAGCACTGATCCACGTAGGATCGCTGAGTGTTGTAGTCGTCGCAGTCCACTGAGGATCTCTGCACAGTCGTCGTCGCAGTCCACTAAGGATCTCTGCACGGTCGTCGCCGCAGTCCACTGAGGATCTCTGCACGGTCGTCGCCGCAGTCCACTGAGGATATCTGCATGGTCGTCGCTGTCGAAGTAGCAGTCGCAGCCAGCACTATGGTTCTCGCACACAACAAGCTCGTTCGGGAGGGTCCGCTCCACGAGCCGAGAGGCTGATACATCAACTGACACAAAGTCCGAAGTTGATGTATCCAAAAGTTCTGTATCGTCAACAGGAACTCAACGTCGTAGACGGCGCGTCAATGAGACGCCCGGTCTGAGAGTTATTGGCTTTTTCGTTCCAGGGGCGCGGTTTGTTTTTAAGGAAAAACCAACCCGACCGTACTCCACCTGCGTCCAAACCTCGGGCGGAGTATGCCAAAAGATCCGTCTCACTTAGAGAAAATCAACGAAGCTGACGGCACGTCAATCGGACGTCCGTAGCTCAAGATATGAGCGTTTCCGCTCCGAGGGCCCGGTTGGTTTCGTGTACGAACCAACTCGGCCGAACTCAAAGTATTCCGAAACCTTGAGTGCGATATACCGAAACGACCGTCTCGATCCAAGGATTGCGTTGCCGCTGACAGCAAGTCGTTTGGAGGCCCGTAGATCAAGTTACAGGCGTTTGAACAAAAACCGTCCTAAGACGGGGGGTCCGGGTCCGGGCCGACCCGGCCCGACCCCCCCTGGGTCGGCCGAACCCGGTCGGACTGGTCTGGCTCGGCAAGGGCTGGTCCAGCTCGGCTTGGCTGAGCGGCCGAGCGGCCCGACGCGGGGGGAGCCTCCGCCTCGCGTGACACCCCTGCGACACCCGCGGGGTGTCGGCCAGCCAACCTGACACGACTGAAGCCGTGTCCCAGGTGACGCGGGGGGGTGCCGTCGCCCCCGCGTGACACCCGCGGGACACCCACGGGACACCCGCGGGGTGTCTCCTGGTGCCGGACGTGGCTTCAGCCGTGTCCCGCGGGCGCCGCCACCTCCGGGCGCCGGCGCCGCCGTGCCGGCGACCCGCGCCGCCGCCGGCATCCGCGGGCCGCCGGAGTCGCTCTGGTGGCCCGATTTTCTTCCCGTCTACGCCATTGCTCCTCCTGAGACTCGTTCTTCACTGCGGGATCATAAAACTTCCATGCGGCACGTTCCGTCGTCGCCCGTCAAATGCGCACAAGAACAAAGAACGGCGGGGGGTTGTCGGGCCGTGTTCGTTTGGCCCGTAGCCTCCGCGTTAGATATAAACAACGGGAGGAATTATAGTTCAACAAATGAACGCATATCCAAATCAATTTTTAATGAAATAAAATTGTTTCATTAAAATGGGTTCCTTAATTGAACGGAAACAACAATTTTAATAGTTTTAAAGTTGTTCACAAACCAGTTCTTTAACTTTTTAAAGAAACAATTACGGGAATATAAAAGAAAAGGGGTAATTCCCAAAATAATTCCCTACCTCGTTGGTCGTCGCGCGTGAGCGTTCTTCACGGAATTGCTCACCGCGGATGGTGGAGATCGTCGCGTCGTCGCGGAACACGACATTGAGTCGGCGAACTCAACACACCATGAAACAACAGATTTAATTTAATTAATTAAATCCGTGTTTTGGTTAACAACCACGAAGGAGATAAAAAGGAAGGTCCGAGACTCTTACCTCAAGCAGCCGATCGATGATCCGTCGCGGAGGAAGAGACGTCGCAGAAGAACGTTGTCGGCGTTGCGGATCACGGCATCGCGTCGTCGATTTCCGGGTTCGGCGTTCTTCACGTTCTTCGCGACGGAGGAAGAAGATACAAGGATTCTGTCTCAACGAGTAATCCTCCAAAAGATTTTGGTTGGTCTTATTTTATTATTATGCCAACACACGAAAACGGGTAAGAAACGACCCATTAATTCGTTGAATTAATTCAACGAAAAAAACAGCTCATTTAATTTACGAAAATAAACCGCCCATTTAAATGGTCTGTTAAGAGTAATGAAAACGCGTCAGTTGACTTTCATAATGACGGGTTTTCGCGGGTGCGTTAGTTAGCGGAAAGAAACGGTGGGGCTCGTGCGGGCCCCACCTCACAAATATCCTACCAAGGTGGGTAGGATATTTCTGGATAGCATCCTATCCGGTTTAACTCATTTCAAGCCGCCTTTAAGTGTCTTCATGTGGCTTCCAAGTGGCATAAGTGAAATAAAATAAAGTTGTCGCAAAATTATTTTATTTCTTAACTTTAAGCTCGAAAATTAAAAACCACACCCGAGCAAATGAAACTCCGGAAGAGGCGTTTCTAAGCGAATACTGGCGCTGTGATTTCATCGGTGCCCTCAGAATTCGATTCCGGGCACCAGTTCAAAAGTTATAAAAACCCGCTCGTCCGTTCACTGAACGTACCCGAGACAAACTTCGGAACATGATTCTGGGCACACCGGGCCTCGGAATCAGGTGCCGTCAGAAACTGTGCTCTTGTAAAATTCCAAAGAAAAATTAAGAAAAAAAATTCCTTGAAATTTACGGGTCTTTACATTACTCCCACCTCAGGGATTTACGTCCCCGTAAAGATACCTCAAAACTAGGGAAACAAATGTGGGTACTGTGCACGCATCTGAGCCTCCCGCTCCCATGTGCTCTCCTGGAGGTTCCCGTGCTGCCATCTGATGTGCACAAGAGGAATCGATCGCCCACGTATGACCCGCTCATGTCGATCCTCTATCTCCACTGGGACCTCCTCAAAAGTCGCCCCATCATCCACGTCTAGCTCCCCATAGTCAATGATGTGCGTCAGGTCGTGCACGTATCTCCTCAGCTTGGATACGTGGAAGACGTCGTGCACCCGGTGCAACTGAGGTGGAAGAGCCAGGCGATAAGCCACCTCGCCAATCCTGCTGATGACCTGGAAAGGCCCGATGAAGCGTGGAGACAACTTGCCACCTCGGCCAAATCTCCGTAACCCACGTCGAGGTGAGACCCGCAAGAAGATGTGGTCGCCATCCTCAACCTCTTGTGGCCTCCGCCTCCTGTCAGCATATGACTTCTGCCGGCTCTGAGCTGTCCTCATCCGCTCCTAGATGACCTGGACCTTCTCTGCCATGGCCCGGACCATCTCTGGTCCCACAAGTGCTGACTCCCCAGGGTCTGTCCAGCACAAAGGAGATCTGCAAGGCCTGTCGTACAACGCCTCGTAGGGTGCCATCCCGATGGTGGAGTGGTAGCTGTTGTTGTACACAAACTCCACCAAAGGTAGGTGGTCCTCCCAGCTGTGACCAAAGTCGAGGACACATGCACGGAGCATGTCCTCGAGAGTATGAATGGTCCTCTCCGTCTGACCATCCGTCTGAGGGTGAAAGGCGGTGCTCAGACGTAGCCGCGTCCCGAACGCCTCCTACAACCCCTTCCAAAGCCGGGAAGTAAAGAGAGCGTCCCGATCGGAGACGATAGTCGATGGCACACCGTGAAGCCGTACAATCTCCTGAACGTAAAGACGTCCCAAGCTCTCCACTGAGCCCTGCTCTTGGATGGGTAAGAAGTGTGCCGACTTGGTGAGTCGGCCAACAATCACCCAAATGGAGTCGTGACCTCTGGAAGTGCGTGGAAGTCCAGTCACGAAGTCCATAGATATGCTGTCCCACCTCCACTCTGGGACCTCCAAGGGCTGTACCAAGCCTGCTGGTTCCTGGTGCTCTGCCTTCACCTGCTGGCAGGTGAGGCACCGTGAGACGAACTCTGCCACAACCTTATTCATGCCCGGCCACCAGTATTGTCGTCTGAGATCCTGGTACATCTTCGCCACTCCAGGATGTACCACCAAAGGAGAAGTGTGAAACTCTCTCAACACCTCCTCTCGTAAAGCGACTGGTACCAAGGTACGTCCTCTGAAAAGGACATCGTGCTCTGCTCCAAGGGAGAAACCATCAGGTGCCTGTCCCGAGGATATCTGTGCACGCTGCGTCTCACAGTCAGCGTCCTCACGTTGTGCCTCTCTGACCCACTGTAGGAGTGGAGGAGAGACGGTGAGAGACTGAAGGAAGGCTGCTCCATCTCTATCCACGAAGGATATCTGCAAAGCGGCTAGTTGCTCTGTCGCCTCTTTAAGTAGCTGGATGCTCGTCCTCCTGCTGAGGGCATCAGCTACCACGTTCCCCTTCCCAGGAGTATAGACTATCTCAAAGTCATAGTCCTGGAGGAACTCGAGCCATCACCGCTGTCTCAGGCTCAGGTCCTTCTGAGAGAATATGTACCTGAGACTCTGGTGGTCAGAAAAGACTGTAAAGCGCTCACCCATCAGATAGTGCCGCCATGTCTTCAGGGCGAAGACCACTGCTGCCAACTCCAAGTCATGGGTAGCGTAGTTCTGCTCATGCGGCCTCAACTGAAGTGATCTGTAGGCAATCACGGCCCGCTCCTGCATCAGGACACACCCGAGTCTGGTCCCTGATGCATCGCAGTAGACTACGTATTCAACTCCCTCCTCAGGCAACCTCAAGATAGGTGTGCTGGTCAATCTCTGCCTCAGCTCTTGGAAGCTCTGCTGACATCTGTCTGACCACATGAAGGGTTTCTCCTTCTTCGTCAACGCTGAGAGTGGGGCCGCAACTCTAGAGAAGTCCGACACAAATCTACGATAGTATCCGGTTAGGCCCAAGAAACTCCGCACCTCTATCACGCTCTTGGGTGGCTCCCAAGCTAGCACTTATCCGATCTTCGCGGGATCCATTGTAAATCCCGCCTCAGAAATGACGTGCCCCAAGACGTGGACCTCACGTAACCAGAACAGGCACTTCGAGAGCTTGCCATAAAGCTGGTTCTCTCGGAGTTTGTCTAGTACAACACGCAAGTGGTAGGCGTTCTCCTCCTTGGTGGTCGAGTACACCAAGATGTCGTCGATGAAGACCACGACAAATCGATCGAGGTATGGCTGGAAGATCCTGTTCATGAGGCTCATGAACACTACTGGAGCATTGGATATGCCGAAGGTCATAACAAAGAACTCATAGTGGCCATACTGACACCTGAAGTCCGTCTTCTGCACATCCTCGTCTCGAACTCTGAGCTGATGATAGCTTGACCTGAGGTCTATCTTCGAGAACCACCACGCCCCCTTGATCTGGTCGAAGAGATCATCAATCCTGGGTATGGGATACTTGTTCCTCACTGTCACCTGGTTCAGGCGACGATAATCGACACACAGTCGCAAGCTCCTATCCGCCTTCTTGGCGAAGAAAATCGGGGAAGCCCAGGGTGAAACACTGGGTCTGATGAACCCCTTGCCCTGCAAGTCCACCAACTATACCCGCAACTCTCTAAGATCAGCGGGGGCCACACGATATGCTGTAGTGGATATCAGGGTTGTTCCTGGGTATAGATCAATATAAAAGTCTACCTCTCTGCGAGGAGGTAGTCCTGAAACGTCGTTGGGAAAGACGTCCGCGTACTGATCCACCACTGCAGGAAAACTGGGACTCTGCACGTCAACTGCTCCCAGGATGAGGCTAGCCAACTGATGAGTGATGGGATGACCTCTCCTCTACGTGAGTCCATCTTGTGCTGCAAAGGCTCCCTTCTCGCCGGTGAATGTGAACCTGCTCCCGTCGGTGCGCACACATCGCACCTTACGCCTAATGCAGTCAATCTGAGCATGGACCGTAGATAACCAATCCATGCCCAAGATGAAGTCATAAGGCCTCGACGCCGCTACAAGAAGATCCCAGCCGAAGCTCTCGCCTCCTAGAGTAAGCTCACACTGCCGGCACCAGTGCGTAATCGTCGAGTCTGCTCCCGTAGGAGTCTCTAGCCGTAAGGATCGAGCCAACGACTCTGTCGGAATCTCTGAGCTCCGAACAAGGGCAGCGGCTATGAAAGAGTGACTCGCTCCTGTGTCTATAAGAACTGCAACAAGGGTGGAATAGACATAGATCGTACCTTGAATCATCTCTGGCGCGCCGTGGTCGTAGGCCTCTACTGCCTGGAGCTGAGCCTGTCTCTGCCCGCCATCTCCCTGTGGTCGGGGCGGACCTCCTGGTGGTGGTGGTGGCAGAGCCTCAAAGCGTCGCCCCCACCTGCTGCTCGGCCAGCTCCTCTGCCTCGTCCGCCTCCTCCCTGTGGACCACCACGATCGACCCTCTGCCTCTACCTGGGTGGCCCCTCCACCGTCTGCTGCTCCTCGGTACGGTGGGTCGGGCAGTCCTGAGCCATGTGGCCCTGCCCGCCGCAAGAGTAGCACTGCCTGCCTCTCGGAAGACTGGCCCCACGCTGTGTGCCCTGCACTGCTGATCCAGTGTCCCGAGGTCGTCTTCCGGAAGGTCTGGTCTTCCTGGAACCCTGAGTCATCCGTTGGCTACCTGCTGCCGAAGACTCCTCTATCTGCCGCCCTGTGGTAGGTCTCACTGTGGACTCAGCGAGGAAGCTCTCGATCAGGAGGGCTCGCTCCAATACTCCTGCCTAGGTCGGGATGCTGAGAGAGATCAGCGATGCCCTTATCTTATGTCTCAATCCCTACTCGAATGTCCGGGCCCGGAAGAAGGGGTCCCGTACCATGTCTGTCGAGTAGCGAGAAAGATCGGTGAAGCTCTCCGCGTACTGAGCGATCGTCAAACTGCCCTGCCGCAGATGAAGAAGCTCCTGAATGCGCACCGCACGGAGGGTGGCCGGGACGAACTCTGAGCGGAATAGGCCCTCGAAGTCCGTCCAGATGAGGGTGGCCTCATCGTGTACCTGGAGCATCAGGCTCCACCATCGCCCTGCTTCTGCGTGCAGTAGGCTCGCTGCGAGGATCACCATGAGGTCTGCTGGTGTCCTCACTAGTCTAAAAACTCGGACGACCGCCTCCAGCCAGTCCTCGGCTCCCTGGGGGTCCGACTCCCCACGGAACCTGGGTGGTCGCTGGCGCTGGAACTCGTGCAGAGCTCCGAGGCGTCGTGCATCGTCAGCTGCTAGTGCTGGAAGCATCGAGGGCTCGGCGGGTAAAGGTACCGCCGGTGCCTCTGCGGTCAACGGGCCCTGTACCGAGGCCTCGTCGCTCGGCGGGCTTTCGTCATGCTCTACTCTGGAAACCCTAGCTGGCTGCTGTCATCGGGCCATCCTGAAAAGGAAACAAGTGCACCAAGGTCAGAACAGTATACCTGGTGAGCTGACACAAGTAATCACAAAGAAAACTTGAAACACATATGCAATCAATGTTTTCATGCATTAAGTCGGAAATCAGAAGTCAGGGTCCTGGTGTACGGATACGTCGGCCGCCGAACCAACACTGGACTCCCTAGACTGATAACCACACTCAATACGCTAAACAATATTACTTCACATAGAAGGAAGATCAGAGTCTGCGGTAGAACCGACCGCCTCTGATACCAATTTGCCATGACCCGTCCCCGGGGCCCGTGTCGTGACTACCCCAAGCCCGCCTTCCATAGGCCAGGGGCTGGCGACTAGCACCAAGGCGTAAATCCCAACAAAAAGGGAAGGCATTGCCTTTGAAAAGTAAACAAGCACCACATAGTAAGCAAGTAGAAAAGTAAACACCAAGTAAAAATGGTACAAGCTGTGCTGAAAGTAAAAGGGGCCAGAAATACAAGCCCAACTGTAAAGTACAACTGAAAGGAAAAACAACAACTGAAAGGAAAAACTGCATCGTCGAGCCGTCCTCTGAAGGTCCCACCTGAAGGGTGGGTACAGATAGCCTCCACAGCTCCTCGGTCCAGCCATCCGCTCTGAGTACGTCCCGCCCAGTGGTCCACCTCCAGGTACCGTCCTGCTCCGTACGCCTCCACCTCGATTAGCGCTTCCCGTCGTCTACAACCAACACCATGAAGTGCGGGCATAGCCCGTGTAGGGGTGAGTATAAGCTACTCAGTAGGGACCCCGAGACCCCCGAAGGTCTCCCGAAATCCACAAAGGAAAGATACAGTCATGAAGTAACATCTGACACATCTTAGTTATATGCCCATACATATACCTAAGTTATTAATTCTCGTTCGGCTCCAACGTCCGAGCCCAAGCACAACCCATTCCACACAGGAAAGTAAATGTAACCCACACAGCATAGCACAACACAATCCACAAAGGAGAGTAAACAGTAAATCCATACAGGATAGCTCAACACAATCCACAAAGGAGGGTAAACAGTAAATCCACACAGGATAGCTCAACACATTCCACAAAGGAGAGTAACTCAAGATTCAGCTCACACATGTATACTTCTTCGGATGACGATAAAGATGATCACTGATTCATCAAATTCGTCAGACCCACAAAGGATCAATAGGTAACTAACCCCCGCAATGACCCACACAGGATCGGGCCCACACAGGACCTGTAGGTGCTGGCTCACACAGAACCGCTGAGCGCTGACCCACACAGGATCGGACCCACACTGGATCGGGCCCACACAGGACCTGTAGCACTGATCCACGTAGGATCGCTGAGTGTTGTAGTCGTCGCAGTCCATTGAGGATCTCTGCACAGTCGTCGTCGCAGTCCTCTGAGGATCTCTGCACGGTCGTCGCCGCAGTCCACTGAGGATCTCTGCACGGTCGTCGCTGTCGAAGTAGCAGTCGCAGCCAGCACTAGGGTTCCCGCACACAACAAGCTCGTTCGGGAGGGTCCGCTCCACGAGCCGAGAGGCTGATACATCAAATGACACAAAGTCCGAAGTTGATGTATCCAAAAGTTCTGTATCGTCAACAGGAACTCAACGTCGCAGACGGCACGTCAATCGGACGCCCGGTCTGAGAGTTATTGGCTTTTTCGTTCCAAGGGCCCGGTTTTTTTTTAAGACAAAACCAACCCAACCGTACTCCACCTGCGTCCAAACCTCGGGCGGAGTATGCCAAAAGATCCGCCTCACTTAGAGGAAATCAACGAAGCTGACGGCACGTCAATCGGATGTCCGTAGCTCAAGATATGACAGTTTCCGCTCCGAGGGCCCGGTTGGTTTCGTGTACGAACCAACCCGGCCAAACACAAAGTATTCTGAAACCTTGAGTGCGATATACCAAAACGACCGTCTCGATCCAAGGATCGCGTTCCCGCTGATGGCGAGTCGTTTGGAAGCCCGTAGCTCAAGTTACGGGCGTTTGAACGAAGACCGTCCGAAGATGGGGGGTCCGGACCTGGGCCGACCTGGCCCGACCCCCCCTAGGTCGGCCGAACCCGGTCCGAACCGGTCCGACCCGGTCCGACCCGGTCCAACCCGGTCGGACCGGTCTGGCTCGACCAGGGCGGGTCCAGCTCGGCTTGGCCGAGCGACCGAGCGGCCCGATGCGGGGGGAGCCGCCGCCCCGCGTGACACCCCCGCGACACTCGCGGGGTGTCGGCCAGCCAACCGGACGCGGCTGAAGCCGCGTCCTGGGTGACGCGGGGGGGGGGGGGGGGCGCCGCCCCCGCGTGACACCCGCGGGACACACGCGGGGTGTCTTCTGGCGCCGGACGCGGCTTCAGCCGCGTCCCGCGAGCGCCGCCGCCGGCTTCCACGGGCCACTGGAGTCGCTCTGGTGGCCCGATTGTCTTCCCGTCTGTGCCATTGCTCCTCCTGGGACTCGTTCTTCACTGCGGGATCATAAAACTTCCATTGCGGCACGTTCCTTTGTCGCCCGTCAAATCCGCATAAGAACGAAGAACGACGGAGGGTTGTCGGGCCGTGTTCGTTTGGCCCGCACCCTCCGCGTTAGATATATACAACGGGAGGAATTACAGTTCAAAAAATGAACGCATATCCGAAACAATTTTTAATGAAATAAAATTTTTTCATAAAAATGGGTTCCTTAATTGAACGGAAACAACAATTTTAATAGTTTTAAAGTTGTTCAGAAACCAGTTCTTTAACTTTTTAAAGAAACAATTACGGGAATATAAAAGAAAAGGGGTAATTCCCAAAATAATTCCCTACCTCGTTGGTCGTCGCGCGTGAGCGTTCTTCGCGGAATTTCTCATCGCGAAAGGTGGAGATCGTCACGTCGTCGCGGAACACGGCGTTGAGTCGGCGAACTCAACGCACCATGAAACAGCAGATTTAATTTAATTAATTAAATCCGTGTTTTGGTTAAGAACCACGAAGGAGATAAAAAAGAAGGTCCGAGACTCTTACCTCAAGCAGCCGATCGAAGATCCGTCGCGGAGGAAGAGACGTCATAGAAGAACGTTGTCGGCGTTGTGGATCGCGGCGTCGCGTTGTCGATTTCCGGGTTCGGCGTTCTTCGCGTTCTTCGTGTTCTTCACGTTCTTCGCGTTCTTCGTGAATGAGGGAGAATATACAAGGATTCTGTCTCAACGAGTAATCCTTCAAAAGATTTTGGTTGTTCTTATTTTATTATTATGCCAACACACGAAAACAGGTAAGAAATGAACCATTAATTCGTTGAATTAATTCAACGAAAGAAACAGCTCATTTAATTTACGAAAATAAACCGCCCAATTAAATGGTCTGTTAAGAGTCAAGAAAACGCGTCAGTTGACTTTCATAATGACGGGTTTTCGCGGGTGCGTTACTTAGCGGAAAGAAAAGGCGGGGCTCGTGTGGGCCCCACCTCACAAATATCCTACCAAGGGGGGTAGGATATTTCTGGATAGAATCCTATCCGGTTTAAATCAGTTCAAGCCGCCATTAAGTGGCTTCAAGTGGCTTCTAAGTGGATTATGTGAAATAAAATAAAGTTGTCGCAAAATTATTTTATTTCTTAACTTTAAGCCCGAAAATTAAAAACCACACCCGAGAAAACGCAACTCCGGAAAAGGCGTTTCTAAGCGAATACTGGCTCTGCGATTTCATCGGTGCCCTCAGAATTCGATTTCGGGCACCGGTTCAAAAGTTAGAAAAACCGGCTCATCCGTTCACTGAATGTACCCGATCCAAACTTCGGGAAATGATTCCAGGCACACCGGGCCTCGGAATCAGGTGCCGTCAGAAATTGCGCTCTTGTAAAATTCCAAAGAAAAATTAAGAAAAAAAAATTTTCCTTCAAATTTACGGGTCTTTACATTATGCTTGGTCGATTTCTATAATTTAATCACAAGTTTTTTGAAATAATAAGTGAGTTAAATAATAATAATAAACATTTGTTTTCAATTTTTGTAAATATAATGTTTACTATATTTATCAAGTAATAACAGAGTTATATTTATTTTTTCAAAATAGTATACATTACTCGAGGCTTTTTAAATACTAATGGGTAATGATAACAGAGCTTAATGGTCCAATTAGAAATAAATAAAATTTATTTAAATTATTATTATGTTTTATGTTTCAAGATAAAAATAATAATAAAAACAATAATATTATTAATGGAAATGGGGTCAAATAAGAATACTAAGGACGGTTAGGGGCTTATGTGAAATTTTCCAACCATAAACCAACTATAATAAATATCTAATTATATATCATTATTAAAACACAATTGGTGCACTCAAGAGATAGAGTGGAACTCTCTTAGGCCCTAAAGAGAGACTAGGATATCTAGAGTGCTCGCCTCCCCTCCTCTCTCAATCCAATTAGAGATCATGTATTGTTATTCCACCATCAAGAATAAATCTTTTTCTATAATACATGAACAATAGAAGCGATTAGGTTTATCCATGCTTGCACCTGAAAGTTATATGGGTTTGTTTAGATATTTTGGTGCAAGTATAGGTCACCACTAAAGATATTCTCCACTTAGATCTTGTATTGAAGTGATGGTTGTACTATGGAAGGATACTCCTGCTACTCCAAGAACCTGTAAGTTGTATCAGAACATTCACATGTTCAATTTATAATTATTTATTATTTTTTGATTGGATACATTTGTTTTCATTTTATTTTACTTTATATGATCCATTTTTAATATCCATCATCACCATATCTTCTCTTTTTTCATTATTGGCAGCATAACCAGTAATCGTTTAATGATTAATAATGAATAATAATTTGATTCACACTAAATGGAGGTTCCAATGGTTATAACTAGAAAAAACCAAGAGTACATAGAATGTACTTACAATATAAAATCTGTGTACTTTTGTTTTCATGTGTGTATCACATGAAAAAATCAGATAGATTCAATCTAATAAGATCTAGGATCTAACAAAGGCATATTAATATGTTGATCCAAATAGACTGGCACATGGCATGTGGAACTATACACCATGAAATTAAATTACATGTTGTGTAGTCTCTATCTTCTAATGGATGAGAACACAGGGTGTCCTAGAAATTCATGTATTCAATACATGAAATGGGTATTGACATATTGTACAACTCAATGGTTACACATCATGTATTTCCATTATTCTATGTGTACCTCTAATATATCCATAGTAGCTAACATGACCAGACACAAGGTGTTTTCTAATAACAAGTTAAGAAGAAAATTACACTCCGTGTAGTCTTTTGTTGGTAGTGTTCTAAAATTTTCATCAAAAAAATAATTAAATGTATAATTATTCATATTGATAATATGTTCTATGTGTCATTTATTCAATAGTAAATGCTATATCATAGAATTAATAATTATATATTATATTAATTTCCATGTTAAAATTTCAGATGAACACATGAGGTCTCCTCCAAGTACACCTATGTGATACATTAATTTAAATGAAGTTAATTTTTCTTAAATTTATAGATAATGGTGAGTTAAGTATGGTTGGATGAAATTAAGATAAATTGAATTTATTAGATTAAATCATGGTGCATTATCTTAATTAATTAATGAATTGAAGTAATTGATAACTATATTCCCAATGATTTCTCATTTCTTGATGTGTGGATAATTCTGAGATTAGACTAACACTTGTTTGTTATTGGTTTCTTTTAATTTATTTGATTAAATTAAAATTGTAGAATGAATTTTGTTCCCTTATCCTTATTATATAACTTCATGTTTGATCATGGTTTATTTTATGTAAACCCATTTTATCTAATAAATTAGACCCCCACCAACGTGTCAGTAATATCTTACGTAAGGATAGTGTTCCCAATAATGAGCAGGTAGTCCAAGTCAAGGTTTCAAGTTTTAACCAATTGATGAGATTCATTGGATCCAAGGTGGAATACTAAAACACAAACAAAAATATGGTTCAAGGTGTTTTCCCTAGGTTTGAGGGTTAGTTTATCATATACTAGATAAACTAAACATTATAGAATCTCATCATCATGAAACTTATATTTTATTTATATCATTTACATTGTTAACTAATTATCTTTTTGAATGTTGTGTGATCACCTAATATATTAATTAACATGCATCCAATATGGAATAAAGTGTAATAGGATTATTTGTAAATGTTTTATCAGACATGGTTAATCACATAAGTAAAATCAATTTAATATTAACAAGGCATGTAAAATAATAAAAATGGTATTTTCACATAAGGATAAAAATATCCTTCCTACTAAAATATTAATTTGGTTTAGTATTACACTATATAATTTTGGAATGACCTCATTGTTCAATGTTCCTGCCGAATCCAATTTAAGGTTTATTCTATAATTACAGAATTGTTAACTTGAATACTTGGTTTAACATGACTTAGTCCACATAAAGGGTTGACTTACCAATATGGACATACTATAACTAATAGTAAAAGGTTGATTAAATATTGAAATTGGATTTTATGATTGGGTAGTCTGCTCAACAGATCATGGAACTATTAGTTAATGCAGTTGGAAAGTTACACCTACCTAAAACCCTTCAAATATCTTTGCAAACCAATATATGGGTTATGAGAATGGGTATATAGATCCTTTCCATTGGAATTTATAAGAAAAAAGATATTCTAAAATTGATGTTGAGGGCTATTATGTTTCAAAAAATAGAGGGATATTAATAAGAATCCAGTTAAATTTTAATTTCTAAATCTAATTTTGTAATAAAAACAAGTAATAATTATCTGTCCTGAATTTTAAGAAATGGAAAATCAAACAACATCAAAAATTTCACAGTGATCTAAAATTGAAAAGAATAAAATTCTCACCAATGTGAATTTCCAAGAATGGTACAGGTTATTGATCTTTATATTATTCCATGAATAAAAAATATATATTCTAGAAACACCACTTCCTATGTTAATTTTTAATGATACTGATGAGGAATAAGTATCTCTGTGTTTGAAGCATGTAGACTACACTATGGATGTCCAATTTTATATTTTATCATCTATATACAATGAGATTATAATCCAATATGAGGATATGGATATGCATAGCATCATTTATTACATTAAATATTTTTATCAAGATAAGGCCATATCAGAGTGATGTGAGATATCTAATTAACTATTCATATGTAATCTATGATATTTGATGCCAGATAAAGCATTTATAGTCTTGGTGATTGGAAAAATTTAGGGTAAAGACATATTGTGTTTTAAGATCCCTAATGAAATGCACATTTTTATCATTTTGTCCTCACTACCCAAGAACATCTCAAGTTTTATTATGAAAAATAATATGTGAAATAGAGAGAAGACACTTTCAAAACATATTACACTTATTTTTACAAGTTAATAAAGACATGGTTCATTAATAACCTATTGTTCTATTAGTGAATATGAATAGTAATAAGAAGAAAAGGTGTTAAATACTCTTTCAATGTCTAAGGATCAAGATCATTGTCCTTAAAAGAGGAAAAATATACAAATGTAGGGAAAGGAACATGATATGGTATGATTTATATGTGGAAATAAGGTCTACTGGAAGAGGAATTTTACCTATCCAAAGAATCAAAGGGAAGTTTTTGGTGTGATCATTGATGATTATAATCTTCCCATATATTTAAGTTTGGTATTAGATATTATCAATGGTGCTAAAAATTGTATCAAAATATTAGAACCAATAATATTAGATAAGATTTCTAGAGATGTGGTGGATCAATGGACTACAAATAGAGCGATGCTAGTTTCTCTAGACCTTTAAGACTACTATATAACCTTTATTATAAGATTGATTTTGGTTTTAATGAATTATTATTATAGTCCTAGTATTACCAAGAACATTATTTCTATTTCTTTTTTAGATATAGATGGATTTATCGTTATATATGAAAATAATGGTTTCTAATTTTATAAATATAGCATATGTTGTGGTGTGGAACTAATTAATAATTTTATTTATGTATTAAATTACAAAACCAAAATATAATAAATTTATAATGAAAATAATACACTATAACTCTTATGAATCCGATTTGTTGAATCACTATCTTGGTCACACATACATGAAGAATTTGATAAAGATATATCAATCTAGTTACATAAAATCCTTTAAGATTAGTTCACTTGAAAATTTTAATTCTTGTTTACAAGGTATGATGACCAAACCACCATTTTAGGGTCAAGGTGATCACGTCTTCAAGTGCTTCAAATTTGATGTTGTTTTACTAGAATTTTTGCAGTATAGAAATAACTTTGGGTTATCTTTTTATGGAACCTTAGACCATTAATTAAAAAAGGGTTTTGGTTATTTTTTTATTAAATAGATAATTGAGTGAATTTTTTGGGTGTTTTCTAATTTTAAAATAATAATTGAAACTATATTACTAAGTGAGAGAAATTGGATGGAGAAATTGTGATCAACCAGGGTGAGTGTCCCTTGATTCTCATATGTCATCGCTCTCAAGGGAAATGGTAAGGATAATTGATTCCTTGATTTATATAGACTAAAAATTGTATTTTATGTGAGTTATTAATATTTTAAAACTTGTGATTTGATCGATCAATGATATTGATTACCGGTGACTGCTCACAATCAATAAAATAATGTCGATGTAAGAATCGAACTAAATAAAGGCTTCACAAAAACAATGTGATAAGATGTATAGATTTGAGTCTATAAAAAATGTTATCAAGATAAAAATATTCATAATAATGGGTTATAAATTCTTTATTTAATTAAATAATATAATCTATAGGCAAACTCATGAAATAAAAGAGGTGAGAAAAGAGAAAAATGTGATCAAAACATCGAAAGATCCGTTACATGCATGGAAGCATGAGAATTATTGTTCCTTATATTTGTATTATATGCTACTAGAGTAAACAAAAAAAAATTATAAAATAATAACAATATTCTATAAACTTGGAAATTCAATCACCTTCCAAATATTACAATCATGGAGCTCGTTAATACAAAGAACACCCCCCAAATTGATCACTAAGAAGTTTATAAGTACATGATGTAGAAGAGGATGAAAATAGATGAATGAATCTATAAAATAAGACTATATTTTTACTATATTCATTCCAACATTGAAAATGTTCCATGGAGATATTTTAAAGAGAAATTTGGCGAGTTGGATCCAATAATAGTCAATGGTCTATGGGTGTAGGTGAGATATTCCTGACAGATTCTTACACCATGTTGATTCGACTAGTTTATTATAAAAAATATGTCTGATTGTCTTCAAGTTAACTGGAGAGGTGGTCCCCAATGTTATTTATACAATTTATATAGTATCAGACCAATTAGACGTCTGAGGCCCAATTTATGATCCAAATATAGAAGGCCAATTCTATCTAGACTACCCATAGTTTCTTCCCATTGTGGGCCACATTTTTGCCTCTAAATGGTTGACTTGGGCTCCATGGTATTCTAGAGAAATGTATAATAGATCATTTTTCACTATAACAAAATTTTCATTCCTAATTTGATGCACATATTATCCAATGTAAATATTCAAGTCTATATGGGTGCCAAGGCTGTCATGCAATTTGGCCTATTTTTCTTGAATTCCACTTTGGTCTCTTCAAATAACCTCCAACTATAATAAAATCATCAAAAAAATTAAAATTTTACTTTTTAATAGTGATACAATTTAAATTATTTTAAAAAATTGAATTTTAATTTGTTATTATATATTTTTATTTTGAATACAAAAACAGTATAATATAGTGTGTAAGGGTAAAAATAAATAGTTAATAACTGAGCGATCACACACGCACACATAGACATTTGAACTCATCAGAAAAGTAACATTTCCAAAAAAAATTATTCATGGATATATTCCAAACATAATAAAGAGTTAAAAATCAACAAAATTTAAATTCATTATAGAAAAGTGATCAAATAAAAAACCACCCCAAGAAGTTATTCCCAGTGATCATGGAAAAATATGTCTCATAAATTGTATCATAATGAAATTCAAGGAGATTTTTTATAGAAATTTGAGAAATAGGTTCAAAACTAAAACCTGTCACTAACCTTACACATGTGTGTGTGTTTGTGTGTGAAAACCATTTCATGTTATTATTTCCACTTTATTTCCAGTAAATATAGGATATTTTAAACAAAATGTATACCTGATTCTTTCTGCTGAACCTATTCTATATCACTTAAAATTAGATTTCAAGACCCAATAACATAAGAATTACAATAATTCAATCCTTAATATCCAGGCATAGATATCCCCATATTTTACACCTCTCATAACTCCCATATTTTTTATTTTTTTTTATTTTTTTTTATTTTTGTTTGAGGGAATACATTAGTCGAATAACAGGTACACACACATAGGTAAATATGGTACATTAATGAAATATATCAGATAAGGAAAAAATGTATGAACAAATCATTTTAGAAGGATGATAAATATAATCTTTAATTATATTTACCTTTTATTAAGTAATAAGTATTTACACTTAATCATCTAGTGTATAGATGTCTGGAGATATTAGTGACACGATTTCCTATAAACTACTCACACAAAAGTTATTAATAATCTCAAAGGTTTTATGGTGATACAAATTTTTATATCATAAAAAAACTAATTAACTAAAAATAAAACCACAATGTTAAATTCATGATAAAATTCACATTACATAATAGAGATAACTTTTGATTACATGTTAAAACAACATGGAATTAAGAATTTTAACAAACATTTTCAGTAATATCCCTGATAAGGTGAGCATAAGATGGGGTATGCGAAAATACTATACTGCAAGCCAAAAAGAGAAGAAATAACAAACACAATGAAAATACTAATGAACTCAGTAAGGTGTGGAATAGTAAAAATCCTACGATTCAAAAAAAATATGAAATACTAAATACTACGAAAATCCTAATGAACCTAGGAATGTACCCCCCCCCCCACACACACACACACCTAGAGTGTGTGGGGTCCTCACTATCATAAAAGATAATGTGGGATGTAAGGATACAACCTGGTTAGTTTCACGGTTACGTTTCTTCTTGAAGGTGGATTTCGTCCACTGGATGCTTTGGAAAATTCTCATAGAATTTTTTAATTCTTTTCCCATTGATGGAAATCCTTCCTTTACTCTACTCATGAAAAACCTAGGTAAAGCTTTATCCTAGAAATGTAAATGCGGACCAGCTCAAAAATATGAGACTTCTATTTATTAATCATCTTATCAGGGATAACCTTTTTCTTCTCATTATATATTTAAGAGTTCTCATTTTCATCATGTTGAACTTTTTCCATCTCTTGAACCTATAACTTCCTATGCTCACCTACATATGAAGGATTCATGTTACATTGTTTAACAACCCAATATAAATTGTTTTATACCTCTACAATTTGGTTAGAATCCTTTACAAACATAATTCAATATGGTGACATTCTGATTGGGGTTTAAAAGTTGTATAGTATTCCCAAATTACCTCATCCGAGCATAAAATCCAATCTTTCCTATTGGGTTGTACAATTTTTTCCAAGATTTTCATAACTTCTTTATTTGAGATTTCTAATTTTCTATTTTTTTGGGGACAATATATAGTGGTGACAATAAAAGAAACCCCATACTTATAGATCAAGTTTTTCATGTTGCGGTTACAAAAATGTGAACAATGTTCACTAATGATGAATCATAGCAAACCAAACCTACTGAAGATTCGGGACCTGAAAAATTCAACAACCACTCGCGACTCATCGTTCCTGGTAGATTTATCTTCCACCCATTTAGAGATGTATTCAATAGCTAGTGAGATTTACATGAATCAAAATGAATTTGGAAAATACCGCATGAATTTAATGCCCCAAGAATTGAATATTTTAGAAAATAAAATGTGTTGTTGTGGAATTTCATTCTTCATAGAGATATTCCTAATAAATTTTCATCATGTTCATTCATTACAAAACCAATGAGAATCTCTACGAAATGTTTTCCAATAAATTCTTTAGTTAATGACCATTCGATCTATACATTGAGAGTAAAAGTAGACCCCACAAGCCAAAGTGTGGAAGAAACTCAAAACAAAGGTGAACTCATAGTCAGGGACACACTAACGAACGAATTCTTCACTACATATTATCCATAAATATAGGTCATCCTAAATGTAATATCATGAATCATGATTAAGTTTTTGTAACTGTGAAGATATAAAATCAGTGGGGACACTAGATGTTACTCAAAAATACACAACATATAAATACTAGAGGGTAAGGTCCAAAACATCCCAAATGATCTCATGAGGAAGAAATTATATAGAGGGGGTGAGTCAACATGATGGTCTTGTGGTGGGGTAATCCTACTAATATTGTTATCTACCAAATTTTACACTCCTCTCTTATCTCAAATCCCAATGTCAAACTCTTGGATAATGAGCATCCACTAAATGAGGTGGGTATTAGATTCGAGTTTCTTTTGGATAAAATGAAGGGAAATATGATTATAGAATAGAATTATTTTTGACCCAATAATATATTAATGGAATTTTTCCAAAGAAAACACAATTGAAAGATTCTCTTTTTTAGTGGTTCTATAGTTTTCATAGGTAGGTTCAAGGGATTGTGATGCATATAAAATGACATGAGGATATTTATCGACCCATTTTGAGAAAAATTTCCCAAATACAAAGTTAAAGGAATCACATATAAGCTCAATGGAGAGATCCCACCATATTGGAGAGAATATTCGACGAGATGTGAGACTCCTTTTTAGTGAATTGAATTCATCCTAAAATTGTTTATTAAACACAAATGTAGAATCATTTCATAATAATAGAGAAAATGGAATTGTGATCTAACTAAAGTATTTAATGAATTGGTGGTAAAATAGAATGAACCAAGAAATAATGCACCAAATGAACACATTTTGGATATGGTAGGGATGAAATTTGTTAAATGTTTTATTTATCCACTTGAATTCCGTATTTTTAAATAAAATTCCCAAGAACTCTCCCCCATTAAACCACCAAATGAAATTTATCATAATTTAATACTCTATATTTTCCAATGCAATGGATAAGGATGAAACCTATGTTTTCAAAATATTCATAAAATGAGGATCCATAAACTATGAAATTGTCCATAAAACATCCATTAAATTATAAAGGTACTCTTAAAATATACTCAATATACAATGATGAAAAGTACTAGGATCATTACATAGATCAAAAGGCATCATTCTGTATGAAAATATTCTAAATGGATATGTATATGTTGTCTTTTCTTAATCCTCAAGGGATATGTGGATTTGATGACAACCTGGATAACCATAAAATAAACAATAATGGGACTTAACAACCAATATTGCCAACATTTTTTCAATGAAATGTAGAGGAAAGTGATCCATTTTCATGGCTTGATTTAGTAAAAATTATACAATAAACACTCACAAAATGTTTTCACACGTTTTGGAAGCAATTAAATCCTTTCATTCAACATTACTATTATTCTAGTTTTTAGGCACAATTTTCTCTAGGCTAACCTATTTACTATTAGATATGGGATTGATGATCTCAGTAGAAATAATTTTACTAACTTTCAATTTTACAACATCTAGGAGCATGGGATTCAATTGGCATTGATCTTTCCTTATTGTTTTAGCATATTCATCTAAAGGTGTTTGGGGTATTAAACTAGATGGGTTAATGCTGGGTATATCATACAATTTCCATCGTATCACCTTTTTATAGTCTCTAAAAAGTTGTAGTATTTTTTATTCTAGCTATGCAGAGAGTTTATTTGAAATAATGACAGGAAACCTTTTAATACCTTCAAGATAAAAATACATTAAATTTGAGAAAAGTGGTTTTAATTCCAACACCTGTGGTTTTTTTCATTGAGGGAGGGGATTTAGGAGATTTTAGGTATAAGAAACTATCTATATGTTCATGTTTATTCTCTATGGAAATATAATAAATGTAATCGAGATTTGTATATTCATGGACGGTATTGGGTACCTCATAATGAACACATTCATCAATTAAAGAAAAATATTACATTTTTCTCAAACCCACACAACACTCAAAACATGAATCCAAATTAAAAACCTCCAAAGGTTAAGAAGAAGAAAATGAATCAATTTATGTGTCGAGGAGAGATTTTTTGTGTGTGTGTGCCATTAGAGATCACTTCCATAAAATAGATAGGATGAGTGGAGTAATTTTATTTGGTGTTCTTTATAGATTCAAGGATATTTAAACATTTATTTTCAACACCAAATTCCATCAATAGTGTACTTTTGGAAACTTTTATTAGTTTACTTTAAGTTTTAATAAATTTCCTTCCAAGTATGATATGATATTGTCTTTGGGTGTAGGTATCTTCCATCTAAATAATGAATAAGTCTACTGGGATGATGAGGTTTTTTACTCTTATGATCACGTCCTCAGTCACTCAAGATGGGTGTGTTGTGATCTAATAAAATTTGCATGATGATGCCTATTGTTTTAATCTCTCCAACCTATAGATAAGTATATATTGAGTGAGTCATTATATTAATTGAATCACCTAAATCAAGAATTGCATCAAAAAATAAAGTATCCCCTATGGTGCAATGTATTATGAAAGTGCATGGATCCTTGCAATTGTTCGGTATTGTTGGTTGTATCAAATCCAATACATTCCTTCCAAGGTTGACTCTCTCATTCACTATTATCGGTCTTCTATGGGTGGAAAGTTATTTAAGAAATTTTGAATAATGAGGAAATTTTTTAACTATATCCAACCGAGGAAATCTAACTTGTACCTTTTAAAATGTATCAATTATTTGTTGATAAATCTCATTATCGCCATTTTTATTATATTTATAAAGTATTCTAGGGAAAGGATGAGTAATGAACTTTCCATGAGAATCCCTAATAAATTTTTTTACCCTTTTTATTTTTTTATTATTTACATGAATCATTTGAGTGTAGGGAATGAGAGTTTCAAGAAGGGGACAAACCTATTGGTTTAGAATCATTGGAAGAAGAAAATTATCTGCCACTGGAAAGTGTGATTTCACATACATTACATTAATCCTTTGGATTAGCAATAGGTTCAGATGATAGTTTTTCATTACCTTTTATATTTATCTCACCAATGGTGTTTTCCAATTGTCGAACATGAGTTTGTAGGTCTTGAATAGATGATTATATTGTCTGTTTTAATTGGATTTTCTAGTATTCAATATTCATCACCATATCATTGATATTGGTTCAGATTTTTGGAGGAGGAGGATTTTTTAGATCTTGTGAAGGATTATAAGGTTTCATACCTTGGTCGTATTGATACCAGTTATATTTATAGTATCTATATTTTCCTCCTTTTCAGTACCATGGTTATGCTTGCCACCTGAAGTTTGGGGTTGACCTGAATGGTTCTTTATTGAAGGGTAGTAATTGTAGAAATGGATTCCCATGTAACACTATCATGAAAGACTTAGATGAAACATAAAGTTTCAGGCACTGGTTAAGAAAATGAGTGTTATCAGAACAAATACTACAATGCAATAGAATGGGGAGAGAATTTTAAATACCCTTAATTTGAGATAATTTCCTTATAAGGGTATGTATATCATAAAGTTTCTTATAAACCTTACATTATAGTGATTCATTACATATATGATTAACTCTACGGGTTTATTCAAATTACTCTTATAATAAATTGTTGTGCATTTTGAACCATGTTGTCTATTAAGTCATAAGAAGAGTGAGTATTGTTTTCATCTAGGGGCCCAAAAACTATATCATCTATCATTCCCTGGTAAATGGGGAAAAATACCTCATATAATAAGTGAATAAGGAATTTTTCACTAATTTATGGGTGGGGGAAAACTTTACAAAAGTCTTTCGAATCTATCCTAACATTTATAAAGGGCCACTCCTTTTGATTTCCTAACGCAACATATTTATTTTTTAATTGATGAATTTTTTGAAGAAGGGAATAAATACTATAGAAAGAGTAATTTATGTTACTAAAACCACTAATTTTGGTGGGAAGATAATATGTCTAGTCTTTGGCTACATCATCAAGGGAGAAAGGAAAGGCCATAAACATTATGAGGTCCTTATTCACATTTTGTTCATTCATGGGGGAGAAAACTATGTGAAACTCTTTGAAATGTTATTTAGGTTCCTCCATAAGAAGGTCATTTAAATTTATATGGAGGTGGATGAGGTGTGGTCACATATCAACATCATTTTCTTCCTTAGGGTATTAGATGTACACGGTATGGTACTCCATATAATAGGTGGTTAATTCTCTTAATGTTCACTTATTTACAGCTATATTTTCTGGGGTTTGATTTGGTTAACTATCATATTGGTTTAGTAACAAATGAGCTTCCAAAAGGGGTTCCTTAGTGTTACTTGATTTTCCAACTCTATATGGCCTAATTTGTGAGTGAAGGTTTTTTTTTAAATTCTAGGTAAATTTGGTGAAATATTTCTTTTCCATATCTTGTCATGAAAAAAAGTTGTGAATTTTCCTATTTTTATTATTTCTATTAATTTAATATTTATAAAATAAAAACACTTAAGAATAATTAATCAATAAAATAAAATATTTTACTATAGAATTAGATAGAGAGTTAAGAGATAATGAGAGAGAAGAAACACACAAAAAACAAACAATAAAAAAAACAAAGAATAATAAAAATGGAAGGGGTAAATATTGAAATATGTAATAAATAACAATAATAATAAAAACATAAATTGAAAAAATTATCTTGGATAATTGGTAATGGAACCAAAAATTTTATCTCATTGTTGAGGGTTTCAAATTAGAAGATGTTTTACTTGAATTTTTGTTGTATAGTAAGAACCCTAGGATATCTCTCGATGAAGCCTTAGATCATTACATAATAATAGTTTTTGATTATGTTTTATGAAATAGACATTAGGATGAAGTGTTTGTGGGTATTATGATTTTAAAATAGAAATTGAAACTATATTCCTAATGATAGAAACTAGTTGGAGAAATCACGATCAACCCAGGTGAGTGTCCCATGATTCTCATTCATCATCGCTCTCAAGGGAAATGAAAAGGTTAATTGAATAATTGATTTATACACAACAAAACCAGTATGTAATGTGAGTTCTCACTTAGTTACCAAATTGGATTTGATTGATCAATGATATTTTTTACCATGAACTGCTCACAATCAATAAAATTATACCTATGTAAGAACCGAACTCAATAAAGGAATCACATCAACAATGTGATGATATTTCCATATTTGGTTCTATCAAAAAACTATTCTCAAGAAATAAATCATGCATAATAATGGGTTATACCTTCTTGATTTCATTAAAACACAAATTCCATAGGCACACTCATTAAATAAAAGTGGTGAGAAAAGAGGAAAAAGTGCCCAAATCATCACAAAATCTAGTTTATGCATGGAAGCATGATAATTATTGTTCGTGTTATTTTTATTATATCATGCCAGAATAAATAAAAAATAAAAAGTTATGAATAAAAAATATATACTAAAAACATGGAAATTCAATCACCTTCAAAATATTACATGTGTGAAGCTAGATATTGTAATAAAGAACACCCCTAATTTGATTACATGAAGGTTTAGAAGTACATTATGTATAAGAGCAAGAAAATTGATGAAGGAAGATCTAAAATTAGACTCACCCTTACCCCTAGTCATTCCAAACTTATAAATGATCCCTAGAGTGATTGTGAATAGAAATTTGAAATTTTATCTCCAATAATAACAAACATTCTATGGGTGTAGGTGATTTTTTCATGGAATATTTTTCCACCAAGATTATTCAACTGAATGATAAAACAAAATGTGCCCAATGGTATTCAAATTCACTAGACAGGTGAATATAATATTTAGTTTTCCAATTTATTTAGAATCATACCAATATGAATTCTAATACCATTGTTATGGAGAAGATATATAAGGGTCATCTAATCCATCATGTCCATAATTTCTTTTCATTTTGGGCCATTTTTGTGAATCCAAATTGATAACTTGGGCTCCATGGTCTAACATAGAAATTTTTCATACACATTTTTGACCTCTCCAACTAATTATCAACCTAATTTTCTACACATATGTCTACATTAAATATTAAATTCCACAAGTGCACTCAGGATCTCACATAGTTTGGATGGTTTTTCTTGAATTCCATCATGAGCTCTCTAAATCACCTCCACCAATAATGAAATCATCAAAATAAGTGAAATCACCCTTTTTAAAAGTGATAAAAATTAAATTGTTGAATCAAACATGAATTTAATTTTTTTAATATATTAGGAATTTTCTATAAAAATTTAGTTTAATACAGTGGTGTAAAGGTTACAATAAATAGATAATGTCTATGCAATCACACCCCAAATCCTAGAAATTTTCACTACTTGGAAATGTCAAATTTCTAAAAAATTATGCATTGATATATTCCAAACATCATGAAGATTTAACAATAAATGAAATTTAAATTCATTATAGCAATCTGATCAAAGAAAAAACTGCACCGAGTTATTCTCAGTGATCATGGAAAATATGTGTCATAAATTGTATCATATTGAAATTCAAGGATGTGCATGATGCAAATCTGAGAAAGGAATTATAAATTCAACTATGCCATTAAATCTCAATGTGTGTGTGTGTATGTGAAATCCATATCGTTCTATTATTTGTAATTTGTTTCTAGTAAATATAGGTTATTTTATAATTTATTTCTTACCTGATTCATTTCACCAAACCATACCTACATCCATTGCAATAAAATTTCAAGACCCCATTACATAAGCATTCCTAGTAGTTAAAACCCAATATCTCAATATAGAAAACCCCATTTTTTTAAATTTCATCACTCCCCCTCATTATATTATTATCACTATTTTATTTTTTTTATTTTGTTTGAGGGAATAAAATAGTTGGATAATAGGTACACATGCATAAGTAAATCCACTACAATAATGAAACTTGCTAGATAAGGAATGAATGTATGGAAAAACATTTTATAATGATAATATATATTAACATAACTTATATTTACCTTCTATTATGGATGAAAATTTCACACATTATGGTTTGGTGAAAATAAGTGCAGAGATATTAAGTGGAAAAATTTACCATAAACTAATCACATAAAGAGTATCAATTGTATAAAATGTTTCATATAAGTACAACAATTTATATCATAAAAAAACTAATTTACTAAAAAACACACCCCAATGTAAAATTCATGATGAAATTCAAATTACATAATAGAGAATTTTTTTTATTAAATGTTAAAGTGAAATGGAATCGGGAATTTTGACATGAATGTTTATTAATATTCATGATGTTGAGAGCATTAGAGGGGGGAAATACTATTAAGTAAGAGAAAATGGGAATAAAGAAGAAAGATCATGAAAATCCTAATGAACTCAATAGGGTGGGGAAAGGTAAAAATATTATGTAGTAATAGAAAAATATGAGAAAGAATAAAGACTATGAAAATACTAATGAACCCAAGAATGTACAAACCCCCTCCAGCTAGAGTGTGTAGTTTCATCACTATAATATAATAGAATGAAATATGGATAAAAGATACTGGGATTCACTAGTATGTTTCTTCATGAATGTGGATTTTATCCACCAAAGGATTTAGGAAAATTCATATATAGGTGTTTAAGTCTTTTCCCATTTGTAGTAATCCTTTGTACACTCTTCTTGTACAAGAACTAGGTGGTTATTTATCCTAGAATTGTACATGGAGACCTTCTAACCAATATGAAACTTTTTATTATGAACCATCTAATCACTGATAGCCTTTTTATTCTTTTTATACATTTCGTAGTTCCCAATTGAATCACAAATAAACTTATTCCAATTACTAAATATGAAACTTCCTACGCTTACTAGTATCTAAAATATTCATTTTACATTGTTTATTATCCCAATATTAATGTATCTATACTACCATTGGTAGGTTAAAATCCATTCTAAACACAATCATATATGGTGACAACCCGATCAGGGTTTTAAATTTTTTTGTTAGCCCAAAGTGCATCATCCAAGGGAAAACTCTTATCTTTCCTATTGAGTTTTACCATTTTCAATATTCACTTAACTTCCCAATTTCATTTTTTTGATTTCTATTAGTTTAAGGATAATATAAAGTGTATACTTTATGAACAACCCCATACATACAGATCATGTTTTTCATGTTGTGATTGTAAAAATGTGAACCCTGATCACTAATGATGAATCTTGTAAAACCAAACCCACTAAAGATCTGGGACATCAAAAAATCAATGACTATTCAATATTCCTCAATCCTAGTAGCCTTCGCATCCACCCATTTGGATATGTATTCAATAGATAGTAAGAAGTATATTAATCTAAATTAATATTGAAAAGGCTTCATGATGTCAATTCCCCATGCATCGATGATTTCACAAAATAACATGGGTTGTTGGAGAATTTCATTCCTATTAGATATATTACCTATGAATTGAAATCATGTTAATTTATTAAAAAATTTATGGGAATCTCTAAACAATTTTGTCCAATACTATCTTGATTCAAGGGCCTTTTGACTTATACGTTGAGAGCCAAAGTGGCCCCCACAATCCAGAGTGTGGAATAATCTAAAAACAATGGTTAAATCATGGTCACGAAAACACCAATGAATGACTTGGTCACTAAAAATTCTCCACAAATATGGGTATTCCCAAATGTACCATTATTAATCATGCTTAGGTCTCTAGGGCCATGAAGTGTTAAAATTAGCGGGGACCCTATATGTTGTATGAATATTCACAATGTCTGCATACAAGGGTGTTAAGTCCACAACATCACAAAATTTATCTAGAGGAAATATTTATTCCATACGAATGGTTGATTCAATATGATGGCCTAATAGTGGGTACTTCTACTAATTTGGTCAGCCACCACATTTTACACTCCTCTCTTATCTCGAATATCAAGGTCAAACTTAAAGAGGAGGAGCATCCACCAAATGAGGTGGGGCATAGATTTATGTTACTTTATGAGAAAACATAGGGTAGTATGATATGAAAAGAAAATGATTTTGACCCAATAAGATATTAATGGAATGTTTACAATGAATTTTTTTAAAATTTGTTCTTTTTTTGTGGTTTTGATGTTTTCCTAGGTAGGGTCAAGGGTATGTGAGTCATGTGCAATGACATGAGGAGACATATAAAACCTTTATTATAAGACTTCCCCAACTACTAAACTAGAGGCATCACACATAAGCTCAGAGGGGAGATCCCGCCTTGGTGTTTTGATGATGAGTTGTGATTTGAGACTCCTTTTTAGTGAATTTAATGTATCCTTAAAAATTTAATCAAACACACACTTAGAGAATCTTTTTGACATAACCGAGATAAGGTAAGAATGATCTTACTGAAGAAATTAATGAATAATTGGTGAAAACTTGCATGAATTGAGAAAGATCGCACCTCATGAACTTAATTTTTTAATATTGTAGAGAAGAAATTAATTCAATTTTTAATTAATCCCCTTTAATTCCTTGATTTGAAATAGCATTCCCAAAAATGATACCTCACTCAACCATGAAATGGAATTTCTCATAATTTAAGATGTGATATTTTTCAATGAAATGGATAAGGATAGAAACTAGGTGCGAAAAAAAGTTATCAAAGTAAGATCCATAAACTGTGAAATCCTCCATAACAACATCCATGTAATTCTCATGTTACTTTGAAAATATAGTCGACATAAAATTCTGAAAAGTACTAGGAGAATTACAGAGACCAAAAGGCGTCCTTCGGTATGAAAATGTTCAAAATAAATAGTTAATGTTTTGTTTTCTTTATCCTAAATAGATATATAGATTATAAAATAACCCAAATATCTACTAATGAAACAATAATGGGACTTACGGACCAATCCTTCCAACACTTTTTCAACAAAATGTAGAGGAATTTGGTCCTTCCACATGGATTGATTTAGTCTATGGTAGTCAATATAGAATCACCATGTATTTTTCACACATTTTCGAACCAATTGATTCATTTCATTTGAAACTTTTTGATTCGAGTTTTTCTAGGCACAATTTTCATTAGGATAACCCATTTGTTATCATATATAGGATAAATGATCCAAGAATCATGCATTTTACTAAATTGAAATTTTAAACATTCAAGGTGGGTGGGATTCAACTGGAATTAAGCTCGCACTATGGGTTTATCCATGTCATCTAAAATTATACAATGCATACAAATAGATTTTAAAATATTGGGAATATCGTCAAATTTCCATCAAAATTACTTTTTCAGTATCTCAAAAGTTCTAGATTTTTTGATTCTTTCTGTAGAGAGAGTTTTTTGGTAATAATGAAAGTTAGTTGGTCAAAAACCTCAAGATGGTATTATTTTAAATTTGATGTAATTTTGTTTAATTACAACCCCATTGGTTTTTGGATTGGGGGAGTGGATTTATGGGGAGAGATGTTCATGAAATTTTCTATATACTCATGTTTATTCTCTATGAAAATATAATCAATGTAAATGGGATTTGAATAATCAACGACATTCATGGGTACCTTAAAATTAACACACTCATCAATTAAAGAAATAAATTTACATATCTTCATACCCACAAAACACTCAAAACATGAATCAAAATTTAAACCAACAAAGAGTTAAAAATAGGGAAATGAATAATTCTATGGGTTGAGGAGGGAATTTTGTGTGTGTGTGTTGTTAGAGAACACTTCCATCAAATAGACAGGAAGAGTGGAGTGCTTTTCAATGAGTTTTTTCATGGAATCAAGGATATTAAAACATAACCATTCACCATTGAACTCCATGGATAGAATATTGATTTCAAAATTGATGATCATATTTTATGTTTCAATGAATTGACTTCTATGTATGATAGGATCATTTCCTTAGGTTTTGCATGTCTTCCATCTCAAGAATGTATAGGTCTCTTGGGAAGAAAAGATTCTTTACTCTTATGAGGAAATACTCGATCACTCATGATGGGTGTGTTATGCTCTGATTGTCAAGTTTCAAGATGATTCTGATTGGTTGAATATATCCAACCTACAAGGAGGTATATAATTAGTAAAGAATTACATTAATTGAAGAACTTAATACAAGCATTTAATCTGAAAATAATTTCTCCCATGTAGTGAAATATATCCTAAATTTCCCAAACTCATTAAATTTGGTCTGAATTTCTAGTTATATAAAATCTAATGCATTCCTACAAAGGTTTACTCTCTTGTTCTCCTTAATATGTCATCTTTGATTGAAAATTTCTTTATGAAAATTGGTGTAATGATTAATTTTTTTAACTATATCTAATATAATAATGCTAACTTGTGCATTTTTAAATATATCCATTATTTCATTGTCAATCACATTGTCAAAAGTGTTCTTAGATTTAGAGTGTATTCGGGGTAGAGTGTGAGGAATGGATTGTAAATGGTAATACTAAATAATGACTTTTTAAAACTTTTTTTATTATTTTTCATTACCTGAATCATTTGAGGGTAGGGAAAGAGGGTCTCAAGAGAGGGGCATACCTTTTGGGGAGAATCATTAGAAAAAGAAACATCATTACCACTACTAGGTTTGATTGCATATACATTACCTTTATCATTTGTATTATCAATAAGTTGGGATGGTATTTGTCTAGTACCTTGCATTTTCATCACACTGATGGGGTTTTCAAATTTTCCCACTAATTTTTGGAGGACTTGAATAGCCGATTGTGTGGTTTTCTAGAACTTGAGGTTCCAATATTCTATTTTCTTTACCATATCCATGGTTCATAGTACCTATTTTGGAGGAGGACGATTTTTTCGAGATGGTGAAGGATAAAAAGGTTTTATACCTTAGTGTTGTTGATACCTATTATGTATAGGGTATCTCAAGTTTCCACCTTGTCGGTACTATGGCTGTGCTTTCCTCCCATTATTTGGGTTTTTCCTGAATGGTTCTTCCTTGAAGGGTAATTATTATTGAAATAGATACCTAAGAAAAACTACTTCAAAAGACACAAATAAATCATGAACTGGTGGGTACTGGTAAAAAAAATGAGTGTTAAGAGAAAAAAATACCATAATACAATGGAATAGGAGGAGAGTGTGAATTACCTTATGCTTAAGATAATTTCTTTAGAAGTTTAAAAATAACATCATGTTTATTGTCTACCTTTTTTCTAGGGATGAATGACATACCTAATGAACTCCCTGGGTTAGCTTAATTTCTCATATACCAAATTATTTTTCATTTTTCACCATGTTTGATATTAAATCACTAGCAACATAATGGGTTTTATCAACTAGGTAGCCACCATCTAAAGTATCTATAATTACACAATCCATGGGAAAACGTCCCTCATTGAAGTATTTAATCAGAAATTTTTCACTAATTTGGTGTTTTGGGGATCTTGAGAAAAGTCTTTTGAACCTCTCCCAATATTCATGAAGGATATCTCACTGTGATTTCCTAGCATCATAGATTTATTTTCTAATTGATATGGTTTAGGAGGCATAGAATAAATTCTCTAGAAATAGTTTTTTTATTCTCTTCCATTACCCAATTATGATAGGGAGATAGTATATACAATTGTTATCTGCGTCGTGAAGGGGGAAAAGGAAGACCTTAAGCATTATGAGGTCTCTAGTCACATTTTGGGGTTTTATGGGGGAGTACAATATTTGAAACTCCTTGATATTTTTTTGGGGGTCCCCACTAAGAAGAACATTTAATTTTTGAAGGAGGTGGATAAGGACTAATCTCATCTCAAATTTTGATGCTACTTCGGGGTATTGGATATACACAGGTCGGTACTCATCATTAGGGGTGGTCATTTCTTCTAATGTTCAATTATTTGCATCCATGTTTCAATGGTTTTTTTGGTTCACTATTATATTTTTTTAGGGCCACATGAGGTTCCAAATGGGGTTCCTCAGTGTTACTGGATTTTCCTAATCTAGATGACCTAATTTGGGAGTGAATGGAATTTTCAATTTTTGGGTCAATTAGAAGCAATATTTCTATACTATATCATTCCATGCAAAAAAGTTGTGAATTTTTTTTTGTTTTTAATTTTTTAAATGGAATATGAATAAATTAAAAACATATAATATTAATAAAAGGATAAAGTAAAGAGAATTTTTTAGTACAAAGTTATAGAGAGGGAGGGAGGTATGGAGAGAATAGAGAGAGATAGAAGAAACACAAAAAAAACAAATAATAATAATAAAAAGGAAAGGGGTAAATATAGAAATGGAAAATAAAAAAATGAAAAGAAATAAATAAATTGTAAAAATGATCTTGGATCCCAAGAAAAAGACCCAAAATTTAATAACATTGCCAATTATGTCAAATTAGATATTGTTGTAGTATAATTTATGTCATATATAAGGAACCTTAGGCCATCTCTCAATGTTACCTTATATAATTAATTAAAAAAAAATTATTATGTTTTTATGAAATATATAATATGATGAAATTTTTAAGGGGTTTTATGATTTAAAATTGAAAATGAAACTATAATACTAAGTGAGTGAAACTGGTTGGAGAAATCATGATAAACCTAGATGAGTGTCCCTTGACGCTCATCTTTTATCGCTCTCATTAGAAATGAGAAGGATAATTGATTTCCCAATTTATACACACTAAAACCCATATGTTATATTAGTTCTTACAAGGTTACTTCCTTTTATTTGATCAATAAATGATATTGATTATCGGTGACAGATCACAATCAATAATATTATGTCGATGTAAGAATAGAACTCAATCATGGAATCACATAAATAATGTGATGGGATGTCTAGATTTGGTTCTATCACTAAACTATTCTAAAGAAAAAAACAATTCATAATCAGGGGTTATACCATCTAGATTTCATCAAATGACACAATCCAAAGTCACACTCAAGAAATATAATAGGTGATAAACGATGAAAACACACTCAAATCATCACACGATCTAGTTTATACATGAAATCATGAGGATTATTATTCCATTTATTTGTATTTTATCATTATATAATAAAAAATAAAAAGTTATAAGTGAATAAAAATAGACTAAAAACCTATAAATTCAATCTCCTTCCAAGTATTACAATTGTAGATCTTGGTGTTACAATAAAGAGTTCTCCCCCCAATTGATCTCTAAGAGGTTTAGATGTAAATGTTGAAGAAGATGAAGAAAATGTATGAATGAATATCTCAAATTTAACTCACCCATACCCCTGAACGTGAGAAACTTTCTAATAAGACATCGAGTGAATTTAAAGAGAAATTTGGCATGTTTGATCTATGAATATTTAATGGTATATGGGTGTAGGTGATCTGTTTATGTTTGATTTTTCCACCAAGTTGATTTGACTGATTGGCTGAACAAAATGCATCCAATTTTCATAATTTTTTTTGGAGATGTTGAAATTCGAGTTATTATCAAATGAATGTAGAATCATCCTAATTATAAGTTTGAGGTCCGATTTATGGACAAAATACATAAGGGTCATCCAATATTTCCCGCCTATAATTTCTTCACATTGTGGGCCACCTTTGGCCCTCCAAATAGACAACTTGGGCTCAATGGTATTTTAGAGAAATGTTTCCAATGCATTGTTTCATGCACCCACCAATTTTCAGACCATTAGGATGAAGGAATTATCCATAGTAACTATTTAAGTCCACAAATAAGCTAGGATATCACGTAGTTTGGCCTGTTTTCCTTAAATTCAATCATTGGTTCTCCAAATAACCTCCAACTACAATGAAACCATAAGAACAAGTAAAATTACCCTTTTAAAAGTGATATAAATTAAATTATTGGATTAAACATGAAGTGAAATTTGTTATTATATTTGGAATTTTCAATACAAAACTTGTTTAATACAGTGGCATAAGTGTGAAAATAAATAGTGAATCATTATGTAGTTATAAAGTGAAAGTTCCATATAACTTATATATTTGTTACAAACCTATGTGTGTGAACCTTTTCAAGTATATTCTATGGTTATATACTTATAATTTATTAGTTTTAATAATGACTTGAGTATGTATGGTTATATCTACTTAATGAGGTATAAGTCTGTATCCATTGAGAAGTTCAAAGAGTTCAAGAATAATGTTGAGAATTGTCTTGGTAAGAATATAATGAAACTTCAATTGATCTTGGAGGTCAATATATAAAAAAATTCATTATCAAATTTCAATAGGATTATTATATTTTATTTTAAATCACTCGTCTTTATATTTCATAGTGGAACGGTGTTAGTGAAATGAGGAATAATACCTTTTTAGACATGGTAAGGTAAATTATAAGTCACATAAGCATTTAATTATCATTTTGGGAATATAAACTATAGAAGTAATTATATATACTAAAAATAGTACCAACTAATTCATAAAAATGTATTCCTATTTAGTTGTGGAGTGAAAAAAACCCATTTTTTCACATGTTAATACATGGGTTTAGGATGAGTTTTTTAAGTCTATATCAAGAAATAAACCAGCACCTTGAGGAATGAAGTGTATCATTATATGGTATCACAAGAAAACAATGGGATAAAAACTATACAACCCTTCAGATAAAGAAGGGATTTTCATAATACATTTTATCTTTCTTGGGAGGTATCACATCCTCAAAAAGGATAGTGGGAGAAATAATGAATATGATAAATTTTATTCTCATGATACACAAGTGTTAGTATAGTAAAAAATTTAATTAGTCCCCTAGAATATGTTGTTTCTAAGAAAATTGTTGCGTAGGAGTTATAGAGAGGTAAGAGAATGAGAGATATGTTGTTTTCTAGTCACTGATGATGGTGACTCATTTTTTGTTGACAATAATTATACTCTATCATACATGGAGGTAGTAGAGTCATCCAAATATGTAAAATGGTAAAAATATTGGAATTATTATATGGATTCCATATATCAAAACCAATCTTTGTTTTTTATCGATCAACCAGTTGATGTGTTGTATTTTTGGTGTAAATGGGTATTCAAGAGAAATTTGAACATGAAAGGTATAGTAAAAACCTATAAATATTTTCTAGTTAATAAATAGTTTAGATAAAGTCAAGTCATTTAATATTACGAAACATTTTCTCCATTTTCCATGTTTAAATCCATTAGTATTTTGTTAACCATAGATGCTCATCATAACTATGATATTTAGAAAATAGATTTCAAACCCGCAATCCTTAGTGGAAAACTTTAAAAGGATGTTTATATGACAAAACTGAATGGGTTTGTGACTCTAAATAATTCCAAAAAGTAATGCAAGCCATAGATATCTATTTTTTATTAAACCATCTAGGTCATGTAATATTCAGTTTGATGATTCAATAAATGAATTTGGTTTCATTATGAATAAATGTGATATATATGTTTATAAGAGGATTAGTTGGAGTATAGTTGATTTCTTAGTAATATATATTGATTAAATATTACTAAATCGAAACAATACACCAAACATACAATAGGTTAAGGAATTATTGAGAAAGCGATTCTCCATGAAGGACTTAGGTGAAGCTACCTACATTATAGGGAACAAGATCATGCATGATAGATCTAAGATGATTATTTCACTAAGTCAAGGTATATTCATTGACAAAATATTGGAGAGGTTTAGAATGTAATAATCCAAGGGGGGATTGGTTCCAGGGTCACATGGTGTGAATCTTTCTAAAAAAATATGTCATCATATACAAAGGAAAGAGAGAGAGAGAGAGTGAGTAAGATCGCATATGCTACTCTAATAGGATCCACCATGTATGTTATGTTATGTATGTTGATTCATGTTTCTTAGGCTTTTGTCATGTTTGGTAGATATAAAAAAGATCCAGATAAACATCATTGGACAGATGTTAAGGTTATCCTTAAGTATTTAAGGCAAACTAAGGATATGTTTCATGTTTATGGAGGGTATTAAGATCTAGTCATCAAGGGTTATATATATTATATATTTCAAAAAGATAAAATTTATTTTAAGTCACATCCCATATATGTTTGTTTTCACAAAAGAGGATCTATGAGATGGAAGAGTTCTAAGAAGCAATTTATCATGAATTTTATAGTGGATTCTAGGTATATTGTTTCTTTTAATATAAAAAGTATTTTTTTTGGATTCAAATATTTTTTCCAATAGATTTATGTTGAACCAATTAGAAAAGCAACAAGGTCACACCAAAGGAAAAATTATGTAATTTGGACGTTTAATCTCTTTAGATATTTTTCTCTTTGAGGTGATATTGTAGTGGGCATATTATCCTTGTCAAAAAATGTAGTGGACACTTAATTAATTCCTTATCTCAGCAAATGCATGAGTATCATGTTTGATCTAGTGGCCAAAATTATTTTATAAGTTGGTTCTAGTGCAAGTGGGAGTGTTTTTGATTTGGTTCCCTAGAACCAAATTATTTTGTTGTTATTTACAATTTTTTTACATAAATGAATTTTTCTTATCACATAATCGTTGTTAAAATGTGTAATATTTTTATGTGATAATATCCTAGGAATATATATTATGATGAAATGGTATAATAGTTTCCCATTATAATGAGAACTTGGATGTGCCATTACATTTTTCTTGAATCTTATTATAAGGATGGATGATAATGTCTAATGGGACATAGATGATTTCAAATATTAAGGGTAGGGGGATCATAATAAATTGATATAGCTTCTCATGGTTTTCACCCTTAGAAATCTCTAAGATAAGAAGTTATGAGAATATACTTGTTAATAGGAAATCCTCATTTCGAAGTACCGTTAGATTTCCCCATCTTTGTATGTTTTTATTGATCCTTAAACGTTATTATTATCATTAATAAATATCATGAATAATGTCCTTCGATATATTGATGAAATCCATGATAAAATATATTCCTGTAAAAGTAGGATATATTGGGTGTGTCATGAGTGATATTGAATTAATAGATAATATGAGAAAGAATTTATCCATTTATCTCTTGATGAAAGTTAATATATTAGGCCCTTTTGATGGGAATGGAACCACTTTAATAAATCCATTTCCATTGTTTTCGATGGGTGTGTTCATTCCTAAAATGTCAAATAAATAGAAATTGAACAAATATGTTGATGGTACAAGAATGCATCCCCGTTGATTGGATATATTGTGATAAATGGATTATATTACATGATAAGCATTCGTATAAGGTTGGATTTCATTTTGACATTAACTACCATATATATGGTAACCTTATCATTTTTATAGACATGGACCTCAGAAATTAGTGATGTATTCCTAATTTCATTGAGAGAGATTATGAGAGGGTCACACACTAAGTGTATCCATAATATTAGTCAAATTATAGTATTGAATCAAACACGTAATAATAAATAATATTTTTTATGTTTGGTTGATCACCATAAATTAATAATAAGTTATTTTAAAGGATAAATGAGTTAAAAAATATAAATAAATATTTTATTGAAGTGTGGTTAAAGTAATTTTTATTATATTTTTTGGTGAATAATATAATGATATTTATTTATTAAATAAATAGTCATTATTTGAGGTTTGGTAAATATTGAGGAGGGAATGAAAAGTGAGATTAATGGTCCAATTATAAATAAATGAAATTTATTTATATTTTTAATGAATTTCAAGTATCAAGTGATTAATAATAAAATTATTATTATTGATGGACATGGGGTAAACTAAGAATATTAAATATAGTTTGGGGCCTATGTGATATTTTTCAACCCTAATTATTCCATAATAAATATCTAATTACATCCATTTATTAAAAATACTATTCATGTGAACAATGTATAGAGTGAGACTCTCTCAATCCATAGAGATAGATCAAGAGATATAAAGTTCTCTCATCCCCTCTACTCTCAAGAAAATGAGAGATAATCCATAGTTGTTCCTATCTCAAAAAGAATTCTGTTTTGATCAACCATGAATAACACAAGTGATTAGGATTTTTCATGCTAGAACCAAGTGGTTCTATAGTATCCTTCGTAGATTATGTTGGATTTGTGGATCATAGTTAGAGGGATTCTACACTTGGATACCAGAGCACAACGATGGTTCACCAAGATCTATTCTAATGTATCATCAATGAAATCAGAATTACAAGTAAAGGTAAATATAAATATTACTAGAAATTAATTATAAATTATATGTGGATATCATATGCTTTTGGTTCCACCATTATAATATAGTCTTGTAATCTAGGGTTATCATTGGTCATGATATTTTAATCATGTGTGGAAATGAATACATGTGATTTATGACTAAAATTAGGGTTGGTCATCCCAATAAAGGATGGTTTGTCTATGACCAAAACCTACATTTTCTTTAAAGGAAGAATTGATAATTGAGATAGTTCAATAAAATAACAAAAATATTTTTATATTTATTATTATCACTTATGTGAAGAATGAATACATTTGATATAAAAAAAATCTTTTGAATAGAATAAAATTTTGGATTGAAACAAAAAGATCATATTCTTATCCACTCTATAGATTATTATGATAAAAAATATAAATTCATGGATAATACCAAGCTCTAGGATCATTTATTATATTTCACAATCATATTTCTCAAATTATAACATTAATTTATCTTATTTAATCTTCAATAAATATATTCATGACTAACGATTAAGGTATACTTAAAGGCTGAAAAAAAATCTTACAAGTAAGGTAAAAACAATCCAAAAATATGATAATGGAACTTCCTTTTTTTAATTCGTATGAAAAATCGTGATAGTCACATTTCATAAAGAACTTGAAAAAAGGTAGACTATAGAGAAATGGATAATATATTAATTCATTTAAAACCCTCTTTTTAATTTCCACCATTCAATGCAAAGGGTTGGAGGCCCCTTGTTTAAGATATAGGGTTAATCTTCCCCAAGACTGTGAAACATGATTCCACTATAGGACTTTACATAAATATAAAATCTTCTAGGGTATTCCACAGATAAAATAAAAGTAAAATATGATAAATAATTGAGAAAAAATGGATTAAAATTCAGAAAAAATAATCTTCCATCACATAATACCAATATAAAAGATAAAAAAGATAAATTTGAGATATATAATTTGATATTATCATCCTTTTTGGATATGTTGTATATTTGGATCACATCCCAGAATCCTACCAATTCATATAGAGTATCAATCATCTCACTAATTTATAATTAAATTTCTGACTTCTTCATCATCAATTAATTTATGGAATTCAACATTATTTATCTATAAATAAACATAACTTCTTTATAACCTTTCCACACCTTAAGATATTTACAGATCATGTTTTCCTGCACAAAAAAAGAATGAAATATATAATATATATTATTATAGTATATCTATTTCACAGATAATGACTATTATGTTATTTATTATTAAAAATTTATAATTATTGGTCACCTAATTTTATTCAATTAGATAGATACTCCATGAAATATTAATTTATTCATAGTTAATCTTGTTCAAGATGAACTCTATCCAATCATAGTCAGAAAATATTATGAATATTAGAAATATTTAGGGATAGTTCATTTATTCTAGTGACTTGGGTATAAGTTTCATAATATATCTATTCTATCTTCTTACACTATAGGTTCAGCATGTGAAACCTACCAAAAAAATCTTATAAATTCATTGTTTAGAACAATTTAACCATCTCTTGCATCTAATTATAATTAAAATTTATCTTCTTAAATATCAAAAATTAATAAAATCTCAATATAATGGACCTATAGTACCTGATCAACTCTTTGGGTTCCAAGGTTATATGTGGTGTATGGAATTTAGGAATCCTTATTCCAGTCATCATATAAAATTTTTTAGGACTGTAAAATATCCTCTTCCTTTTACCTTGGTATTTTTAACTTTTTAACAAGCCTAAAAACCTAAAAACTCAGGCATATTTCATCATAAATTATTATACTCATCAAATCCGAATCTATATTTTTATAACCATCCATGGGGTTTTTAAATTCTTTTAGCATGTCTAGAATATTATTTATTCATCTCTAATATATTTTATCATCAGTATTTCTCTAGATAATTTTATAAATATCTATAGTTTTATTTTTTTATAAAAAAATTGAATCCCATAAAAATATTTCTTGATTTATTTATTCAATTCAACTATTAATCTAGATTATCATCCATGATTTCATGCTCATTTTATTTTTAAACTTTTTGATAGTACAATTCTTCCTCAACCTGATAAACTCACATTTTAGAAATACTTTTCTATTTTACTTTGGAGAAAAAATTTAATTATATCTTTCTGTTATTTTAATCCCTATTGATTCTCATATTCTCTACATATTGAGTAATGTAATAGCCTTTCTGACTATATAAAAATAATTAACTATAAATTTTATGTTTATAGTTTCTATCTACAAATATTTTTGATGAACATATTTGTTTTTTTACATTTAATTTGATGAACCTGTAATTTTATTTTTCACCATTATTGGATGAATAAACCTTTTTTATAAAGAATATTCTTCTCTATAATTTCTTCCCTTTTTAGATCAATCCATTCAATGCATTGATAAAATTCCATGCTATCAAAAATTGATTATCAATGTATATAGAATGTCTCCTTCGTCTATAATTTTATATAATTAAACCTATGAGAATAAAAATATCATGTACATTTGAAAAGATGTTATATATTCCCTAGATATTCTATATATTATAGTTATTCTATTTCAATTCATCATCACACAAATCCTTATTTTTAAAAAATTTAAATTTTATTTTAATAAATTTATTTAAATTAAAAACATATATCATTATAATAAAATATTTTCCTAATAAAATCACATTATAACTAATTCATTTTAGGACTATAATCACTTTTTAGTCATAGAAATTACACTTCATCTCATACCATTGAAACATATACTCTGGTATCTATTAATACTTTCATCATGGCTATTCCTTATCTTAATGATATATCACCATATTGAGTCTGATTCATCAATTTATAAGATTAATTTACCTTTAATCCCATCTAGATATATATATTCTAGTAGGTTTAAATATTTTTTCTTTAGAATTATGATCCCTTCAAAAAAATTCTATTCAATTCCATTGTATCTTATTAAAACCATATTCTGGATTAGATCTAATATCTACAATAGATATTTGATATATTCTCTAGAATAACATAATATGATTAGATACATATGTATATACATATTATTATAAAGATCATTAGAAAATGCTTATTACTTCTCCATAATATACAACATAAGTTTCTTTCTACTTCATTGGATCTCCAATCCGTATAATTCATTCTTACGTTATATATAAATAATATTTTTTGTAGAGATATTCAGTAAATTCATAAATTCATAGGATATGCCTATTCTATTTCACATTTTATGATATTGATAATATATGTAACATATTGAACTCTAAAATCCTAGATCCAGTAGTTATATTACATCATTGGAACAAAATATAGGAGTTATTGAAGTAAATAATAGTTTGGTTGTCTTGGAAGACCAAATATATTCATACAATATATTTTAAAACATAAGATATTATATTAATATATTTTCTATAACATGATAATACCTTATATAATATCCTTTAAAATTATACATACTCCCCCTATAGGATTCCTGGTGAAATGAAAAAAATATGGGTGAGCTCAGATTCCCTGTAAGGAGTAACATAAATTAGAACATTTTATGACATAAACATGGAAAAATTGATATGGTAGGAAGGAATGAAAAACACTAATCCATAATCAATTGAAACTAAGGTCATTATATATTCATTAAAATAAAAGAAAACATGGATAAGAATAATCATTTATCTCATACTGAGGGAATGCATTATTCATGACATCAAAAAATTTATTCAAGGCCTTTTTCCATGAAACTATACAATTATGGGATGATATAAACACCAAAACCCAATATTCTTGTCTCATGGTACTTTTGATGCATCAAGGGTTTATATAATTTTGGGCCCCAGTTGTCACCTAATTATTTTTAATGCATTCATCATAAGAGTTAATAAGACTCTTTATAAAATTCTCCAAGGAACCTATTACTGAATAAATACATGGATATCAATATAATCAGAAATACATAAATCAAATACTTCCAAATTTAATTAAATAATGTGTATATTAAGTAAAACATCCCTTAATCAACTTAGTAGTTGTGGGGTATCATAAAAGTAACATGATGTACCCTTAAAAAATAAATATAGTAGTGATGGAACTTTCAATGTGTTGGGTTATACATGGATGATATTAATTGGGTTAAATATTATGAATTGTTATGAGGCCAAGGAAATTTTAGGAAAAATACTTCATCATCATTCATAAATATCATGTTAATTTTCCAAAGAATATCCCTAAGAGTTTTTTGGAGAAGTGTTTTTTCTTAAGCCCACTTGTTGTGAATGAGAGTGATGAACAAATCAATTATCAACTAACAATTTTGGGTTGATAACCCCTAGGTTCATATATTCCATAGCCATATATAATTTTCATTCTCTAAATAGGGATGTATTTTTATGGAGACTGCATACACTTTTACATTACCAAAACATAGTATTATCCACAAAGGAAAAGGATTGAGTTTTATAATAGTTTTGGTAACTCTTGAATCAAAAGAATATGATGGATGGAAAACAATATAGACTGATAAATATATTAAATTTAATGATTAATTTGGTAATATTATTGTATTTAAATTTATTCACCACACCAAATGACATAGGTGGTGAATATAACATAAGTCCCAGAGAATGAAAATTGAGAAGAATAAACCCCACCTTTATCTTGGATAACTATTCAATCCAAACCTATTTAAATATAGTTCTTTAAATATTATTCTCTTAATACACTTTTTTTAAATGATTAAATTAACAACGATCCTTTATTTATCATATCATTAATACGTTCTAAAATTTGTCATATGAGAACCTTAATTGATGTCATAAAAATAATATTTATCCTATAATACCACTCTTAGATCCATTCTTATTTGGTTTTCTTGAAATCAAAACACACTATGTTGTGGAGGTGGTAGTCTTCACAATGGACGAATGAAGATTTTATTTTTCTTTAGGGAATGAAAAAAGTTTCGTTAGTGTTTATTTTCAAAATTTAAAATCATTAAGTATACTTTAAATAGTGAATTAATTCTATAATATTGGGAAAAATATATTTCAAATGGAAATATATAAATAAAATATATTAGAAAAAATATTAAACTTATATTGAGAACATTGGGTTTCTCGTAAAAGGATTTCATAGAAGGGAAAGGGATTCAAATAATCACTTGTGTCCAGACACTTATGAGCATGAAATAAAATTTTAGGTTAAGAAAATAGGTATGATTTTCATAATGTAACCAAATTTATATATTGATATTTAATTGTTTGTGAGAGGACCCTTCTATAGGTTAAAAAGAGGGGTCTTTTCATGGAAACTAATGTTGGGTAAGGGGTAGGGATAAAATCACATTGATGTTAAGTTATACTTGTGAGTTAGGTGATATATGTGGAAAAAAGGTATCTGTTACATGTGTGTGTATTTTTTATAACTAAATGTCTTTCTAGAATGTGTATGTTACGTTTTTATTTTTAGAAATTCAGGATACCTCATTTACCCATTTTATCCTTATAAATCATGATTAAATTTTAATCATGGTAATTATTTTATTACAAAAAATAGAATATGAAACTTATCTCCATATTTCAACATGATTGATCTAAATTTGGGATCTATTTAACCTAATTAAATTTATAAATATAAGAAAATTTAATTTTTTAATAAAACATAATATATAGGAAAATATATTTTTATAAAATGTTTTCTTTTTATATTTTAAGTATTTTATTTTTTTCTTATTAATTATTAATCTGTTGAGTTTTTTTAATTTTTTATGTTTTTAAACATCACATTAGATTCACGTTTAAAACTATATTAATCCAATATATATTGATAAAAATTATATAACTCTTGAGAAATTAATTCTTTGAGAATAACCGTTTTACTTTTATTGTGGCAATTAATATTTACCCTAAGTAGTTTGTTTAAAATGACTAAAAATAATATTGGAATAGTTATATATATTTTTACCTAATAATTCTGAATATAATTTCTATTTTATCAAATAAAATTAATATATGTAGGGAAGATTAATTTTAGCATTTGTGTGAAAAAACCTGTTTTTTAGAGAAATACAAAAAAAAATATTTTAAGATGATATTTTTATGATGAATTAAAAAATATGTTTGTTTTGTTAAAATAAAATTATAACATTATAAAATTAAACATTTAATTTTAATTGAGAATAAATCTTATTTAGAGTTTTCATTTCATGATAGTTCTATATATAGTGTTTTCCTACTACAATAGGGTCACATTAATTATATTAACCCTACCTTAAATAATTTTATCTCTAAAAAGTATATATCAACTATTGAAAAAATGTGGATATTCCAACCTTATATCTTCTTTAGGGTCCAATGATTCCCTTATAATTTTTTAATTCTCTAAATGAAATTAACCAAATGAGTTATTTGATTATGCAACACTTTCTCTCTGGTGTCATGAATCTAGATAGGTTCTCCATGATAAAACATGTTAGGATTTAATTCTATTCCCTCGAATTTAATGACATGTGTTGGATATGGATTTTATGTCCAAATTAATGAAACATGGAAGACATGGTGTACTTTAGAATGTTTTTTATACATATCCAATCAGTAATCTATAACCCCAATTATTTATAGTATTTCAAGAGGGCCAGTGTACCAATGGATTAACATCCCCTTTTTACCAAATCTTAAAACTCCCTTCCATTGAAAACCCCTTAAAAATATATGATTATATACTTGAAAATATATTACTATCCTTTGATTATAATCAAATATATTATTCCTAATTTTGGATTCTTTCATATGATAATGAATAGTTTGTACTTTAACATCCATATCCTATACAATCTCTAGGCCAACTAGCATTATTTCTCCAACTTCATCCCAACAGGTTGGAGTACAACACCTCTTCCCATTAAAAACATAATATGGTGCCATTTTGACTCTCAAATTTAATTTATTATTGTATTAAAATTCCATTAAAGGTATAAATTAGTCTAATATACCGTTAAAGTTAAGAAACAATTGTCTCAGTATATCATCCAAAGTCTGGATAACCCTTTCAAACTACCTGTCAATCTAGAGATGATATGCAGTTCTTAAATGTATCTCAGTTTTGAGATTCCTTTAAATGTTATTCCAAGATTTTATGTGAACCGAAGGTCACAATAATATATAGTTGATAGAGGTTTCCCATTATTTCTTATAATTTCATTAATATAGATCTAATAAAGGAACTGAAGGGGAAGATCTTATCTTATTACTAATAAATGGGTATATTCAGTAAAATTATTAATGATGGCCCATATAGAATTGTTCTTCCTTATATTTTTTGGTATTCTTGTAAAAAAATCCATTGTAACATTATCCCACTTCCATATATGTATAGGATAATGTTGCATGAAACCATGAGGATATTGTCTTTTAGCCTTTACTTGTGGGGATACTAAGCATTTGGACACATGTCCCACAATTTCCCTCTTTATACCATCTCACTAGAAATGTTATCTTAAATCACAATAAATCCTTATGATACTATGTTATATAGATAAATTTGAGTTATTTTATTCATTTAGTATTTCCATTTTCCAATATGGTTTGGATGGAATGTATAACCGCTTCCCACATGTTAACACTCTATTACATCATCCTATTGAGAATTCTATATCCTATATATTAAGGATGTTTTAGCAATTTATTGTAAATTTAAATATGGTTCCCATTTCCTAGAAACCACCATATCAATATTTACTAGATATTTGTATATGGGATCCTTATTAATACTAATCATGTTCATAGCTACATGGTCCCTCCTACGTAATGCCTCATCCAACCTTGTTCCCATCATAGGGTGGTATTATATCAAGAAATCATAGTCCTTGAGTAGTTTCAACCATCTTATTTAACTCATGCTGAGATCCTTATAGTAGAAAGTATACTTAAAACTCTTTTGGTATTTATATATATATATATATCACATATTTTCCTATAGAGGTACTGTATACATATTTTTAATGAAAATATTATGGCCTCCAGCTCCATGTCAATATTGGATAGTTCAGTTCATGGATTTTTAACTACCTTAATTTATAGTAAATCACCCTATAATTCTACATAAGAACACAAACAAATACATTAATTAATGCATTCTTATATATTAAACATCCTTCATTACCTCATGGTAGAGTTAATTCTAGTTCATTAATCAGTTACCTCTTCATCTCTTTAAAAATCCCCTCACATTTCTGTGATTATATGAATTTAACCCCTTTAAGGGTTAACATAGTTAAATGGTTTCCCAACCAAGAAACACATTGAACAAACCACCAATAGTGACCATTAAATCCTCGAAAACTTCATATATAAATTATGTTATTCAGTGTAAGTAATTATTTAACTACCTTTTTATTTATAGGTTCAACTGATATTTCTTCCTTGGATACAATATATCTAAAAAAAGAAAATTCATTGAGTCAAAATTCAGACTTACTATTCTTCCCATATAATTCATTTTTCATAGTTTCTGTAGAATTATTTATATATAACACTCAGGCTCCTTATAGATCTTACAGTAAATCAATATATCATTGATGAATACTATTATAAATTTATCAAGGTAATCCTTGAAAACTCTATTCACTAAATCTATAGATATATATGGTTCATTAGTTAATTCAAACTGAATTATTATAAACTCATATGATCCAAACCTTGTTATAAATTTTATCTTCATTATATTATCCTTATTTTCATCTAACTGGTGATAACCAGTGTGAATATCAATCTTTGAAAAGTATTGTCCTCCTTGAAATTGATTGAATAGGTCATCAATTAATGTTAATGGATACTTTCTCTTTATAGTAATCTAACTTATCCTTATATAGTCAATGCATAATCTCATAAAAACATAATATAAAGGATCAATATTTATTTATTATCTATCTATATAGTCTATAAAATTCCTAGATAACCTTGTAAAGTTTTACCCATTTTCACCAATATTGTATTCCTACTTTTGTCTAAGATCAAGAAAATTCCTTTTTATTTCCTCTATTTTCTAATAATAAAATTATTTTTCATGTAATACCTCTTTAAAAGCGACTCATTCAATGAATATTATCTCATATTCCTCTTTATTGTTTTTAACTAGTTACCACAGTTGTTCTACATGTCACTTTAGATGATAGACCACCATTATGACTTCTTCCTTTTCACTACATCCAAAAGAGAGAAAGATCTTATCTAGGTAATTGGTACACAATTTAGCTACCAACTGATTTGCAGTTTCACTGAATTTCAATGGGGTTTTCACATGATGTTATCCAATATAGTTACACCATGTTTTGGATCATTAAGTCTCTCTATGTAGGAAATAATATTTTTCATAACCTGGTTTAACTGCTCTAATATGGTTATGATCTGGTTTTATCGAGCTCCAGCTTCATTGGCATGTTTAGGGAGAATATCCTTGCATTTATTATGGGTTTTTATATAGTCCTAATTCCATATAATTCTCATTATCATTCAATATTGGAATAAAAATAATTATCTCATTATATTAAACTGTAAAATACAATTCATATTAAGTTTTCAAGAGTGTTCCATATAAATATAGAGGGTCTCTCATAGTACTTGTGATATCTCACATGGTTCCTATAAATATAATCCCCAAGGTTTATACTAAACTTCTTTGATACCAACTATAACCTCCTAGACCCGATCGTTATATTACGTTCTTTGTACAAAATAAAAGAGCCCCAAATCAATCAAATAGTTTAGTATTTTATAATACTGGATATATACATACATAAAATAAACCTGAAAACACAATGTACTGCATGAATATATTGAGAAAACATGATTATCCATTTTATCATATGCATGAAAATTACACAGTCTTCCACTTTTTTTCTTGGGGAAAGGGAAAAGGTAATGGTGATATCATATGCTTAGTAAGGAGTAACATACAATAGAAGATTTCATAAAAAACGTGTAATATTTAAGATAATGGGAATAAATTAAAATCATGCATCTATACTCAACTAAATCGAAGGGAATTCTATATCCCTCACAGTAAATGAAAACATAGATAACAATAATAATTTATCACATTGTGATAGAATTCATAATTCTGAACATCAAAACATGTCTTCAAGGACTTATACGAAGACACTATCCTCTTATGGGAAGATATATACCCTAAAACCCAACATGTTTTATCTCATGAGAGATGTCAATGCAACAAGATTCTATATAATTTTGATCCCTACCCTTCACCTTATTAAGACCAATGCATTCACCATAAGAGTCAAAAATAATTTTCATATCATTCCTCAAGGAACTGCTTACTAAATAAAAACTTGGATATCTATATAATGATAAATGAAAAAAATAAAAAACATCATCATTAAATATAATAATATGTATTTAAATGAGAACATCACTTGATTAACTTACAAATCACAGGGTGTCATCAAAGTAACATGACATACTATTATCAAAGAAGTATAATAGTGAGTGTACTTTTAATGTGTTGGGTTATCCATAGAAGATGGTAATTGGGTTCAATTGTATACATTGGTAAGAGACCAAGGAAAATCTAGTAATAATCCTTCATATTTTTTCATAAAGTGTGTGTGAATATTCCAAATCATATCCCTTTAGAGTATCTCTTTAGGTGTGTAGTCTTAGGCCCACTCATCGTACATCAGGGTGATGACAGGTTAAATTATCAACCTACCCTTTTGGGGGGATTAAGCCTAGATGAATCTATGGCATAAAAATATCCACCTTCTAGTATGAATACATGGATTAATTTTCTATAAAATTACACACAATTTTACCTTACCTAAACGTAGTATGGTTTTCCACCATGGAAAAGATTGAGTTTTACAATAGTTTTGGTAAATCTTAAATAAAATAAGTGATTGATGGATAACAATAATTACGTGTAAATCCATTAAATTTCATGAGTAATATGGTAAAGTTATTCCATTGAAATTTATGCACTGCATAATATTAAATAATTTTTAAATATAACATAAGTCCCAAAGAATGACAATTGAGGGTGAGAACTCCACCTATAACTAGGAAAACAATTCAATAAAAACCCCTTAAATAAGTTTGATTCAAATTGATTTTAAAATGCCATGAATAATTACATATATTTTTATATCATATTAAATATTTAGTATATACACAACATAAATGAAAATAGGTTCTTGATACAAAACCAGTCATAAATAAAGGAATTTTAGAATGAAACATTTTTTCTACTATCTTGACTTCCACAAATTCACATTAACCTCATGTATAAAAACACATCTATGTTAATAACTTAATTCATAACTGTACTTATATTTATTTTCATTTATTTTATACATAAATAGTCTTTCTCAATATCAATTCTACTGATTTTCTTTATCATTTGTTTATTGTTTAAATCATTTGTACTAGTTTCATAATAGTAGTATATGTATTCATTATTCGTTAAATTAATATAATTAATAGATAATTAAAGTTACTTTTATGGATTATTTATAGTTATTTGTGGTTTTCCAACCTCCATTCATGAGTGCTTTAGTCTTTATACTTGAATATCGAATCAATAACAAGCATGTTTCAGTGATTCTTAATAATAAAGGTCTGTTTTCTTAATTAATAAATTATATATATATATATATTTTCTAGAAGAAATAAAAAATAATAATTTACATATTTATATCATATTATACAATTAATTTTTTTCATATAGTCATTCTTTCTATAAATTAATATTATTATTCAATTTGGTGGTTAAACTGGACCAAAAGGAAAACACCCTAATTTAATGAATGACTATGAACTGCTTTTTGTAATATAATTTTACTATAAGAATAATAATATTTGTTTTAGTTTTTAATTTTTTGATATATTATAGTTTAAATTAATTATAATAATAAGTAATGGATATTAACACTTTCCAAAATTTTAATAAAACATTATCCTCATAGTATGATAATTTTAAACAATTAAATTAATAATGATTATTTGTTGATCATATCATTAACAAGTTCTGAGATATTTCATATAAAAACCATGATTATATCATAAAAGGATATTTATCCTTCAATCTAATCCTTATACACATCCTTGAATGGTGGTAATGGAAAAAATACACTACATCATGGAGGCTGTTGTCCAGATAACACATGAGTGACGTTTCATTTTTATTAAGTGAAATAGAAAAAGGAGGTTAGTTTTTTTTCGAAAAAACAAATAAAAATTATTATAATATGAATAATAAATTCATAATCTAATATTTATAAAAATAAATTTGAAATGGAAGTATAAAAGGAAAATATGTTAGTGAAAAGATTTAACTTGTGTTTAGAACATCCGATTCCTTGGAAAAGATGGGTTAGGATAAAACATGTGACAAAAAAATATGTGAGTAAAGTATGGTTTTAGGGGAGTATAATAGGAAAAAGTTTCAAAAGGTAACAAAATTTTTTGAGTGGTAATGAAGTGGTGGTGATAGGCTACTTTTATAGATGAAAAATATGGGATTTCATGTCAACTAAAGTTAGGTAGGGGGCGGGAATGGAATCACATGGATATTGGGAGGGTTGGGTGGGATGGGTGATTTATATGGATAAATGGTATTTGATATATGTGGGTATTATTTTATAACCTCAATTTATTTAAATAAGGTGTATGTGACCTTTTAATTGTTAAAAAATCTATATTTCTCAATTACCCATTTTACCCTTATTAATATTGATTTAAAATTAACCATGGTAATTATTTAGTTACTGAAAACATAATATGTCCCTTATTACTAAATTTTGACATTATAGATCTGAATTTGGATTCCATTTAACCTAATTCAGTTTCTAAATATTATAAAATTAACTTTTAAATTAAAATATAATATTTAGGAAAAATGTTTTTTAAAAGTGTATTTTATATATTATGCGTTTGTATTCTTTTTTACTATTAATTATTAATTGAATTAGAGTTTACATATATTTTTTATATGTTTAAAAATAATTATAGAGTCATATTTAAATTAAAATAATCACATTTATTTAGATAAAAATTATATAACTCTTAGAAAGTTAATTCTATGAAAAAAATACATTTTATCTTTACCATGGTAATTAATCTTTACCCTATGTGACTTATTTTCAATCAATAAAAATAATATTTGAATAATCATTTAATTTTACCTACTAATTTTAAAATAAAATTCCATTTTATCAAATAAAATTAATATGTATATGTAAAATTATTTTTTACATTTGTGTGCATAAAACATGTTTTTTAGAAAAATTCAAAAAAAACTTATTTATTTATTATGAATTAAAAAAAATAAAGATAATTTTACTAAAATAAATTTCTAACATTAGAATATTAAAATTTTAAACATAGTTATGAATAAAGGTTCCTTATATTGTTCATTAAGTGATAGTTTAGGATATGGTGTTTACATGCTACAGTAGGGTCTCTAGTATTAGGTAAGAATAACTAAGAAATGTCATATAACTTAGTTGGGTATATCATATGGTGTGATATAAATATATAACATCCCTACCTTTTTCTATATCATTTTGTATGAAATAATTATATTATATAGGTTATGATTTTATTTAATCATATCATATGATTAATATGGGTGGTTGAATATTAAACATTATTGTTTGGATCAGTTCAAAATTGTCTATTATTAATGAATATCTCATATGATGAGACATTTTTTAGATTTTTTAATGGATAAAAGGTTATAAGTGTTTTGATAATTGTTATTGAATCTTACATTTTATTACATTGGAGTTTATACATTCATTTTTTTTCAAGGTTATTAATTTATTAAAGAAATAAAGAAATAGAGAAATGCAGAAAAACATTACTTTAGGCCAACACATTTATATTTTTTTCGTTTGTTGATGTGATCCCCACAGACTTTTATGCTAATTATCCTTAAATATATTTCCTCTTCCATATATTTCTACCTAAGGTACTAGTATTACATGGTTTTTAGGATGGTCCTTCCCATGCATTAGATGATTTATATAAACATATAGATACACCATGGAGGGAAATGTTTGTTGTCTATTCCTAGTGGTCTTCTCAAGCATTTATCAAAGACAATAGAATCAAAAATCTTAATGGTAAGGTACACATTATTCTTCTTTTTAGAAAATATTTTGGTTTATATTATATGGTGATCTTGGTAATATGTTTTCTAATGTCTTTCACTACCCTGAACAACGGTTGTGTAATCTATAGAAACCATTCAGCGATATCATCGATTCATCATGCTTCTTGATTCATGAAATCATGGATGAAAAATGATAATATTACAAATCATATTATTATAGTATTGTATGTCATAAAATAAAATTTATATTTTTAACTATGGATTGTTTTATAACATATGATATTTTCTTATGAGATATAGTCATTCCATATGATATAGGATATCGTACGTGGTAAAATATTTCAAATCCTTAAGCTTTAAATATATTGTAACTTAAGTTTTATGGGGTTCATAACTGATGATAGTGATGAATTTTTTTTAAAAAATAATGTATCATATTTCCCAAATGATATAGACAATATAATGTAACAAAATTTCCCACATCCTAAAGGAATTTTCACAAGTGGAGGATTAAATGTTGTAAAATATTAATGTTAATAGGGAAGTCTATAAATTTTGATATAAAGGAAATTGTTAAATATAATATACAGGGAAAAATATTTTCTTTTTTTCAATTATGAATTAAATTCTAGAATTTTTTATTTATTTGAAAATTAAAAAAATTTATTCTCGGGTATTTAATTAATTTATAAAGTATTTATATATTTTATTAATTATATAATGTTTATAATTAATTAACAAAATTTTTATAAAACATTGAACAAATAAATATTCATAATAATAAATTTCAATATCAAATACCATTTCAAGTTATATGGAACAACTTTTAATTGAGATATAATATGTTTATATTGAAATTATGAGAGTAATTAAAAAGGTTTTTATAGAAGACCAAAAATAAGGCCATAAATAAATAAGTTTATATTTTATATTATGAATTATCTAAAATATTTCATTTTAAATGTATAAGTAAAATGACTCATTTACAAAAAAAATTAAACTATATTAAAGTGGCTGTAAATAATTGATATTATCATGGTTTATATTTTTTAATGTGTTATATTTTGAATGTTTACATAACATATGAATAGCTTATATATATAATATAACACCTTGTGATTTTATGATATCTTTATTTATAAATAAATTTAGCCTCTCTAATAACTTTTGTTGCACACAACATCAAGTTTAAATGAACTGTGATCTATTATTAAAATATTATTATATGACCATTGTAGGCAAGATATTAAAATTGACATCTATGAATAAGACTTACTAAATTATGAAAAGTATATGTGTCAAAACCTGACCTTTTCTAGATATTTCTCAAACTAACTTTTAGGTTTTAATTTTCCTTATATTGTATATATTTTTTTAGGTTTTATCTTGTGTGTGTTTGGGTGAAAATTGAATGTTTTTAGAGGGTAATGGGAAAGTGCATGGTTGGTTCATGGATTTCAAAAACCATACACCCAGCCCAGCAAACTGTGAACCCTTAAAATAGTGGGGTTTCCATAGTTGTCACATGGTTTGATAAACAACATTCCCTCTTAGTTGAAACCATGTTATTCCCCTAGGTGAGGTTCATGGTTCGGGAATACGGTTAGGGGAAACCATGCACCTCATATAGGAAACTATGCATACATAACTTAAATCCCCATAAAATTAGTTTTAAAATACCAAACCCTCGGGTATTAAACCCTAATCACCCATACTCAAACCTAAACTCATTCCTATAAATTTTAGTGGCTACCAGACTGATTCTTAGTCCTCCTGACATCCTTTATTCACAATTCAAAGGCCGAATTTTCATATCTACACCTCTCTCAATTTTTATTTTCTTCCCATTTAGATCTCTCTCTATCTCCCCCTCTCCAATTCCGGGACAAAAGAGGGATTTTTATCCATTTTTGGTTGTAGATCTAGATACAGTATTATTAGATCTTGCTTGGTTGGATCTTAGATCCAGGTTTCAGATCAATATCATGTTCTTCATCACAAGTTTAACCAATCTATTTCCAATTGGGGTTTTCTGTTGGGCGATCACTCATCAATGAATTCAGGTATGTGGTATATTATTCAAATACAAAAGTATCAATTTCAATTACATATATGTAATTACATAATTTATATATAATTTTTAGAAATTTATTTTGTTTAATTGAATTAATTAATTTAATGAATTAATTAATTAAGGGATTGTGAATTAGATTATATTAATTGATTATTGAATTAATTAATGAGATGTTGAGATTGTTAAATTGATTTGAATAATTAATTATTGAATAATTTAATGTGGTTTTTAGATTGGGAAATTGATTTGATTATTTAATTATTGAATTAATTAATGAGGTGTTGCGGTTGTCAAATTGATTGTCAAATTAATTAATGCGAAGTAAGTTTTTGAAATTTATTAGTATAATTTATTTGTGAATCAATTATTGGGATATAGAGATTGTGAATTGGATTAAATAATTATTGAATTAATTAATGGGATTTTTTTGATTATGTAGTTTATTTAATTAGATTAATTTATTTTTGAATTAATTAATTTCAGTTCTGATTGTGAAATTCAATTAAAAGGTTATTGTTGATTAACCTTGATTAATTTGATATATGTGATATATGTGTTATTTTTATACACATGTGCGGGATGAGGTATGCTGCTTCCAAATCCTATAGTGATAAACTGATTGATAAACATGTTTGGTATATGGTATGCTGCTTCCAAATCCCATAGTGATAAATTGATTTATAAACATGTTCAGTATATGTTCTTCTACTTCCAAATCCTATAGTAAAAAATTGATTGATTAAAGTGTGTGGGACATGTTCTGTGACTACCAAATCCCGTAGTGATAAATTTTTTGATAAATTAGAGTGTGGAAAAAACTGTTTCTTTAAATGCCAATGGGGTCCTAGACATGGAAACCTAGACCCAAAATATTGGCATTGGAACGTGGTTTTAATTAGATATATCATAAATTTAAATGAAATGGATAATGAAATCCCATGGGTTAAAATTAATTGTGAATTGGTTATGTTTTATGGTCTAGAATCTGGCATGGTCTGAAGTAGGTATTGATAGTTCAAGTGTCTTCAGGAACCCGATGGTTATGTGGTTAAAAATGATTAATTGAATAAATGTATACTATTTACCTTATTGATTTTATTTATTGTTTATACAACTAAATACACTATTTTGAATGCATATTGTTTTAGACACCATTGATGGTGGCCTACAAAGCTTTACTCACACCCTACTCGGGCTGCCTAATCGGTACCTGAATAGATTTCATGGTTGCAGGATAGGATAAGGGAAAGATTGATATGTTATATGGATGAGTTTGGATAGAGCATGGATGAGGGAACCAGATATGATTCAAGACCGTCATGGGATTTTTCAATGTCTATTTATTTTTGGGTCTTTGTATATTGACACTTGAAATGTATTGGCAGGACATATATACTATTTAGTTTTGGAAGTTGTATTTTCTTGTTTGGTCATCATGTGATGTTGGTATTATCCTAGTTATGGTTATATATATATTTTTTTTATTATTTCTTTTCTCTTGTTATACTACCTTGATAAAGAGGGAATATTCTCCCCATGATTGATATTATACCCACATTATTAGTCAGTATCCTCTAGCATATGGGGAGACATGCCTGAAGTCATTTAGAAAACTACCTCGAGGCACCGATGGGTGGAACCTAGGTCGAGACATTACAAAATGGTATCAAAGGAAGTTTATTTTATCTTCTTTTGTATTAATATTTGGCAAATGAAGATTGGAGAATATGATGAGTTGGGGCTTGGTTAAGAGGTCATACATGGAAGTATCTGAACTATGTAGGGGTAAAATCCACGTGCTTGGAATTGGAATATTGTTATTAATGTGTGTTGTTATAATTTATGTTATTTAACCTCGGGTGATTCACTAGTTGTGTGATGTGATTATTATTTCATAAATTTGACTCATGGCACAGTATAGAATGATAGTTGAGTATGCCTGCATCATTCTTTCCATTGAAGATTATTTTTTTTGGCATGTATCGTTTTAGGCATGCATAAGAAGACAGGTTCTAGGTATGTTATTGAAATTGAAATGTTTTCCTTTATTATGTAAATTTTAATTAAAAATGGTTCCTAAAATGAAATTAAGAATTTTAATTGATACAATTTTTGATAAATTGAAATAGAAACTCAGTGTCTAATGATAATTTAAATAATGATAATATATTTACCCTTGTTAACCATGGCCTAGATGTAATATGGTTAAGGGTAGTGATAGTTCCCTGATGTTAACCATGTAGAAAAAAGGGGGAAGTACTTGTTATGGCCTTTTTTAATCCCTATTGTTAAATTTTTTAATGTTTTGTTATATGTCCTGAGACTTGAGTTTGGAATTATGGAGACATGCTTCTATGAGGAAATTTTTTGTTTGGATTATAGGAGTACATGGATAGATATGCTCCTCTAGTAGTAGAACTTAAGGTACTGATACTGTCAGGTGATCAATTTGGAGATAAGTTTTGAAATAAATTTTCTTGCTTCATATAGTTTATGGAAAGAGACCTAGGAAGGTTGTGAAAAGAATGTATGATCTAACAATAGAGTTCTAGTTGTAACAGCCTTTGAATTTCTCCATAGAGGGTGGACCTCAGCTATTTGAGTTCTAGATTGAGTCTGTCCAGGCCATAAATTACCAATTAGTGACTCCTTCTAAGAAAAGAGTCAATATTGAAGCTTATATGTTATGTGGATAGGAAGATAATTTATGGTACATCCAGAATCTATATAGATAGCTGGAAAACATAGAGTGTAATTAATTTTTATATATGTTCTTGGAGAAATTTTATCCCAAGTTTTTGAGATTGTAGAGTGAAGACGAGTTCATGAGATCGACTAATGTGAGTATATCTATGATGGACTATACTGAATGCTTTATAGTTTTGTAGTGTTTTCCTCCAATGTTGGTAAGGGACTAGGCTACTTCAGTAAAATGGATTTAGGTTCAACTTAAACTTTAAATTAAGTCCCAATAGAATATATTTAGGCTTCTGAGTTTTTTGAAAGTGGTAAATCAAGATCTAATATTTGAGGGGATACTGAAAGAGGCTTCCAGTGGAGGAGATGTGGTTTTTACTTGATGGTTATGATGTATGACTTATAGGATAAGGAAATGTCACTACAAGAGTGTTATCCATTTTGATATCAAGAAGAGTAGTTTGGGGGAAGGTTCAATAACACATGACATTATGTGATCTATCACTATTATGGTATGATGGGACACTTCTGAATATAGTTCTCTTAACTACATTTAGAGGTTTGATTCCATGGTCAGATGGGTCATCTAAAGAGGTTCTGTTAGAACACATGACAGATGAGTAGTGATGAAGCATCTTTATAGAGCCATAGTATAGAAAGGGGATTTTCTACACCTCATCATTATGGAATTTGGATTTCTACTTATCACGGCGGTATAGGTGGTGGACGTGGAGCCTCTGGGAAAGAGTGTCTATATCACTAGAGTGGTGCAGCTTAGGTGACTCAGACTGCATCATAGGGAAGTTGGTTAGTACAATCACATGCCACTTATCCAACTGTTGTGGAAAGGGAGGTTGGACCATTAATAGTAATAGGTACTATTCTAGTAGATTTTATACACTCTGGTGCCTTATTTGATAGTGGTGTCTCTCATTCCATTATAACTTCATAGTTTGTGAATGGTTTGATCTTAGAGGTGGAGTTCGTGAGAGGGGTGTTTATGATACATATACCTTTGCGAGTACATTTTAGAGATATATATTTATGAGAAGGGTGTTCTCTTAAAGTTGGGGAGAATCATTTTCTATGGGATCTTTATATTCTTGACATGTTAGGCTTTGACCTAATTTTAGATATGGGCCAGTTAGTCACATACCAATACCATATAGATTGTGACCATATGATAGTTATTTTTAAATCTCATATGGGTGAAAATATATCCATTAAGGAGAGTGGGATATCATTGCGGTCCGTGTAGGAATAGTTCATCAGCAACTAGTGGAGCTCACTTCCCAGGTTTCTAGTCTGTTTTTGGATGAAGAAAGTGTAATGCATCATGTATTTCCACCCATAATAGTAATGCTTTAGTATTTTTTCCTAAATAATTCTCAAGGTATCCACCTTAGAGTGAAGTGGAATTTATTATTGATTTCATACATGGGGATGAGTGAATTTTTATTCCACCATATAGAATGGCACACGTATAGCTTCAAGAGATCAACACTCAGATGTAAGTGTTGATGTATAAGGGGTTTATCCATCCAAGTACATCTCCATGGGGTCCACTAGTTTTGTTTTCAAATAAGGATAAAAGAACTATGCACTTATATGGTGATTAGTGGAAGTTAAACCAGATGACTATGAAGAATTAGTATCCTATTCCATATATAAACAATATTTTTGATGAGTTGAATGGAGCTTCTTTCTTCTCAAAGATTTAATTTATATTGGAGTATCATCAGTTGAGAGTTTGAACTTATGATATACTAAGGACTACTTTTATAAGAAAGTATTTCCTCTATGATTTCATCATAATATCATTTGGTTTGGTGAATTATATATAAGTATTAATGGACTTGATGAAAAAAATCTTCTATCCTTACCTAGATCATTTTTTGGTAGTGTTTGTGTATGAAATCTTGGTGTAATTCAAGACTCGTGATGGTCATGCCCAACATCTTGACATCATCCTAAGTAAAATGAGAAAGAATCGTCTATATGACAATTAATATAAGTGTAAGTTTTAGATTGACCATGTACACTTCTTAGGTCACATCGTTTGAGAGGAAGGTGTCTCAGTTGACCTAGAAATATTTTAGGTAGTTGTTTTTTGAGAGATGCATGATATTATTTTCAAAATCAATAGTTTATTAGACATAGATGGATACTATTAGAGGATCACCCATGGATTTCTCTGACTGGAACCGTCACTTTTGGTCTTGAATAAGAGGAGGATAATGTTTGACTATTCCGAATCATGTTGGAATTCCTTCAAATAGTAAATGAAGCACCATGAAATGGAATCAATATTGATCATACCTGATCCAGGTGAGGAGTATATTGTATTTTGTGATTCTTATGGAATACTAATTTGTGTATTGTTTCTGTTTAGAGATTTATTTTTGGTGTATGGTTCTCAGAAGTTCATGAAACATGAATGGAACTATCCTATGCACGATTTCAAATTAGCTGTAATGGTTTGTGATTTCAAGTGTTGGCATGGGAAATTTATTGTTTATATGAATAAAAATATCTTGAAGTATATATTCTCATAGAGATACTTTAATCTCTAGTTTTCTAAATGGGTTGATTTTATACAGTCATTTAACATTGATTTAGCATATATTCCTAGGAATAAAAACTGTGTGGCTAATTCTTTAAGAAGGAAAACTCAGACTTAGGTAGTTCTGAATCATAGTGTTGAATGGAAGATGATGTGTTTGATGGTTAAGATGTATGATTTGGTTCAATATAGTCTAGAGTAGATTAATCTCATATCAATTTCAGATGATTCTAAACATTTGGGATGGATCGAGGATATAAAGTATAAAGATCCAAAAAAACATTCCATGAGGAAAAGCCTTAATGGTGGGGATTCACCTTACAATTGAACCATAGATGGGGATAAGATCATATATACCAGAACCTTGGTTATTGTGCATATGAGAATTTGGATGGAACTGATGCTTTAATTTCATGCCTTAAAGTGTGTGGCGCATCCAGGTGCGACTAAAATGTACCATGACCTATGAAAACAATTTTGGTATTGGGAATGAAAAAGAAAATAGCAGGGTTCGTGACACAAAGATACACCTACCAATAGGTGATGATCGATCATCAATGACCTAGTGGTTTGATGTAGCCATTTCCCATTCCAAAATGGAAGTGGGAAAATGTTACTATGCAATAAGCGGTGGGAGTCCTGAGGAAACCTCAGAATAATGATGCTATATGGGTGGTTATAGACCAACTGATGAAGGTAGAGCATTTCAAGCCAGTATAAGAGACTTTATTAGTAGATCAGATATGTAATTTATATATTTGAGAAATTGTCCCTCTGAATGGGGTTCCATAGAGTGTTATTTATGATCAAGTCTCATGATTTACTTTACAATTCAAGTAGGGCATACAAAAGAAACTTGTTATACAAGTTTAACTAAGTACATCTTTCCACCAATAGATAGATGGGAAGTTATAGCATATGATACAGGTGTTAGAAGATATGATTCAGGAATGTGTACTAGACTTTGGTGGGTCTTGGGAGAAGCACCTTGTGTTGGTGTTGGTTTTATATAACAAAATTCATCATGAAATTATAAATATGGAACCATATGAGGCTATTTATTTTAGGCCATACAGATAACGTCAATATTGGATGGAGGTAGGTGAGTCGGATCTATTTTGACTAAGTCCCATATAGGAGACATCAGAGAAAGATAAGTTGATTCAGAAACATATGGCTACAGATCATAATCGACAGAAGTCATATGATTATAAATTTCAATGACCCATATAGTTTACAAAGTGTGATCATGTATTCTTTTAGGTGTTATATAGATTGGGTCAAAACAGGATATAGGGATAGGGAAAGTTGGGACCAAGGTTTTTTGGATTGTTTGAGGTTACGGAGGGAATCAGGTTGGTGGTGTACCGATTGGCTCTTCCATAGAGGTATAGTGCTATTCATGATGTTTTTCATGTGTCATAACATCGACAGTATCACTATGACCCATCTCATGAGATCGATGTGGATGATGTTGAGCTTGAGAATGATGTGTCCTTTGAGAGGCATCTGATACGTTTGTTGGATCTTAGTGAGAAAGTGTTGTGGGAAAATACCATACTGATAGTTCATATATTGTGGCAACATAATTGTGTTCAGAAGGAAACATGGGAGTGAGAAGTGGATATGCAGGCTCAGTGGTCTAGTCCTTTTAACTCGGAATCTTATATATGATTGTGAGTACAGCTTGAAGACAATCTATTATAATGTGTAGAGATTGTAAGGAACTTACATTTTCTGTATATTCCTCAATATTTCTTTATGTATTCATTTTCCTTGTGTTTATCATATTTTATTTGGGTTTTATCTATGGTGTATTTGGAGGAAAATTCGAAGTTTAATGGGGCAGTGCACGGTTGGCCCATAGTTTTCCAAAAAACATGCGTACATCCTAGAAAACCATGCACACTTGAGATTGTGGGGTTTTCATGGTTGGAACATGGTTTGATAAATGGTGCACCCTATTTGGAGAAACCATGCAACACCCCTTGGTAAGGTGCATGGTTAGGGTGAATGATTATGGGAAGTTTTTTTCTATGTATAAAAAACTATGCATGTAGAAAATAAATCCCCTTAAAATTAATTTTAAAATCCCAAACCCCCAGTATTAATTCCTAATCAACCAAAATCTATTCTAAATTCATTACTATGAATTTCATAGGATTTTTGATGGATTCTAAGACCACCTGACCCCCATTCTTTGAAATTCAAGGGCTTCAATGTCAGATCTTCACCTCTCTCAGTATGTATTTCTTTATCATTTAGATCTCGCTATATCCCACACCTATTCCTAGATAAAAGAGTAATTTTTTTCCTCTGTAGGTTATAGATCTAGGTCTATGATTATTAGATCTTGATTGATTTGATCTTGGATCTAGGTTCCAGATCATGATTGTGTTCTTCATCATGGGTTTGACCAATCCGTTTCAAATTTGGGCTTTCCATTGGGCGATAGCTCATCAATGAACTGAGGTAGGTGGTATATTATTCAAATATCAATGTATGAATTTCAATTAAATGTATATAATTTTATAATTTCAATATAATGTTTAGAAATTTATTTTTTTAATTGAATTAATTAATTTAGTGAGTTAGTTAATTAATTTATTAGGAATTTTATTATATTAATTAATTATTGAGATGTTGAGATTGTGAAATTGATTTGATTAATTAATTTGTGAATTAATTAACGAGGTTTTGATATTGTGAAATTTATTTGATTGATTAATTATTAAATTAATTAATTAGGTGTTGGGATTCTGAAAATGCTTTTAAAAATTGATTTTTGAATTAATTAATAAGATTTAATATTGTGAAACTTATTTTAAAAATTACTTGTTGAATTATTTATTAGGATATATATACTATGAATTATATTAATTAATTCTTGAATTATTTGATGGAAATTTTTTTGATTATGCAATTTATTGAATTGGATTAATTAATTGATGCTTTGATTTTGAAATGTGATAAGATGGATAATGTTGATTAACCTTGATTGATGCTATATATGTGATATATGTGTGATTAATATATAAGTGTGTGGGATATGTTCTGCTACTTATAATGCCCATAGTAATAAATTTATCAATAAACATGTGTGGGACATGGTATTCTACTTCCAAAGACTATAGAGATAAATTTATTGATAAATGTGTGTGGGACATGGTTTGTTACTTACAAATCCCATAGTGATAAATTTATCGATAAATGTATGTGGGAAATGGTCTCCTTCTTCCAAAACACATAGTGATAAATTGTTTGATAAATGGGGGTGAGACAAGGACTACTTCATCAAAATCCCAAGGGGTCCTAGACATGGTGACCTTGACCCAAAATGTTGGAATTGAACCATGGTTATAATTTGTTGTATTATGAATTGAAATGAAATTGTTAATTAAATCCCATCTGTTAAAATGAATTTTGAATTTATTATGTGGTATGGTTCAGGATTCAAAATGGGCCGAAGTAGATATTAAGAGTTTGGGTTTTCCCCCATGAACATGGGGTTTATGTAGGTAAATAAAGAGTAATTTAATAAATGTAAATTTTTTTACTTCATTTATTTTATTTATTCTTTACACAACTGCATACATTGTTTTGTCTATATATTGTTTTAGATGTCATTAATAGCGGCCTAATAAGTTGTACTCACACATTACTCGGGCTACCTTATTGGTACATTAATATATTTCGTGGTTATAGGATAAGATATGTTAAAGATCCATGTGTAAGATGGCTGAGTTAGGTTAGATCATGGATGAGGGAACCAAACATGATTTAGTGTAGGATCTCATATTTTTTTTGAGTCATCTCAGATGCTTTTCAATGTACTTTTTTTTATTAAAGTACCTTTGGATTGGTTTATGACCTGGGGTGTGTTTGGGTAAGGTTTAAAAGAATTGAGAAGATAGAGGGTAGTGAACGGTTTATTCATGTTCTGGAAAAACCGTGTGCAAGATAATCGTATGGATAGTGGAGGTCAGCACGTTTGGCACATGGTTTGGCCTAACATGCAGAAACTGTGCACACAAAGTAGTTTATTTAGAAAATTAGTTTAAAACCACCCAAACCCCTGAAACCTCTCTATTTCAACCTAGGCCTGGGGTTGACAGTTTCTAGGTGTTCCCAAAGCCTTCCCTAGAGATTCCAAGGTGATCTAATCACCATTCTGCAAGATCGAAAGCCCAGATCGAAGATCCTCCCTTCTCCCGATAAGTGGATTTCACCCCGAGGTTTCTCCCATTCTTTATCTTATATTTTTTAGATCTTTTAATTCAAGATATATCCCTTTTTCTTGGATATAAACCTATGAGTTGAGATCTAGATCTATGATTTTCTATTTAGATCATGATTTTCAAGATCTTGATGCCTTTGATCTTAATTCTAGTTTAGGGAATTAGATTCAATGCTTGATTGACAACATTGTGCCACTAATGTTTTGGGGCTTTCCACTGGGATAACGTCCTTCAATAAAATAAGTTTGGTGGTATAAATCAAACTCCCATAGTTTTGATTTTGATATGTTTATGAGTTTATGATTTTTTATATTATATTGATAATTTATTTCCTAAATTGGAGTAATTAGGAATGTGGAATTGAATTAAGTTGCCTTGGTGATTAATTGATAATTTAATCACAGAACAAATGAAGGGGTGGTGTCATTGGGAGTCCTAGACTAAAATGGCCCTTCCCATGGATGAATGTGGTATAGGTCTGAGAAGTGTTTCTGAAATGATGCATTTCCCCCATGCGAGGTTGGCATGAGAGTTGTTGGGAGTAGCCTATGGGCACGAGTTATTAAGGAACAGTACGGGCACAACCTGGAACAAACGGGAAACTTCATATTCCTTTGGATCACTATTCAGGGGAATATACCTCGACTTCTTAGCAAGTCTAATTGGATGATCGGTCGCGACAACATCAGGTTTTGCCATGACAACTGGTCAGGGGATATTCTCGGCTTTCCTAGCTGCCCGGTCACTGACATAACCTTCAATAAAGCAATTGATCATCCTGCTTTTATCCAAGTGGTCCGGAATAAACAACAGTTCAGATTATTCAATCTCATCAAACTCTCAGACAACCCAGATAAGTGTGTTTTCAAGGCTACCTCTTCAGGTTATTTTTCTGTTAAATCCTATAGGTTGATCCTTCAGGATGCCCTAGCTCAGGATCCATGGGGTCACCTCCTCTGGTGAAAAATTTTTTCCTTGAAAATATAACTTCCTTACTTGGAGGTTTCGTCACCACGCCATCTCTACAGATGAGGAGATCCGGCAGAGAGGGGTCTCAACTCTTTCCAAATGTTCTTGCTGTCGAACCCCCTGTGTCGAGACCACGTCTCATTTATTGTTCGAAAGATAATGGGCCAGCACTGTCTGGGAAGTAGTCAGGGAGTTCTCCAACATGTCTTCTCCAATCGGTTTGGGTGATTCCTTCTTGCAACGGTGGTTTCATGGAGCTAGCGCTAATAAATCAGAGAAGCAGGTGAGAGAAATCTTTATTTCAGCCGGCTGTTGGTGCATCTAGGAGGCGAGGAACAAATCACATTTTGAAGGAATTGAGTACTCGAAGTCGGGCTTGATCTCTAGATCTAAATGGATGATTTCTGACCTGGGGGTCCTCTTGAAAAATTGGGAGGAAGCTCCTTCACTGAGGAAGTTGCTCTGGTACAAGGTGCGGGTTACCCACAACAGGATCTCGGTGGGTCGATGGATATGCTGGAGACTACCAACTGACGGGATGAAGGTCAATTTTGATGGGTCCTGTTCTATGGGAATTATGAGGGGTGGCTGAGTGATTCGAAACTCAAGGGGCAGTGTGGTATCAGTGTACACAGCTTGCTTCAGTAGTGGAGACTCCCTTCAGGCCGAGGCTTGCTCTCTTTTGAAAGGGATTCAGTCCAGTATGTCAAATCATCTGATTCTCTCAAAGATCGAAACTGACTCCAAAATCCTCTACGACGTGTTGATGGACCACAAATCCACTCCTTGGAGCATTTTATACCATATCCGACACTGCAAGCTTCTCATGGATAACATCATCAGGCTATTTCTTACTTGGAGCGAGGGCAAAAAAGTTTCATATTTTCTTGCATCCTGTTTTCCTCATGATGATGACTTTGTCTCCTTCTCCAGCCTGGGATCGTTTCCCCCGTAGTGTGCAAGTCTTGTTTTAGGTGATGCCTTAGGACATAATTATTTTCTCCCCCCTAAGTCAGGCCCCTCCGTGCCTTTTTGTTTTCCTTTCTTTAATAAAATTTTTTGATGGATTGATAATTAATTATGACATGTTGAGATTTGATATGGATTATTAATTATGAGGAATTAATTATGGAATAGGAATTGTGTTGTTTGATTAATTAATTGATGAATTTATTAATGGGATATGTTTTTAGTTATTTATTGAATTAAATAATGGTCTTTGAAATGTTTAACTAATCAATGGATTAGAAAAAGGAATAATGTTGAATATTCTTCTGAATTATGGAATGATTAAATGGTTGAGATTTTTTTGGTGCTAGACATAGTGTCCTAGACCAATTAGACATTGGTACTTGGACATGGCATTCCTCCCCAATATTTATCCAAGATTGAGATTATGGGGTTCTAGGAATTAAGACCTACACCGAAGAAGAAAGAATTTCTAGGCATGACGACCTACAGTCAACGAGATTATGGTGCTAGGCATGAAGACCTACACCAAATGAATGATAATAATGAATGATGATTCAACTGGGATTTGGGGTGCTAGGTATGATGACCTAAACAAAATAATTAATGATATTGAATGATGATTTAATTAGGAAACATGAATTGAAACTGGACCCAATGTGATGATTACCGACTAAATGACAATGTGATAACTGTTTAAGTTATTCATTGTATTTATTGATTCATAAATCTGCATGCACTATCTTTTGAATGGAATCTTTTTAGACATTGTTGGTGTTGGACTATTGAGTTGTACTCACACCATATTTGAACTTCCTGATTGGAACCTGAGTAGGATTTTTTGTTGCAAGACACGATAAGAGAAAGGCCCTGGGATAGGTTGTTGTTTGGGATTGGAGCATGGAAGAGGGAACCAGGCGTGGTTTGGGACCCTCTTTGGAATCATTGTTTCTTTACATTGAGTTTCATTGTAGAAAATTGACATTTTCATTGTCATAGTAAGTTTTAAAATTCAGTTGAGTATTGTATTTTCATGTTTTGTTTATCATATGACATGGATTTGTTTTTGTTATTTATACGCTTCTATAATTTGATTTTGTTATTTACCTTTTTTGCTGTCTTATTCTGATAAAAGAGTGTATAGTCTCCCCAAGAATGATTTACTAGACCATCAATACTATTTGGAACCCTCTGGCATATAGGGATTCTCACTTGAGGGCTTGTGGTCAACTAGCTTGGGACACAGTTCAACGGCCCCTGGGTCGGGACGTCACAAAGTAGAATCTGATAAGGTTTTCATTTTCTTCTTCTTATTTTGCCTTAATGTTTGGGGAAAGGTAGAGAGGATAAAATTAAGAGTCAAGGATTCATAATGAGCTTGTGTATAGAAGTTTCAAACCCATATATGGGAGAAAATCCATGTACTCTGGGTGGGATTGTTATGATTGTTGTTTAGTTGTTATAGTTGGATATTATTTCACCTTGGGTAATGCACTTGTGGAGTGATGTGATATTTGTTTTGAAAATTTTTGAATTTTAATTCATGGACTCAATAGGAACAATACTTGAGTCTGTATGAATCTTTCTAGGAACTCAGGGTTTTTGTAAGACACATTATTCTAGGCACTCATGGGAATATGGGTTATGGGTAGGTTTTTGAAATTGAACTATTTTCCTTATTGTGATATTGAAATAATGAAGCAAAATGATAATAAACGGGTGTCTAATGAGAACATTGATTGAAGAAATGGAAATTAATAATTAATTAATTGCTGAATTAATTAATTTGTGATAATTTAATTAATTAATGGTTGAATTAATTAATGATAATGTATGTACCCTTGTAAACCAAGACCTAGGAGTAGGAAGGATAAGGGTAGTGGAAAGGGCCTCTGTGTTGACCATGTGGTGAGAAAAAGTGTTAAGGAATGTTGAAACTTGTTGTTTAAGTTTATCCTATTACTTAAATGTTATAAGATCTCGTTATCAAACCTAATACATGTGTTTGGATTTCTAGAGATATACCTCCACGATTCTTGTTGAGGGAGAGACTAAGTGGTATGGCCTAGATCGAACTTCTAGACAGGGAGCTTGAGGCACTATTGGTGCACTATGAAGAAGAAAGGGAACAGTTCTAAGAGAACTTTTCTCGTTTCATACGATTTATGGAGAGAGACCTAGGGAGGGTTCAGAAAAGCATGTCTGAGTTGATAAAGGAGTTTTTGCTGTATCACCATCCTACTTTTACTAGAGATGGTGGACCCGAGGGAGATGAATTCTAGATTGAATCCTTAGAGATGGTACTTGACCATTTGGTGAATCCGAATGAGAGGAGGTTCAATTTGTATTCTTATATACTTTAGGGTTTAGCGAATCGCTGGTGGGACATTCAGGTATGATCTCAATTGAGTGATTATATGTTATTTAAGGACTTTCTAGAGAAGTTATTGGAGGACTTATATCTAGAGATGTTGAGACTATATGAGGATTTAGAGTTTATGAATCTGACCCAAGGAAGCATGTCTATAATGAAACACATTGGAAGTTTCACATATTTATAGTGTTTTTCTCCATCTTTGGCAGCAGATGAGGCTTTTTCTGCAAAACGATTTCTAGATGGACTTAAGTGTGAAATTAAGTACCATGTGAATATCTTTAGGATGAAGAAAATCTCATAAGTGGTTAATCATGCTCTCATTTCATAGCGGAACCTAAAAAGGCTTCCAGTACTAGATAGGTAGTTGGATGATCTGAGAGTGGGGATTCCAAGATTCGGAAGCACAGTCATGACAATCTCAGTCAGTACAGAGGAATGCAAGGTGGACACTCTAGAGGAACAGTTGCACCAGATATTTCTCATGTGATTTTTTCCAGTGCGGTCAGCAGGGACTCTATGTTACACATTGTCCATGAGCACCAGTTGAGTGATAGTTTTGTGTCAATATGAGTCAGCTACAAAAGTTCTGCAGTATGTAGTGGCAAGATGGTGCTGAGGGAGAAGTTTCTCAGAGTCAGAGTGTGGGAAGGAGGTCTTCTACACCATATAGGTTTGGTAGATGGAGTTATACAAGAAGAGGTGGTAGAGGTAGTGGAGATGGTGCTTTAGGGTATGATCTATTGTATCAGTAGAGTGGTACTACTCAGGGTAGTTAGACAACACCACAGGGAAGAGGGGCGGGATAACTACATGCAGTGTAGCCTAAACTTGTGGAGAGTGAGGTCGGTCCATCGATAGTGAGAGGTACTATTCTATTTGCTCCTACTTTAGCTACTTCCTTATTTGATACTGGTTGTTATAACTCCTTTATATATTCAAATCATGTTAATGGCTTGACCCGGAAGGTGGTGTCTATAGGCGGGTGATGAATATCGATACACTATTAGGAACACAGTCTAAGGATATCAATTTAAGAAAGGGATGTTTTCTAGAGATCAGAGAGTGTCATTTCCTTTGAGATATCTATGTCCTTTATATAACAGGATTCGACCTAATTATGTGTATGTACTGTCTAGTCACATACTGATCCCACATAGATTGTTACCTAAGGAAAATGACCTTTGTATCTCATGAGGGTGACCAATATGTTCACTGTGGAGAGTGGGATATCCATGTAGGAAGAGCTTGGACAATTACTCAGAAACTGGGAGAGTTCAAAGCCCAATTTTCTAGTCTTTTGCTGGAAGATGGGAATTTTGGTCAAAATATCCTTCTACCAATAGTAGAGATGTTTTAGGATTTCTTTCTTGAAAAAATTTCAGGGTTTCCACATAAGAGAGATGTAGAACTTACCATTGAGCTCATGTCGGGGGATGAGCCGGTATCTATTCCACCTTACATAAGGGAACCAACATAGCTTCAAGAGCTCAAAATGAGTTTGGAGGAGTTGGATAATAAAGGGTTTATCCGTTCAAGTTTGTTTCCTTGGGGATCACCTGTTTTGTTTCCAAATAAGGACGATGGGAGTTTACCCTTGGGTGTTGATTACCGGAAGTTGAATAAAATGACCATGAAGAACTGATATCCCCTTCCACGTATCGATAATCTGTTTGACTATATGAAGGGGGATTTTTTGTTCTCAAAGATTGATATAAGATATGGGTATCATCATGTGACATTTTCGGATTCTAATATACCAAAAACTGCTTTATGGAGTAGTTATGGCCTCTATGAGTTTTTCATAATGTTGTTTGGGTTGAAAAATGATCCAGGAGTATTTATGGACTTGATTAGTAGGATCTTTCATCCTTACTTGGATTAGTTTGTGGTGGTGTTAGTGGAAGACATCTTGGTGTACTCTAAGACTCATGATGATCATTCCCAACATCTTGAAAACATATTGGGTAGACCAAGAGAGCATCGACTATATTCCAAGATATCTAAATGTTATTTTTGGATTGACTAGGTACACTTTTTGGGGCACATCATCTCAAAAGAAGGTATGTAAGTGGACCTAGAAAAAGTTTAGGTAGCGATCTCTTGGGAGCAGACTAAGAATTTTTTTAATATCAAAAGGTTTTTTGGATTAGTTAGTTATTACATGTGGTTCATTCAGAACTTTTCTCGATTTGAAGCACTACTTACTGGTTTGAAAATGAAAAGGATAAAGTTTCATTTGACAAGAGCATGTGAGAATTATTTCCAAGAGTTGAGGAAGAACTTGACATCGGTATCAATTGTTTTCATACATGAGTCAGGTGATAAGTACATGGTGTATTGTGATGTTTCTAGGATCATAATCGGAGTTGTGTGACACACGGGGATAGAGTAGTTTCTTATGGGTCTCAGTAGTTAAGTCCACATGAATGGAATTAACCTATAGATAAACTCTAATTGGAAGAAGTGGTTTATGATCTTAAGTGTTTGTGACAATAACTTTTGGGTGAAAAGCTTATAGATTTTACATATCATAAAAGCATAAAGTGTATCTTTTCACAGTGCGACATGAATCTTTGGCAATGAAGATGGGAAGAGTATATGAAATCCATCAATTTTGAACTAGCATATACACCTAGAAAGGAGAATAGTGTTGTTGATGCCTTGAGTAGGATATCTCAAACTCATTTGGTACATGAGTCGAGTGTAGAGTGGAAGATGATGACCTTGGTGGTAGAAATGCATTTCCTAGTTCTGGAGAGTAAAGAAAAGATGACTGTAGGTTCTACAGCAGTGGATTCTACACTCTTGAGAAGGATTAGGGACAGGAAGTACAAGTATCTAGAGTGTTTAGCCTTGAGGGAAAGCCTTAATGTTGGGGAGACACATTTAGATTTCAAAATAGTTGATAATGAGTTCATTTATGTAAAAAAATATGATTTTTTACGCTCGAATATGCGAGAAGAACTCATGCGAGAATTTCATGCCTCATAGTGGGCGGTACAACCAAGAGTGAAAAAATGAACTGTGACCTACGATGATAGTTTTGGTGGCCATGTATGAGAAAAGAGATAGTAGGGTTCATAACTAGATCTTTCCCCTGTCAGTAGGTGAAGGCAGAGCATCAATGACCTAGAGGCCTATTGCGGTTGTTACCTATTCCGTAATGGAAATGGGATGATGTGACTATGGATTTTGAGGTAGGACATCAAAAGACCATTAGTAAGAATAATGCTATTTGGGTCTTTGTGGATTGGATAACAAAATTAGAACAGTTATTTCATATCAAGGATACATTTAGAGTAGAGTAGTTGGGGGAACTATATGTGAGGGAGATAGGTTTTTTGCATGTGGTGTCATGGGCTATAGTTTCAGATCATGATTCACCCTTTACTTAGAGCTTATAGAATTACTTAAAAAAGGTTCTTGGTACATAGGTTATATTAAATATGACCTTCCAACCATAGATAGATGGGCAGTTGGAGCGTACCATATAGGTGTTAGAGGGTATGCTATGATCATGTGCGCTTGACTTTGGTGCTTTCCTGGGAGAAGCAATTTGATTTAGTAGAGTTTTCATATAACAATAGTTATTAAGAAAATATATAGATGGAACCATTTTATGAGCTTTATAGTACCCCTTGTATATCACCACTATTTTGGTTATAGGCGGGTGAGTCAGAGTTGTTGGGACCGAGTCTCGTTCAGGAGACGTCAGAGCAGGTGCACCTAATTCAGAAACGTATAGATATGGATTAGAGCAGACAGAAGTCATATGTTGATATATGGATATGACCCCTAGTGTTTACAAAGGGTGATCATGTATTCTTTTGGGTGTCACCTGGATTAGGTCACCACAGGATATGGAGGCTGGGAAAGATAGCGCCCAGGTTTGTGGGACTGTTTGAGGTGCTTGAGAGAATTGGGTCGGTGGCATACTAATTAGCACTTAAAAAGAAATTCAGTGCTATAAATGAAGTTTTCCATGTTTCACAACTATAGAGGTATCACCCAAACCCTTCTCATGTGATTTATGTAGAAAAGGTTGACCTCGAGTTAGATACGTCCTTTGGAGAACATCTTATATGTGTGTTGGGTCACAGTGAGAAAGTGTTATTGGGGGAAACCATTCCATTAGTTCATGTGTTATAGAAACATGGAACTTTTTAATAGGAAATATGGGAAAAGTAATCAGACATGAGGGCTCAATGTCCCAATATTTTTGGCACAAAATCGTAGATAAGTTCGGAAGTGTTGCTCGGGGATGAGCTGTTATAATGTGGGGATATTGTAAGATCACGATTTTTTTAGAGTCATCTCAGGTTCTTTTCTAGGTAATTTTTGTTTTTATTAAAGTACCTAAGGGTTGGGGTATGACCTAGGGTGTTCTTGGTTGAGGTTTTTTTAAGAATTGGGAAGATAGAGGGCTTCACATGGTTTGGGAAAACCATACGCATGATAACCGTGAAAGCATTGGAGGTCGACATGGTCGGTGCATGATTTTCCTAAACTTATGCCATCGAGCCATGCGGCCAGTGTAAGACCACACAGTTGGCATGGGGTTTGGCTTAACCATGTGGAAACCATGCACGCAGAGCAGTTTATTCCAAAAATTGGTTTTAAACCCACCGGAACCCCTGAAACCTTTCTATTTCGACCTAGGCTTGGGCATGACAGTTTCTAGGTGTTCTCAAAGCTATCCATAGGGATTCAAAGGTGATCTAAACACCGTTAGTTGAGATCAAAAACCTCGATCGAAGATCCTATCTCCTCTGAATATGTGAATTTCACCCCGATGCTTCTCCCATTCTTTCTCTTATCTTTTCTAGATCATTTCATCGAATATCTCCCATATTTTCTTGAATATAATCATACGATTTGAGATATAGATCTAGGATTGTCGATCTATATCTATATTTTCATGATCTTGATGCCTTTTATCTTATTTCTTGTTTAGGGAATTATATTCGAAGCTTGATCAACAATGTTTTACCACTCGGATTTTGGGGAATTCCACATGGATAACATCTCTTAGTAAATAGAGGTATGTGGTCTAAATAGAACTCCCATTGTTGTGATTCTGATATTTGTATGAGTTTATGATTTTCTAGATTCTCTTGATAATTGATTTCATAAATTGGAGTAATTATGAATGTGGAATTTAATTGAGTTTTCCACAGTGATTAATTGAAAATTGAATCATAGAAAAAATAGAGGGGGTTTCCCAAATAGATATTTTAGACATTTGTAATGGGTTGAGATATTGTAATTGAGATATTGGAGTGATTGTGATAAGATAATTAATTGTGGAGAATTAATTATGAAATAATGATGTTCTCTATAAAAGAAAATTAATTGTGAGAATTAATTATGTTCCAGGAATCTGACCAAAGATAATTAATTGTGATAATTAATTATGTGCCATGATGTTGACCAAAGATAATTAATTGAGAGAATTAATTATGTGTAATGATGCTATCAAAGATAATTAATCGTGAAAATTAATTATGATATATTTAGATTTTATATGGATAATTATTTGTGAAAAATTATTTATGAAATGGGAATCGTATTGATTGATTAATTAATTGATGAATTAATTAATGGGAAATGTTCTTAGATAATTATTGAATTAACTAATTTACATTGAAATGTTTAACTAATCATTGGATTAATAATGGAATAATGTGGAAAATTCTTGTCAATTAAAGAATGATTAAATGGTTGATATTTTTTTCGTGCTAGATATGGAATTCTAGACTAATTAGAAATTGGTAAATGGACACAACGTTCCTCCCCAATAGTTATCCAAGCTTGAGATTATGGGATCCTATGCATGATGACCTACACCAAATGAAAAAGAAGTGTTAGGCATGAAAACATATAATAAATTAGACTGTGGTTCTAGGCATGGAAACCTACACCAACTAATTAATGGTATTAAATAGTGATTTAATTGGTAAACAATAATTGAACTAGTCCTACTGTGATTATTAACGAATAAATTACAATTTGTTAACTATTTAAATTATGTGTTGTATTTATTGCTTCATGAATCTTCATTCACTATATTTTGACTGGACTCGTTTTAGACACCGTTGGTGGTGGCCTACTAAGGTGTACTCCTACCCTATTTGGGCCGCCTGATCGGCACCTGAGTAGACTTTGTTGTTATGGTACATGATAAGGGAAAGGACATAGGATAGGTTTTTGTTTGGTATTGGAGCATGGGAGAGGGAACTAGGTGTGTTTTAGGACCCGCTCTGGAGTTTTTGTGTCTTTACATTGAGTTGTATTGTAGACACATAACATTTTCATAATAATAGCATGTCTTACCTTTTAGTTGAGTATTTTTTTTCATGTTTTTGTTATCATATGATATGGATTTGTTCTGGGTATTTATATACTTCTACACTTGGTTATTGTTATTTGCTTCCGTTGGTGTCTAATTTTGATAAAAGAGGACATAGTCTCCCGAAGACTGATTTAGCCGACCCTCACTTCTAGTCAACACCCTCTCATGTATGGGGAAGTGCACTTGAGGGCAGGTGGCCAACCATATTGGGGCACCATTTGGTGGATCCTGGGTTGGTATGTCACATTTGGGGCCCTCTTGGGAGTTGTTAATGTCTATTTATTTTGGGTTTTTCATATTGACACTTGATGTGTATTTGATTGACATATAAACTGTTTAGTTCTGGATATTGTATTTTCCTTTTTTGTTCATCATGTGATATTGTTATTATCCTGGTTATAGTTATATCTATTAGTTTTTTATTTCTTTTTTATATTTTTTCTACCTTGATAAAGAGGGTATAGTCTCCCCCCGATTGATATTAGACCCTCAATACTAGTCTAAAACCTCTAGCATATGGGGGGGAATGACTAAGATCATGTGCAAAACTGGATCAGGGAACCCTAGTTGGGATGTTATAGTATGGTTTACACATTTATAAAATAAATTCATTAGTCATCAATAAAAATTATTTGAATGTAAAAGAAATTTTTCCTAAAATAATTTTATTATGTATTCAAAATGTATTTTTATTTTACTTAATTTATTTGATCGCTATTGGATTAATATTTTAAGATAATGTACCTATTAATCTTAATTTTATAATAGTAATTTGAAAATAATAAATCTATTTTTTATGCTAAAAAACACTATTTTTCTAAACATAGATTTTCATCACCTTTTATGAAGATATTATAAAATTAATTTCCAAAAATATAGAAATAGGGTTTTTAAAAATTAATTCCATATTTTGAATTAGGTGTTTTAAATTTGGTAAATATCCCCCTTTTATTTTTGTTCAATATGAATATTATCTGTGGAAAAATTTATCATCTTTGTAATGGTAAAATCGTGTTAATCTAGGTTAAAAATAAGTAATACGGTCATAATATTTCGTAATATTTATTATTTTTTCAAGTTAATTTTACCCTTATCACCATAGTCTAGAAATTGATATGTTTAATGGTTACTTTTCCCTAAAAATGACAAATATAATATTTAAATCAAATATATCTACAAACTCTCACTCTCTTAGTTTTAAAAATCTATTATTTGTCTGCATAGGGAAAAACAATGTTATGAATGAATTTAAATTTTAATTTTATGAATAATGAAATTAATTTCATGATTATAATTAATTTAAAATTTGTAGTGATTATGTAATTACCTTAAATTCTTGTGCAATGATAAAATAGTATTTATTCAATAAATAGAAAAATAAGATAAATGATATTAAAAATATTAAAAGTGATATAATTTGAGTTATTTATAGTGTTCCAATAATTTTTTAGGTTAATATGAAATATTAGTGATTTTTAACTAAATTATATTTTTAATACAACTTTTTCTTGATGTATTTGAATCCAAATTAAATTAAAAGTGTCAACCTTGACATTAATGATAATTTTGAAAAATAATATTTTATTTTATTATATAAAAATTATTAAAAAATCGAAGAGAAAATTAGGTGATATATGGTCAAAAATATCATCCCTTTTACATTTATTAATCAATAGCTACCATATATATAAAATTATAACACTTTAAGATTGAAAATTATGTGACAATGATTAATGATAAAAATGGTTAACTAAGTGGTTAAGAAAAAAAAATAAGGTTTAAAACTCCAAAAAACCAATCAAAATTTTATTGGTTGATTATATTTAAACCATACACTTTCCTATGTTCTAATACCCAGCCATTTGTATGATGATTTATTCGTAATGATTTTATTATAATTTAATCATTTAAAAAATTCCAGAAGTGCCTCTCACCTCAATTATAAAAGGGAACCTCCTCCTCACTTATTGACACCACATTGAGCAATCTATCTCGACATAATTCTGATCATTTATCTTCTCAAAACCTTTATATAATTTATAGATGTTATTTTCATTCCAAAATACCTACCCTGATTCCCTTAAGAAGAAATCTAAAATAAGTCTACTGAAAAAGAGGTAATCATCTTTACCAAGTCCTTCCAGTATATTTCTTATTCTACTTACTATTGAGGTTTTGTACCCATACTTAGATAATAAATTCATTATAATAAATATACTTATTTGTAATTTTAACTATGGTATAACAATATTCAATCTATTTTCCATCCTATGAAATTTGAAAACATCACTCGTGAAAATTTACTGTTTGTTGTTACCACATAGAGGTGTAATTTGTTTTCATCACCAATTTACTTGGACAATTATAAAGATATAAATAATGATTATATATGATATTTATGACATAAATTTGTTTCTATGATAATTTTATCATATATACCTTCTTACTTTCTTGTCCATTAGAAAATGATAATGTCGATCATGCGTATGTGTGGACGGCCACCTCCACGAAGCGATGTGATCCATTTTCATTGATGTTTTACATGTATAGTAATAAGGATACATTTAATGAATTATATGATATTATAATTATTTTTGAAAAAATTAATTATTTATCATCTTTTTCATCAATCTAGAAGTGAAAGTAGTGTTCATGCATACATGCGCCCTACCGTGTGCATGAATGGTTTTTTTCATTTTTCTATCACTGTATTTTAGGGATAAATATAAATAAATAAATATTTAATATATATTATTTTTATACCATTAATTAAATTATTGATATTTTGAAACAATAAAAAAATTACAACTATTGGAACTACCAAATCAAAATATACTTGAGAAATAAAGAAGTTAACACCCGAAACAATGATAATAATAATATATTATTAAAAAATGGGTGAAAATTTTATAAATGGATCATAAATGATATAATAGATATTAATATTATTATTTTATGTAACTTTAATAAATTTAAATTTTATTATACACTAGGTTAAAGCACCTATATGAGAAGTTAGGCCTTTATTAAGGGATTTTGTCTCAATTTCTCCTATATTGATTCATATTTGGTATTATGCACCTATTTATTTTTATATTATGTATATACTACCCCTTTTAGGAAATTAAAATGAATAATTATTTATTCAAGATTAATAAATTTCATTTCAAGTGTAATCTCTTAAAATTTTTCCATATTTTTTTCTAATGTTTCCCCTATTTGGAGCATAAATCCTGAAAAGAAATCATTAAAATAAAAACCAATATTCTTTCTCATTTATTCAGATAAATTTTTATTTTGTATCAATATTTTCTCTAACAAATTTTCTTAAATTTTTCTAACATATAAAATGAATTATCAAAATACATTTCTACACATTTTTGACATTTTACAAAATTTTTTGAGAAGAATCTTTTTGAAATTTTCTAAATGAGGTACTTTGTGAAACTTCCAAAAAAAGTATGGAAGGAATATTTCTTAACGTATATTACATGAGTATATTTTCCTTACTACATGACTAATATTTACTTTGAAGATTTCATTACGTGTTTTCAAGGTTATTTACAAATAAAATATTTTACATTATAATATTTCTATTTTTTTATAAGTGATTTTAAAAAATGGAAAGGTTATTTTTCCAAAGATTTTCTTAATAAAATTTTAATGTAATTTATATTATTCAATGACAAAAAAATTATTCTACATATTCACCATAGGGGATATGTTGTAATGATACATTCCTTTGAAACATGTACTTACTTTTTGTCCTTATATATTACATTTCATTTAAATATACTTATTGTTTTTATTATTGATATTATTATTTCATAAACCACATAACATTTCTATATACAGTGTTACACTTTGAAAGTATTTATTTACTATTTAATTATTGATAATTACAAAGAATTTACTCAATATGGATATTTTTTGATAAGGTATACGATTCATGAATTAAATAGAACATTAAATATATGAGGAATTAACTTCGATAGGTAGTGGAGGGTGGGGCATAGACATATAAAGCCGCTCGATGTATTTATATTTTTTATTAGACAAAATAGTTTTCTAAAATAAATGGGTCTTTACACATAGTTTTAGACTTCCTTAGATAAAGGCCTTAATGGTAGAGATATAATGTTGTCTGATATCTTGACATCCAATAACATGAATTTATTTTATTAATAATTTAGTTATTATTATCCATGAGATTACAATATAGATATTATCCATATATTTATTTTGCACTAAATATTTTATTAAATGTCATGTGATTTAAGATATTTACCATAAAATATTGAATTTTCCTTATTTTATCATGATATCATTCACTTTATGTAACCATTACTGATCATTTTATCTCACTCATATTGTGTTTCCTTTCCCTAGGTTATGAATAATAAACTATTAAATGAGTTTCAAGGATACTGAACTTTTACTTTTATTTGGTTATATTTTATAATTATAAGGTAATAAGGTAATCATTATTATATCTAGTTTACTAATATTTATAATTTTATCAATCCTATGTTGCTATATGTCTTTTATGTATGCCAATTTAATAAATTATACACCAGATCTAGGTTCCAAGAGTTGGGGTTCATATAGTTCGTATAAGAGAAACTTTAATATAAACCCTACGTATTAAATTTTAAATAAACATAGCTTGCATGATATTAATGATAAACTTCTATATAATTCAATAATTTTTTCCATTATAGAGATTTTATTTTTTGAATCATTATTCATTATGATTTAGAGCTAACTCAGTGTGTTCCATTATTTAGTGTTGTTTTCTAACATAAGAAATAGAATCAATATATGTGGTCAATGTAGGGATTTCCCCACTGAGCAATCCAATATAGTTTGTATTGGATCTAAGAAAATAATGATCCTATTAGGGAAACTAGCCTATGTTGTGTCTAATAACCTTTATCATATGGAGAAACGTGATGTTCCAGGACATGATAACCTATATTGGATTTGTTTATATTTAAAAAACCGCTATATGTCAATGTAATTATAAATAAGTGTTTGTTTAGAAATGGATTAAGTCTATTGAAGAGATATTTATTACCTTGGGATTAAATGAAATGGAAAAGGTTATGCTAGAATTTTATTATATTAGAGGATATATTGATCAATAGTAATCATTGATCCAATATAAAAAGGAGGATGAATATATATAATATATGGAGGGGATATATTTTAAATAATTATTCTTCGATAAATAGTTTCTTTATGATCATAAAAACTAAAATGAAGAGAATTTTAATAATCTTAAAGAAAAAGGAGGAAGAATGTATTTTGGATTATGAGGCTTCCTTTACAATAGTATCCATGTATGGTGTGGATTATATATGTAATCCAGAGATAAATATTAATCATTTATTTAATGTCCTTAATCCAATCCTTTGAAGGTCACTTGGTTCTTAATCTTTTTCATTATATGATGAAATGGTATTATATTACATAAAAATAATGAATTAATTTTTGAGATTGTATATCACAAAGGTAAATCAATAGAAGAATATTTCAGATAAGAACCCTTAAATAAGAAAATCATTAAAGAAGAATAATCAAAAAAAATAAATTCCCATCATGAAAAAGTATTGGGAATAAATATCCTTGAAAATGCTTGAACGGTATGGGAGTTTTTTATATGTAAGGAGAAAAGGGTTATATAGAAAATTAATGTAAGGGGAAGAAACAATTAAATTATATCCAGTACTTCATCTAAAGATAAATTTTTCATTAATAACATAATTAACCTAAGTTTCAAGGGAACATAGTGTAGAAGAGGATGAGTGTATGTTTCCAAGAATATGTAATCACAACACTTAAGGTTGAAGTTCCAATTATGTGGTGGCATGTACATTAATCATATCTACAAATTTTGAAATTATTTATTTGATTATATACCTTATAACTCTTATATATAGTTCACATTTTCTAATAAAATCAAATACTCTCCAATGACCTTAAGGAGGGGGTCTTCAGTTAAAAATCATAGTGGAAATCTCACTGTAATATGGATGTCTCAGTCAATTCCCATTATGACCTATAAACATGACCTGTTTTCAAACATGATTATTATACATTTGGTTGATTTTAATTTAATCCTTAATATATATTTACATTCAATATATGAGGAAAAAATTTATTTCAAATTGAATGATGTTACAGTTAACGATGAAGATGTGGACTTCCATGTATTTAGAGGGGAGAATTCCTCACCTAAATCATGACCATATCCACCCTTAATATCTCTTCTTAAAAATATTATCAAGGGTTAAGATATTACACAACTTATAGATAGAAAAATAAAATATTCAAATAGAGTATATACCTTTTATATAGGAATTCATTGATGCATTTCCTAAAGAATTACTTGGACATCCACTAGAGAATGATGTTACATTTTCCATTGATTTAATCCGTAATGAAAAACCTATATCAAAAACTACCTATATAATAAACACTATGTAATTAGTGGATTTAAAGAAGAAACTGGAGGCATTGTCTAGTAAGGGATTTATATTTCCTAGTGTTTCAGCTTTGGGAGACCGCATTCATTTCATTAAGAAAAAAGATGGTTCTACAAGGCTATGCCTTGATTATAGGGAAATCATTGTTATTATGATAATGAACAAGTATCCTCTACTTCTCATTGATGAATTATTTGATCAAATTCATGGATATCATTATGTATCAAATATTGACCAATGTTATGGTATCATAAATTACGAGTAATGAAAGAATATATTCTAAAAATAGCAGTTTGAATTAGGTATAGAGATTATGAGTTTGCAGTATTTCCAATGGGAAATAATAATCCACCCTTTATTTTCATAGATTTAATGAACAGATTATTCAAGGAATATATTGTGGTTTTTTTGTATTTATATATGATATCTTAGTGTACTAAAAAATCAATAAGTACCATTATAATCTATTTCACAACATTATTGAGACTCTTAGATGAAAATAGTTATATATGAAATTTAGAAAATGTAAATTCTGACTTTAGAAATTTTCTTTTCATAGCAATATTGTCTCAAATAAAGGAATTTAAATTGATCCTATGAAGAAAATGGTATTCCAATAATTTCCTACACCAATTAACATAATTGAGGTAAATTGTTTCACAGGTTTAGAAGGTTACTATAGACAATTTGTTAAAAAAACTCCTAATTGGTTAACCCATTAACTAAGCTTACTCAAAAAGGGGTTGAGTTCATATGGAAAATGTTATGTGAATTTGTTTTTGAATAATTGAAGAGAAAATTGTTTAATTCCCCGATTTTGACTCTACCATCATGAAATGATTGATTTTTGATATATAGTCATTCATCAAGGAATGAACTTGGTTGTGTCTGTATGTAGAATAATAATGTTATTTCCTATGTAGTAAGGTATTTACAGACTCATGAACAGAACTATCCAACAAATTATCTTGAATTAGAAACCGTGATATTTTCTCTGAAGATATAGAAACACTATCTCTATAGTGAAATAAGTGAGATATATACAGATAAAAAGAGTTTCGAATATATCTTATCAAGGAAAGAACTCAACATGAGGCAAATAAAATGGCTTGAGCTACTTAATTATTATGATTTATTAATACACTACCATCCAAGATATGAAAATAAGTTAGTTTATTCATTGATCAGGAAAGATCATGGAATTCTGAAAAAAATGAGGATTGATAGGAATCCTATGTTCATTTATTTATTTAATTAAGATATTTGAATTATTATGTATTGGGAAACATCACAATTTTTTTAAATTTATTTATAAACTATATTTATTGGAAGAGATAAAAATTTCTCATCATGATGAAGATAATAATCAATAGAAAATTAATATTTTGAATAATGGGAAATTGTCAGACATCATATATGGAGATGAAATTCTAAAATTTGGAAAGTGGTTTTGTGTTGCATATAAACCTGAGTTAAAAATGGAAATATTAGATCATCCACATAGCTCAAATTACTCTATACATCCTGGTATTAGTTATATGTATATAGATTTGAAGAAATGTTTTTTGTGGGATAATATAAAGTATGAAATTACTGATTATTTTTAAATATGTTTGGTATTTCAAAAGGTGAAGGATGATAGATAGTATCATATGGGATTAATGAAACCTATTATTATTTTGATGTGTAAATGTTATGACATTACTATGGAAATTTTCACTAGATTTCCAAAGAATCCTAAAAAGAATGATGCAATATGGGTTATTATTGATTTTATTACCAAATATACACATCTCTTCACTATAATAGAAGATTTTCCTCTGTAACTCTTTTCATGAATCTGTAATAATGAAATTTTAATACTTCACAATGCACCCCATTCAATTATGTTTTTCATCATCAACAATTTGTTTCCAAATTCTGGAAAATTCTTCAAAAATATCTTAATGATGAGATTCATTTGATAACCACTTACCATCTTTATACCGATTTATAGTCTAAAATGACTATTAAAACATTAGAATATATGTTAAGGTCATTTTCACATGACTTTTTAATTATGTGGCATTAGTATTTACCTCTTGAAGAGTTTTCTTATAACAATAGATTATATTCAATTATTTAAATGGCATCATATGAAGCATTATATGGAAAGATATGTTATACTATCACTTGTTGGGAAGAAGTTGGTGAAAGAAAACTTGTGGGCCTAGATCTTTTTAAGGATAAAAAAATGTTAGAGGCTTTTCCAACTCATATTGAAGAACCGAAAATCATAAAAAATGGTAATTCTAATAATAAAAGTAAATATTTTGAGTTTCAAGTTGGAGATCAAGTTTTCTTAAAAGTATATCAATGGAAGGATGTTATAAGATTCAGTAAAAAGGTAAAAATGAAACCCAAGTACATAAAACCTTGTGAAATTCTAGAAAAAATTGGATCTTTGGAATACCCTTTGCAATGCCACCTACCTCTCTAATGTACATGGTGTGTTCCATATCTCTCTCTTAAGGAAGTAAATTCCAAAACTGATGCATGTTATCACTTCCATAGAAATAGAATTATAACCTTATTTATCTTAATATAAAGAGACAATCTAGATTCTATACACTAGATAACAAGTGAGGAGGAATAATATGACTCTGTTGGTAAATGTATTTTAGAGAAATCAAAATATAGAAGAGATGATGTAAGAGCCTTATGAATTATGATGAACATCTACAAAAATATTTTCATAAGGTGAATTTTTTTTCATTTTTAGGATAAATTTTTTTGATGGAGGTAATAATGTGACATCCAATTATTTTATTGTATGTTTCATTCTAAATAAATTTAATCTATTCAGTAGTTTGCATTGCATGCACCACTGAGTTTAAACAGACCATAGTCTTTTATTAAAATATTATTTTGTGACCATTATAACCTAGATGTTAAAATTGAGGGGTAATAATAGGGATAACTAAATTATAAATATTATATGGTCTTCAAATTTATAAAAAATTTCATTTGTTTGAGACCAATATTTTTAATGTAAAAGAAATGTTTTCCTGAAAAGTCAGTTTCATGTGCGTACAATATGTTTTTATTTTAATAAATTTATTTAATAATTATTGGTGAATAATTTTAATGAAATTTAAATAATATATATTCAATAAAAAAATTATTATTCATCTAGAGTTTACAATAGGTATAAGATAAGAAAACAATCCAATTTTATGCTTAAAACTGTATTTTTCCAAATATAGATTTTCATCATTTTTTATTCATTTATTTTAAATCTAATTTATATATTTTATAAAAAAACCTTTAAAAATGGGTTCTATATTTTGAATTAGGAGTTTCAAATTTCATAAATAGGTCCCTTTTATTTTTTTCACTATAAATAGTGACTATATTAAAATTTAGTACCTTGATAATGTGTAAATCAGTGTAATCTAGGTTAAAACTAAGTGATAAGGTCATAATACATCATCATAATTATTATTTTATAAATATTAAACCATTATCACTTTAGGATTGGAATTTATATTTTTAATAGACTTGAGTTTATGGAAATGACCTATATAATATTTAAATCCTTGAATGTTACAAAATATCACTCTCATAATTTTAAAAATCTAATATGTGTGTACATAGGGACAAAAAAAATTATGAACAAATATAAATTTCAATTTTGTGTATAATGAAATTATTTTCAAGAATGTAATTTATTTATAATATTTAGTGATTATATAATTACATTAAATTCTTGTGCAATGCTCGTACAAAATTTATTCAATTAATAGAAAAAATAAAATAAATGATATTTAAAATATAAAATGTGACATAATTTTTGTGGTTTATAGTGTTCCATGAATTTTTTATAAGAATATAAAATATTATCTATGTAATATCCATTGTTTTTTAAAGGAAAAACTATGATCAATAGCATACAAGGTATATAATGTCTATCTTAATCAAATAACGAAATATAATTATTTAACAGTGACAATTTTAACCTAGTCAATAAATTGGTGGGTATGAACAGGAAAAATTGATTTATAAATAAAATACAATTTTCAATATCAATATAAATTTATTTAATAATTTTTAAGAAATAATCACTTAATTTTTATTAAAGTCATTTTATACTTCAAAAATACACTTTCTTCAAAAATGAGTTTTTCGTCTTTTTAGGAGTGAACATTATAATTTATTTATGGAAGGTTTTGAAAATTTATCAAAAATGAATAAATTTTAATTTTTAATTCATAATTTTAATATTATATTATGACTAATTTTTTATAATTTTCTAAAAATGTTGAATTTTCAATGAATTGTAAAAAATACTGATTATTATTGAAACTATATATAATTTTTAGGAATTTACAAGGTAAAATTATGTTTTTATTAGTTTTAAAGTATAATTAGTATATATTTATTTTAAATAATCCAATTTTCTTTTTTAAAATTTATTTTATACTTAAAATTAGTATAAAACCATTTCAAATTTGAAAAATTCCATATTTCTGAAAAGTCGTTTTTCTTAGCATCATGCCTATTTAATTTAAACTTAAATTCTTCAACTTTTATGTTTTTAATATATAAAGTATTATTAAATATTTTAAATCAATGGGTCCATATTTATTAAGTATTTATATTTTATTTTTGGTCAATATAGATAGTAAACATATTAACTTTTGTTACCCCATAAAAATGTAAATCGGGTAAATAAAGGCTTATAATAAAATGATAAGGAAAATAAAATTATCTTAACACTTGAATTAATTTTATTGTATGATATATTATTTTCCATAATCATGAAAATTTATAATTTATGACCTTTCTATTCCACTTGGAAGATATTATCACCTTTATAATATTTTATTTAATGAAAATTCAAACATGCCACCCTCTTGTTCATAATATCTAAAATATTTTTAGCATGGGGTTGTATGGATGATATGCATGAATAAAATTTTTATTTTGAAATATAATCGATTTATATTCTTTATAGTTATTTATTTTTAATTTTTATTTAATAAATAATTACCTTAAACTCATACAAAATGATGATCAAGTAATTATTCAATTAATGAAAAAAAATAAATGATATTAAATTTTTTAAAATTAATAAAATTTGTGATAAATAATGTATTAAAAAAATTAATATATGAAAATATCATGTTATGGATATAATAAAATATTTTTTTTCTAATTTTAGATATTTTATTTATGTTATCAATGTCCAAGTAATGAATAGTTCTAGAAATTGACATTATGGATATTTTATAGTAAATAAAACTTTATTAATGATTCAATATTACTAAAATATTAAATATGAAAAAATTATTAGGATAAATATTATAATATCATCTATGGTCTATTTATGGCTCTTTTTCATTTTATAGTAACTATATTAACCCTGAAATAGTAAAAATCATGTTGTCACACTAAGAGTAAAAGGGGTTAATTATTGGTTATAACCAAAAGATAGGTGTAAAAATATAGTTAAAGATTTTATAATTTTTATTTTATGTGGGTATTTAGACTCATCATAATATTATATTTTAAATAACTCACTTTTTATCAAATTTTAAATAAAAAATAATTTATATTAATTTAATATTTTGAGAAATATCATGAGTGCCCCACCACTCTATTATAAAATGGAACTTATTCTTCTCATTTATTCACAATTAAAATCCCATTTTTATTATCCCATACCAACCCAAAAACCTTTATATAATCTATTATACCATTATATAGGGCTTTTTTTGGTGCAATACATGTCTTAGTGGTCTTAAGTTGTTAAGAAAATGAGGTTTTATAAAGAAATGTATAGTTTTTATTTGCATGTTTTTGTTTTATTTATTCTTCCACATCCCTAAAAAACTAAACAATGATTAAATAATAAATATATTACCCTAAAATATTTATATTTTATTATGTTAGCATCATGACCTATATTCATATCATCTTCCCTGAAATGGGAAAATAATTCATCGGTCGTGTGTACAGCGGACTACCGCCTCGCGAACCGATGTAATTTGTTTCCATCATAATCTCTCAAGACTGGTTATAATGATGAAATTAGGTTTTTATATAATATTCTTGTGATATTTTTCATTCTTAAAATATTATAGATAATTTATATTCTTACCATTCTATGGACAAAAAAATGATAATGGTGTCCGTGTGTATGTGTGCATTATCACCCTCATGAAGCAATATGATTCATTTTTCATCACGACACCACAAGGATTATATATATAATTATAATTTAAGAATTAATATGTTATTTATAATATTATTATCATTAAATAATGATAAAATAATACTTACCTTGTTTTCATAATGATCGTTGAAAAATGGAAATGTTACTCTGGCTTTTGTATGGCCCAAAGTGTCCATGGTGGTAACATAGTTCATTTATCATAACCATATTTAATGGTTGAATTTAAAATTATAGTTTATGTATTAAAATTAAATATATTTCCAGATTATTATTCTCTATATGATTGAAAAATGACCAATTTAATCATAGTCATCTTACCAAATTCATTCAGAACTTATAACCCAAATATCATCAAAACGCCCGACCTGGAATTAATTAATTATCTAATTGCTTATAACATGGAAATATGTGACCTAAAAAAAATAATAATCTTGAGAAGTATTCTTAGTATAGTATAAATTAACCTCTCTTTATTATTCAGTAAGATAAATAATGTATGTGAGGATTTAGACTCAAGGTAAGGGATTTTCTTAATGTTCCCCTTTCAATTCTTTTTACCAAAATCAAATGAATTTTTTTAACATATATTGCACGAATTGAATTTCCCACCATTAATACGCCTCAATTCATTGAATTTTCCATTATAAAATTTCATGGTTATTTTCAAATAAAATATTTTCTTTATTATGTGTGTTATTTTTAGATTTTAAAAAGTAATTTTTAAAAAGAGAAAAGGGTACTTGGATATCCAAATGTGTCTTTATTTGATTTCAAAAGAGTTTTTAAAAGGTTTTTATGATCATAAGGTGAAAGTATATAATTTTTTATCTTTGATGTGGTCCTTGAGAATTATAGCTCAATGTAGATCTTGATAAAGCTTATATGACGGGTTGAGCCCTAATATAGCTCATGGGTGAGCCCGATATAAAATATAAGAATGGTTGATCCCCATTATAGCTTAGTAAAAATGGGTGAGAAAAATATATCTTATATGAAGGGTGAGACCCATTGTTTCTATCTAATTAATTTGGTAATTATTATGCACTCTATATAATTTTATTGGAATATGGTCTTATGGTTATTCAAATTGTTAGGGTATGGAAATGGTTTTATGAATATGATGCTCTAAATTTCAAAAAATGGTTTTTATTTGGTTGATATGGGTTTAAAAGAATTTATTTGAGAAAAAGGGATGTGCTTTTTTCATGTGGAAATGATTTATTTAATATTCTCAAAGAAATTACATGGGTGTTCATGTTTTTCACTAGACTAGCAGTTATTTTTATATAGGTCACTTATTGAGATTTTCATACTCATCCCACATTTTAAAATGTTTTTCAAAAGAATTTAATAATTAATAAGTATAATAAATACGTTAAGATAAAATTTATTAATATATTCCATGAAAAAAAATCATTTTATCTTAAAAATGGTTTTTTATAGAAAATATTGATAATGAGTATAAATTCCCACTTTTAATTTATGGTTTTACTATGTAAGAGATTGTATTAATTATCTAAAACATAAACCTAAATGATATTTGGGAATTAAAGAAAGATAATTCTTGTTTAAAGTCACTAGAACATGTAATGTTTAAGGTTGGGTCCTTATAGTTGGTCTCAGGGAAAGGTTTAGATAAATTTAGTAGTTAGGATAATCTTAATATCATGCACTTGAAAGATTTTACTTTGTGGATATGTTGAAATGTTATAGGATTTTATGATTACCATGTTACTCTATTTAAAATATTTCTATTCATAATGGTTTTTTATAGAATAAATAGGGAAGCTGTAGTGGGAAGGGATCAAGAGAAAAACATCCTTCCAAGTCAACATCCCAAAATAGTTGGAATCAGAACTCATTAGTTCTTTGTAATAATGGATCAGTTTCCACAAGCTATAAATGGTGGTGGAATCCATTATAGGGAGAAACCAGATATACCATTGAGGGACATTTCTTTAGTGGATCATTTTATGAGACAACATACTCCATCATTCATTTGATCATTTGACCTTGTAGTAGTTTAAGGATAGATCAATTCTCAAGAAAAGATATCTAAATTCATGAGATGTTTAGAAATTGAAATTTTAACCCTTAACCTTTATTATATAGTAGGTGAGGATGATATATGGTGTTATTTGGTTTAGAATAACAAATAGAAAGATGATATTATGCTATGGAATTGGATGCATTCAAGAATACATTCCTCAATAAATATTTCCCTAATATTATTCATCATGGGATGGAGGACCAATTCATGGAATTGAAGCAAAATGATAAATATCTAGTGACCACTTGTGAAGAATTTTTTTTAATGTTGTCCAGGTATGTGATATATTTTAGAGGCAATGAGTTTGGATATTATTCTAATGTGTTTCTGAAGATACTTACTCAGGGTGTAAATCATCATGTTCTAAACAAAAATGGGGTGGAAAAATCTTTTGTTGCTTCTACAGTTCATGTTGGTCAATATAGTGAAGTGATAAAAGCACCAGGGAGGTCATTATTTTTCAAAGGTTAGTAATATGTTCAATTTTTTAGACACACCTTTTTTTGTTGTTTTAATCATTGTAAATACATTAAGAGACATTTATTGATTTTTAATAAAAACAATTGGGTACATGTAACTATTATGTTTATGATATGAAAAATGATGTTTGATAAATAATTTCTTTTAGTTTTGGTTGACATGATTTTAAAGTTATTGGTAGCGTTTATGGTTTAAATGATCTTTAGTATTGAGTTAATTTTGATTTATTACATTTTTTGATGGAAAATGAAAGGTATGATATAACCTTTGAGGATAAAATTTTTCTTTAATATTGAATATACTAAAGTTATTTTTGAGGATGTTTATTTCATTTTTGGGAATCTTATAAGGATTATTTAAATATACTTTTAGAAAAAAATATACAGCCCATAGGTTAGGTGATTACCCATCTCATCCGGTGAGTACATGATGTTTCAACCCACAATCGAAGGGCAGCAAGGGTGAATCACCTACCACTGGAATACATGAATTCCAAGTTAGTATGAATTTTTTTTAGTTAAATTATTTTATGTATGATGAATAATTTGATATGGGGAATATATGTTTTATCATATAAATAACCATTGTGATTGGAAATGATTTCGTGATTATGCGATTAATGTTATTATGAAAGAAGGTCACAATAATTTTTGGGGGGAATTATAGGATTATATTAAATAAAATTTTATGGGATTTTATTTTAAGAGTTAAGATTGAATTATCTTTCAGGAGAATATATGGCCATAATTTGGCTTTATGGTAATTCAGGTGATTTATGGAAATGATTATTATATCCTAGATAATATGTGATTAGGGAAATTACATTTTGGTATGAGACTTTAAGGTTGATTGATATTATTTTTAGATAAATATTAAATTTTTCTTGGATGACTATGTGGTAAAATAATTATGATTTTTGAGTTTCAATATTAGTATGATATTTTTGATGAATTTTATGGATAGTTATTTATAAAATGATCTATATTTAATTTTGTGTATGATTGTTGAATTTTGGAGATAAAAATTAGTATTTATTTATTTAAATGTTTAATAATTTCAAAAATTATCTTATCTTTGGCAAACCATTTTTTTGGTTAATGCCTAAATAAATGAGGAATATATAGTAATTATTTTATGTTTTTTTGGATCTATAGATGTTGATTATAATTATTCAGGCATGAAAAATTCATCTTCAACACTCATATTTTAGATAAAAAGATGAGATTGTGGTGGAAATTAATTAAAGGATGAAATTATAAAAACTAGAAACATAGCATATACCCACGATTTAAGACCATGGGTATAGCCCTTAAAATTGTGGTTATAGGCTATAGCCATGGTTTTATGAACCATGGATGATGGAGCCATTAGTATAGATCTATACCCATGGGTTCTTTAGAAAACATGGGTATATACTATAAGATTCTATGATACCCGGAGTTTGGAGAACTGAATGTATAGTTTTTTCAACGAGAAAACATACTCCCACTGTTCATTGAACCGTGAGTATAGGTACATATGTTAATTTGGAAACATCATCCCTTTTAACTTATTCTAGACATATATATAAAATACAAACCATAGTATACATTTAATTCAATTAATATATTGTATATTTATCATTCAACCAACTGCATGTATTAATATTCAAACGATCTAAAATACTATAAAATACATATACATCCATACAACCAATCAATTAAAGTCATTAAATAGCGTCCACATGTCTCTTTACAACAATTCCAAAATAGTGGGGATCGATATCTTCTCTATCAACAACATCCTCATCCTCATCACCATCAGCAGCATAATCATCACTAACAACATCATCTGTAGAAACAGTGTCACAATTATAATCATCATCATCATAATCATCATAATCATCATAATCATCATCATAATCATCATCACCAACACCACTTCCATCACCACCATCATCTCGATCACCACTAGGACTGTCATTGACATTACTCTAGGAATCATATAAAGATTTAATTAATTACATAAATTAATAAAATTTAGAAGCATCCTCTATTGAATTTGATAGACATATAAATAGAATAGCTTTCAAGAAGTGTTTGCTAATTATTTTACTTCTTTCACACATTGATAAATATATTTATTGGCCTCAGTTTCTTCCACGTGAGAAATTGGTAGCTCAGTGGTCTAAGAGGTTTTAATAGATCCCAATGAGTACTAGTACCATGTTAGGATGATTTTTTTCCTAGGTCGACATCGAACTCTCCCCTGGTGCTACTCACATATTACCTAACTCAAATGGTCATTTGGAATGAGAATGCAATCTTCATTCTCATTAAGGTCCTTCATGGGATATTTTCGAAAATATAAACATGATATTTAATTATGAATTACATGTAAATATTCGAAATATAAATAAAAAATAACAATATTTTATTGTTTTTTTTCATTTACTACACTTCAATCCTTTTTATTCCTAATCAAGAAAAAAAAATTCTTGAAGAACACGACCTTCGATTCCCAATGATAATTGCGTGAAAAGAAAAATTATTGGTATAAACTATATTATTTAATAATATTAAAGTGATAAACCTAGAATTAATTAAACAATACATAATAATTATCTTGTTGAAAATAGGTATGATATAGATTCGTCGTGTGTGTTCATTTCAGTGTAATTAATTTTGTGTTATATTATTTGGTTATTCATCCACTTTTTAATTTTGATCATTTGGTCCTTATGTTCATTTTTAGGTTAGGTTTCCTAATGAATGGGACGATTGGTCATTTGGCCAATTATCCATTTGGTCATTTGGAAAATATTCCAATTAGTCTATTTAATCCAATTATCCTAATTAGGCCATTTATTCTAATTATTCCATTTAGGCCATTTAGGATAATTACTCCAATTTTACCATTTAGTCTAATTAGGCAATTTCATCCATTTCGGCCAATTTAGGCCAATTGTGTCAATTATTCCAATTAGGCCATTTATTTTCCAAATTATGCCATTTAGGAAAATTAGTCCATTTAGTCCAATTAGGCTATTTATTTGGCCAATTTATGACAATTAGTACATTTATGCTAATTTAGGCCTATTCAAGCCACTTCAAGAGAACTCAGGATAATTAAGTCCATTTAGGCCAATGAATCCATTTAGGCCAATTAGGTCAATTAGTTCATTTTGTCCACTTTTGTTAATTTACACTAATTAGGCCATCTAGTCCATTTATTTGGAACATTTTTTCTAATTAGGCCATTTTGGAAAATTTACACCAATTATTTCATTTAGGAAAATTTAGTCCAATTGGGCCATTTAATTGGTCAATTTAGGCTAATTACTCCATTTACACCATTTTAATCCTATTCAAGCTAATTCTAACCATTTTAGGCCAATTCAAACCAATTTAGGCCATTTAGGCCAATTGGGTCATGTAGGTGATTAGGCCATTTATCCTGATACCACTTAGGCCAATTAGGTCATTTAATCCATTTATTCTATTTAGACTAGTATTCCAATTAGTCCATTTATTCCAATTTGGCTAATTTGGACAATTGGTCATACAGTCCATTTAGGCCAATAGGCCATTAGGCCATTCGACAATTATTCCATTAGGCCATTAGGCCATTAGGCTATTAGGCCATTAATCCATTAGGCCATTAGTCCATTAGTCCATTAATCCATTAGGCCATTATGCCATTATTCCATTAGGTCAATTGGGAAATTGTCCATTAGGCCATTATGCCAATTTGACATTAGGTCAATTGGCTAATTGGCCAATTCAGCTAGTTGTACATTATTCCATTATTCCAATTGAAAAAGTATCTATTATTCCATTAGAAAATTATTCCAATAGGCCATTAGGCCATTATACTCTTAGTCCATTAGGCCTTTAGGCCATTTGGATGTTATTCCACTATGTCGTGAGGTTGTTAGGTTGTTAGGCCATTAGCACAATTGGCCAATAATTCCATTAGCTCATTAGTTCATTAATCCATTAGGACATTAGGTCATTAGTTCAATTTTCCATTATTCCATTAGTTTAATTGGTCTTTAGGACATTTTTCCATTAGTCTAATTGTTTTTTATGACATTGGGTTGTTAATCCAATTGGATATGAGGCCATTAGACCATTAGGACATTATACCATTATGTTAATTGGTTGTTTGTCCATTATGTTGTTATGAAAATTGGATTTTAGTCAATTAATTCATTAGGCCAATTGAACATTAGGTCAATTGGCCATCATGTTGTTAGGCCAATTTTCCATTAGGACATCATACCATTAAGACATTATCCATATTTTCTATTAGGCCATTTTTTTAATTTAATATTAGGTTATTATTCCAATTTTTCATTATACCATTAGGAAATTATGTTAATTTTCCAATTGTCCATTAGGACATTAGAAATTTTTTCCATAATCACAATTATCCATTTATTTCATTTGGTCATTAGGCCACTATGTCATTAGGAAAATTGGATATTAGTCCATTAGGCCAATTGGACAATTGGCCATTAGGTCTTTAGGCAATTTGTTGTGATCTAATTTGGATAATTGTCCATTAGGACATTAGGTTAATTGGTCGTTAGGACATTAGGCCCTTAGGCTAATCTATTGAAGTTGGGGTCCAATGAGAAACTCATTGCACTTTTATTCTATGTATATTCGATGTATTGGATATTTATAAAACTTTTTATTACATATTTTTGGTTGTTCTACATGACTCAAATGGAATAATATCCAAGAATATATTTTTCATTGATAAGGTCATTCCATTTCCCCATTATCATGAGAATCATGATGTGCTATGAAGATATTTTCAAATAATGTATTATGGTTGGATACTATATTATAATGGGGCACATAATACATATACTATAAGGTGAGGGTACTCTTAAGAAGATGAAGCTTCATCTCATGATTTTTTCACTTGGTAATCTTCAATATGGGAGATTATGAGAATTGACCCACCAGTAGGAATTCCACATGTTTTGGTGTCATCATATTTTCCTATCTACGAATGTGTTTGATAGTCCTTATACTTTAAGATTGTTATTAATGCACATTACAACTCGTGTACTTACATGTATTTTTTGAACCCTGATGATAATAGTTCATAGAGAAGTTGGACACGTTGGATGACTCATGAATGACATGTCATTAATGAATAATTTATGGAATGACTTTTCCCTTCAATATTTATGGATGTTGATATCTGAGACCTTTTAGTAAAATAGAACTGTCACATGAATTTTTATGGCCATGGTGTAATTATGTTTTTATTTTAGATATTTATAGATAGACATATCGAGCATATAGGTTGGTGACAAAGTTGTGAAAACTATTTAATGAGATATTTTGATAAAGGTATTACATGACAAAGTGAGTGTTCATATGTTGTTATCGACATTGCGACATTAATTTCATCCTCTCAAGTGCCTTGACTCATTATTAGACATTAATCTTAGACTTTAAGCAAGCCCTCATAATTCCAACAAGAAGTAATCCTATAGGTGTTTTTGTTGATCTCAGTTATATTATATTTGATTTTAATTAATGGAGTAAATATTATTCTCAATCCCAAGGAATAATTTTATTCAAGTTATATTGATCATATAAATTAAATAAATATTTATTCTTCTTCTTGTGAATAAAATATTTATTTTATTTAATGAATATTTTAATAAATATTTATTTTCCATATTATGAATAAAATATTTATTCAGTTGTTCCATAAATGATATAGGAGTTCTATTAGACCAAGACTGATTCGGGTGAAAAATATTAATTAATCAAACTATTGCATGACATTTGTTATTTCACAACTTGGCACATGCCAAAAATAATAATATAATTATTATTATGTGGAATTTGGTTTATTGAAGGTAATATGTGTAATTTAATGTTCTGTATGCATTTAAATAATATTTTATCTGAAATAAAAACTCTATAAATAGATATATATGTCTATTGTGTATATTAACTAAAAAATGATAATAGAGAGTTTGGGTGCACAATGAGTTCTCTTTCAACTCCTCCCTCTCTCTCCCCCTCAATAATGAGAAGTGGAAGCGATATTTCTTCAAGACAAAATAATGAGAAATAAATAATTAACAATTCATGACAGTCAACTCACTATACTAGCACCAAGATATCGATTAATGTTTCTCAAAAATCATAGGAGCACGTGTGGATAACTGCTAGAGGGATTCTATCCTTGGATCCTCATAGAACAACAAAGGTAATATGAAAGGGTCTTTTTGGATGATCAACATTCACCATTGAAGAAAGTTCGTAATCCCAATTATTTATTTCTTCAAATATTAAATAAATTAATTATAAATTTGACGTGCAAGACCCTCACTCTAGGTTTTAGAAAATGATTATTAAATGAAATTTTAATATATCTCTCACATATTCATGATTTTTCTATGAATGGAACCATCAAGTGGTATCACATCAGTCATGTTTAGATTTATAATTATTTAATTAATTTTTGATCTACATGAAATTGTGGTTATATTTTCATATCATTTTATATGTTATTTAGTCCAATTTGAATTAACATGTTATTATATATTGATCATATTTATTCTGTGTTTCAGTTTCTTAAAGGATTAATAAAAAAAATAGTGATTCTAGATTCCATCAGGAAGTTCCAAATCTTTGGTTGGTTACACTGGGTTTCACGGTGCATAGCCATACAACACGTTGTATACTCATGCTCATTATATCGAGATGTGCTGAGTAATTAAGTACATGTGGTGATTTTGTCGCACACCACGTGTTGATTGGGCCAACCAAGAACGTGGAAAGTGGATACGAGGTGTGTAGTTAACATGTACACCTCATGTAGTCTGATCAAGATAACTCGCTGATGCCCCCGGCATGTGACATGGATATACAGAAACTGATGTACCTAGTGTGTAGATACATGTATATGTTGTGTAGTTTCCCATTAATTAAAGGAATTAAAATTACGTTAAATTTGAAAAATGCTGCATTAAGTCATTATTTTATTTATTGACACATTGTTGTTTATTTGAAAATTTAATAATGGTTTTAAATAATTTTAAATCATTAATTAATTTATTTTAATGAATAATTAATTATAGGTTCTTCCATTTATTTTCCATGAATTATTTTAATGATGGGTATCTCCAAATATGATTGGGTGATCATTAAGATGAAAGGGAATTAATTAATTAATTAATGCATGAATGTTTATCTTAAATCATAAAGTAACCAATAATGTAATGAATTATTTACATATAATTTTGAGTATTTGTTTCATTTATAGTAGTTTATGAGCTTGACCAAGACCTATATATGTGTTGGATGTTTTAATTTAATTTATTTCATGAGTTTTAAATGATTTAATATTAAATTAAATGACTCCCAGTGAGTCGTCCCTCCCTACATTATTTTTTAGAAAAAACATTTCCACGGATATTTACATAATTCCTTTTAACAAATCCCTTGGTTCCCCTCACCTGTGTCTAGGTAATAAATATTTCTAATTAATGGATCATACCAAGACACATGGAGGTTGTTCAATATGGAACTATAATGATTCCAACCTAGGTGATATAGAGGTGGACATGTGTAATTTTGTAACTCATGTCAATACTATAAATATGAGTTATTTTTCCTAGGTAAAAGGTTGATTTAATGTTTGGTCATTAAATAATCTGGTAGATAAAGCTCACGAATGGTTCATTTAACTAATTATTTATTTCATGGATGCAAGTTTGTGATCACATAGATAAATTAATTAATGTTCAAAGATATATATTAAATAAATAAATTATGTATAAATATTTTATCCAACATGGTAAATTAATTAAGTAACATCCACATAATATTAAAAATACATACAGAGGATAAAAAAGATAAAATTTATTCATAATAAATTAAAATACCTCAATTAAATATTAATTCATAATAGGGTTTCTATTACATGATTGATAATTAAACCATAAAATGAATTGTAGTTCATGCACAATGTTTGGACACTTACTTTTATTATGGAGTTCTCATGAGAGTTTTGTGTAATGCCCCGACCCCAGTTACCTAGAGTCGGTGCATTATTTTAATACATTGGCATGATTACAAGGAATCAAGTCCCGAAGGACCGATCAGTTTAACAGTCTTGGAAAATAGATTACAAACATGAATGTTACATTACACTTTATAAAATACAAAACAACATGAATAATTATTTATGAAAACCATTATTTCCTTGTATTAACCTTGTATATAAATCACAATACACATCTTGGAATCGTGGGAAAATAAAACATAGAAAGGGGTGAGCTCAAATGCTCAGTAAGGGTAAGCAATATAGCGGAAACTTTCAAAACTAAGCATAAAAATTTAAGGCAATGTATAAAAATAAAACAAAAGCCTTTTAAACTTGAACATCAGTATAATATGGCATAAATAAAATGAAATAATTCCATTTACTTATTCACGTGGATATTTTACTAATTGAATAATCAAATGCAATATCAATAACCACTTTCATAACGATGGAATGAATAATACCATACTATCATAACCATGTAGACAAGGCCTCATGCCAAGACTACAAATAAGATTTTGTCAAGGCCTCATGCCAAGAAACTAGTTTGTCTCATGAGACCTACCGATGCATCGAGGAGCTATAGTGGGCTCCACCCATCATTTACTAAATCCAATGCATTCCTCATATGAAAAAGTCTAAACATAACATAAACATTTGTATTAAAACTAGCATACGAAATGTCAATACGTTACCCATAAACCATGAATGTTATAAAAATAACACATCCATAGTCAAACATATCACAAAACCTTCAATATAATATGGAAGATTTGTATCATGATAAATCAACTTCAAAACAAGGTTAAAATCCATGAAAGGATTTTGACGATGACGAAAATGATTTGTAAAACTCGTTGAGAGAAATGCCCCTTTTTCATGAAAACATTTAAAAGTAACACAATTTCTAAAAGAAGTCATTTAAATAAATTTTTGAATAAAAGTGTCCCATACCACTTTAAAACTTTTGAAATGAATTAACACTTTATAAACATTCATGTCTATATAAATAAATCCTTAAAAACTATTTTGAAGACAAGGACATTAATGAGAAAGATTTAGAAGAATAAATATTTAAAACATTTGAAATGATGTTTTAGTAAAAAGTCCCTTAAAATAATACATTTGAAAACTCTTTCATAAAACATAGACATGGATAATAAATATGTCCCAGCAGATACTTACGTTAAAACAACCTCGGATAATAAAGAGATTGTGAAATTAACCCTTACCAATTTGATAACTTACGAAACACACACCCCGTGAAATAGGTATCATAAAATGAATATTTAAATACAAATAAATTAAATTGTATTACATAAATAATAAAATTATGGGAAGTACATACACCATAAAAAGGTAATAGTGGCAACATGGCATGAATCTCGCGGGAATAAGGAGTGAGATGAAAACCCCTTACCTTGCACTTTCCTTCAGTCGAGGGTACGTTCAGCCTCTTGTATGAAGACTATAGTATGTTATTAAATTATAACCGAACCATATTAATATTTAAGATATCATAAATTATTCATTTATGACTTTATACTACCCATTTAATAATAATTTCTATGTTATATTAATATTTCGGGTAATAATCGCTTTCTTTATCGTATGTATTTTAACTTGTTAGTCTTGATTGTATCAATTAGATAACGAATTAAATACTTCCAGAATATAAAACATGATTTATTTATCATATATATTTATAATATAAAAATTTATAATAATTGTATATATGAAATGGAAAACACCGTTTATGGAGACGGTAGTCTGTATGTACGCATAAACGTTGTTTCCGTTTTCATATAGTATTGAACGGAAGTAAGTGAATAAGATATAGGTACGTACATAAATACTTATATATATAAATACACATATCTCTAGTAGCATTATTATTTCATATATTACATACTTAATAGTAATATATATTTTTATATTCGTCGATGAATGGTGAACTTGGAAATGAATCTCATCGCGTTGTGGAGGATGGTAATCCGTACGTACGCACGAGCGAAAATATCATTCTTTTGATATTAATATAATATATAATTGGATTGTATATAATATATACATAATCCTTATCATTTTATATTTATTATTTACATCAAATACACATCATTATTATACCCATCCAAATAATAATATATTGAATAACAATTACACCACGACGTGGAGACGGTAAGCCGTACGTACGCACATATGGTGACATTTCATTCAAAGGGTGGATAGAATAATGAAGTTTATTGTACCATAATTATAATAACATTACTATATATATAATATACTAGAGTTATTATTTTAGAATGGAAACAACAAATAAAAAGGAAGTGGAAGAAGAAAGGAACTTGAAAGAGGGTGGTGAAATCATTACCTCTTCTTCAGGTTCTTCCTTTTGATTTTATCAAAATAGATCCATAGGTTGGCTTTCTGATCAAAATAATGACTCTAAGATTAATTTGGGGTATTTTAGAGGGTATTTTGTCAGGGGTTGGCCGAACCAAATGGCTTAGAAGGTGTGAATTAGAGAGAAGGGGAGTGCCCTTTTATAAGAGGGGTGAGGGGCACCTTAGGAAGTACTTAAAATATTATTTTATAATTAATTCATATTTGGTTTCTAATGGCTCTGAATTTTATTGTTTAAATTCTAAGGTAGGTATAGGTATAAAAAAACTCAACCAATAGGTTTTATACATGTTTTGGTTACCATTTTAACCTTATCATTTAGATTTAACTCTAAGTTAAATAATTTAACTTTTACTGTGTCTTCTTGTATTCTTACACTATATAGTTACTAAAAATACTATATACTGCCAATAGAACCCCAATTGGTTCATTAATGTCATATATATTATTATCTATGTCTTTTGGACGAACATTAGATTTTTAAGACCATTATATCAATTAATAATATAATATTTGTTTTAAAAACTATTTTATGTCAATTTTTACACTATTTGGTATTTGTTTTTTGTTAAAATAATAAAAACATGAATACTTAAAAATAAATACATTTAATCAATCCTAACATGTCATATTCACCTAGAAAATTCGTGGATGTCATAAAAACATTGAAATTATATTTATTTTAATATTTATAATACAATTTATTTGATTCTTTTGTGAATAAGGTAATTACTGCATCATCATTGTGTCATAAATAAATTTATTTAGATAATTTCTAAAAATAATAAATAAAATACCATGATGTATGAAATATTTTTATCTTTCTAATGAATATTTATAATCGAATTTATCTTATGAAAAACCCTATATTAAATTTTTTTTAGTTATTAAACGTTGATTTTAACTCTTTTAACTCTTCTTTGAATTAAATAATAATAAATGTCCTTATCTAATCCAAGTGGACCTAAATGATAATATTTTATTCTTAAGGTTGTATTTGGCCGATATAAACTTGTCCAATAGAATTAGGACATATGTGAGGGAAATATTAATATCATTTTTACCCTTAATTACCATATTTACTTTTAACCGTGGTAAATAAAAGTAAAAAGTTACTATTCGCCAAAAATTATTTTCATCTCATTGAAAAAAATTTTACTCATCAATATTAACCATGTCTCTTGTATTTTCGAAATTCATCTCACAGAAGTGGTAAAATTAAGTTTTATGTGAATTTACAAAAGCTCCTAGGAGGTGTGTAAAAGATGGTGAAAAGTTCAATAAATTTTTTATATATCTAAAATTATTATAAACTGACTCCAATGAATTAAATTGAACATATATATGTATTATGTATCTCTTTTGAAATTAAATAATTTAAATAAAATAAATAATTATTAAAATAAAAATTCGGTCTTAAACTATAACTAAGTGTTTTTCACTATTCATCAAAAATTGAATGTTTTCAGAAAAATACCAAAAATTTACCCTAATATAATTTTGATATTCCAAATTCAATAATGATGTCTATTTTACCAAATTCAAAACATATAAATTGAATTTATTAATTTAAAATTATTTCCCACTGTTAAAACAAAAATCTTGTTTTTAAGAAACAATAACTATCAAAAGATTGACACTTGTTTATGTTCGGTTTAAATGTGAAATTATGTCCAATGACCAACATTAGATTAAATTTTAAAAATAGATTCTAAATATAATTTAAAACCACTCAAATTCATAATTTATCACTATTAATTATTTCGATTAAAAAAGTTTTTTTGAATTAAAATTTAGTGATTTTGACTATTCATAAAAATATGAAAGTTATCAGAAAAATACCAAAAATTAAACCTAAGATAATTTTGATATTCCGAATCCGAAAATGAAGTCCATTTTGAAAGATAACATGTATAAAATTTCAAAAAGTTGGTATTACTATTCATAACGGCTAGTTTGATTGGTTTTGGTGTGTGTTAGAACTCGATGTTGCGTAAAACACACGCTACTGTATTATTCAAAGAGAATCGTACCGTGGATGCATGGGGTGTTACATTATCCCCTCCTTCAATAAATTAAATCCTCACAATTAATGCTCTATATTGGAAACTTGGGGTTGACATTTTAAAATATCTTAGTTGAAATCCCACATCGAAAAATGGATTAATGAGGCCTCTATTTAAAATAAAGAGTGGTAAGTATGAAGGTTACCGAAAATAACACATAATAGGGTTCCATGTAGGAAAATATGGATATGAAGGAGAAATATAACCATCAATATCTGATAGAGTGTGGTAGAGAACATGGCTATGAAATGTCCAATAATCCCAAAGCCATAAATTTGTGATGATCTAAGGTACCATCTAAGACAACATTTTTGTTCTAAGTTACTTTTCTTAATGTTGAGGAATTTATTTATGAGATTGGATAAGATCATAAGGAGATATACTTACTTTATAATTATAGTTTTATCCATTAATAAATTTATTCCACAAACTCATCTTTCACTACAAAACATAATATAACTCAAAAATAATCTATTTGTCCTAATCGTATAGGGTTCCAAATATAATGAATGTATAATTCACATATCAGACCCATTAAAAAATAAAACTACATTATACAATCCAGGGACATCACTTAGTCTAGTGGTATGTTATAAATCTCAATCGCACTATGGTTGTGGGTTCGATTCCCACAGCTTTGTCCGACGTGACAGGTTGTCGCACGGTCTGCGTGTTGTCCTTTTATAAAAATCCAAAAATAACATTTCAAACTTAATCCATTCCATGCTTTAGACTTGTCCTAAATACTACTATTCAAACTCACATTCCAAAATTTATAAGGAAGTTAAACACAATGAAGATTCTTTTTGCTATGTAATAACATATGAACACCTTCACCATGTATTATTTTAAAACATGGTAACATCCTGAATTACCATAAAACCCCATTGATTAAATTCATGCTCCCTTATTATTTATAGAATACTGGATATAATTATTCTATCAAAAATTTTGTAAACTCCAACGATGAAAAATCATTAATCAATTTCAAGGTATTCAATAATATCCAATATAATTTACCCAAATCAACCATATATTATTCCAAAATCAGTACCTCAATATTAGGACCATATTAAGGTTTGTCTTCCCTTCAACCATGTAATTTATGAAAAGTTTAACTCGCTGTAGAGTCACTTTTCTTAGTACGATAAAATCTCAAATCCTCAATGAAATAGTACTGTAGTACGATCCTTATTTATTTCTAGAACATTATTGATCCAACACTTAAATGAAATAAGTCCAAAATAACAACATAAGAACACTAGTCATTCCTCCTCATTTATGGTAGTACCATAACTTGATTATTATCCAATAACATCATTTGTGTCATAGTCTGATGACTGGGACATTGGTTCGCCTAGTGTCCAAACTCCTTGCAGATGAAGCATTGTACATTTGAGACCTTTTTCTTACACTTGTAGTCATATACTTGGTGTATTTTTTCTCCACACTTATAACATACTCTCATTACCTTCAAACATTTTCCAAGGTGATTCTTTCCACAGTTATCACATATAAGAAAATCCTTCTTTACCTTCTTCCCATTATCTGTCCTTCTCTCTACCATCATTTTCTTCTCTGGTGTCCCTTCAAAGCCATAGGACTCCGAGAATTATTTACTTATCTTATCAACACATGATATTATTTCTTCATGTGATGATAATATGTGGGATACTATTTATCTTATAAATTCTGGCTTAGGACCATGAAAGATATGATCTTTATTACTCTTTGGATCATGTGTATTACTGGTGTTCTCATTCCTTCTACTGGGCGCCATTTCTAAACAATGGAAAACACTAGATTAGTTTATGAATAGAAATACCTAATCCCAAACTTGTAAAACACTTAACATAAATTAAACAGTTTATGGATATAATCCATAATCATAAAAATGTTTTCTTTGAGTAATCATATACTCATAAGCCCTTCATAATAGTTTGTAAAGAAAAGGAGAATTATCCTAAACATATCCCCCAGGAGTGTCGTAACCAAGAGTGTTGCAAGGCCCATTGTCGTGCACCAGTTCCCATTCGAGTCTAGCTCAAAGTGGTGTTTTCGGGTTTTACCCCTAGGTGCATTTGTGCCAGAGCAGCCTATACATGCTCGTATCTAAACAGGGATGTATTTCTTGGAAAACTTAAAAAATCTCTACAATACCAAAATTATAGGAAGTTCTTCGATACTAATCCTCAAAGTCTATCTTAGGGCAATGTGCTCCAATCAGAGTTTATCTAAATCTAGTTTCAAAGGTTATTACTAAACTTTCTCTGATACCAACTGTAACACCCTAACCCCAGTTACCCAGAGTTGGTGCATTATTTTTATACATTGGAATGATTACTAGGAATCAAGTCCTGAAGGACTGATCGGTTTAGCAGTCATGGAAAATAGATTACATACATGAATGTTACATTTCACTTTATAACATAAAAAACAACATAAATAATCTTTTATGAACACCATTATTCCCTTGGATTAACCTTGCATATAAATTACAATACACATCTTGGAATCCTGGGAAAATAAAACATAGAAATCGGTGAGCTCAAACGCTCAGTAAGGGTAAGCAATACAGCGGAAACATTCAAAAATAAGCATAATCATTTAAGGAAATTTATAAAAATAAAAAAAAAGCCTTTTAAACTTGAACATCATCATAATATGGAAGAAATAAAATGAAATAATTCCATTTACTTATTCACATGGATATTCTAATAATCGAATAATCACATTCAATATCAATAACCACTTTCCTAACGAAGGAATGCATAATGCCAGACTATCATAACCACGTAGCCAAGGCCTTGTGACCAGACTACAAATAAGATTCTATCATGGGCTCGTGCCAAGACACTAGTTTGGCTCATGAGACCTACCGATGCATCGATGAGCTATAGAGGGCTCCACCCGTCACGTACTACGCCCAATGCATTCCTCATATGAAAAGGTCTAAACAAAACATAAACATTCGTATTAAAACTAGTATACGAAATGTAAATACTTTACCCATAAACAATGAATGGTATAAAAATAACACATCCACAGTCAAACATTTCACAAAACCTTCAACACAATATGGAAGATTTTTATCATGATAAATCAACTTCAAAACAATTTTAAAATCCATTAAAGGATTTTGACATTGATGAAAATGATTTGTAAAACTCTTTGAGATAAATACCCCTTTTTCATGAAAACATTTAAAATTCGTACAATTTGGAAAAGAAGTCATTTAAAGACATTTTAAAATCAAAGTGTCATATACCACTTTGAAACTTTTTAAAGGAATTAACTTTTTAAAAACATTCATGTCCATATAAATAAATCCTTAAAAATCATTTTGAATACATGGACATTAATGAGAAACATTTTGAAGAATAAATATTTAAAACATTTGAAATGATGTTTTAGTAAAAAATACTTTAAAATAATACATTTGAAAACACTTTCATAAAACATGGACATGGATAATAAATATTTCCCAGTAGATACTTACGTAAAAACAACCTCGGATAATAAAGAGATTGTGAAATTAACCCTTACCAATTTGGTAACTTACGAAACATACACCCTGTGAAAAAGGTATCATACAATGAATATGTAAATACACCTAAATTAAAGTGTATTTCATAAATAATACAATTATGGGTAGTACATACACCACACAAAAGGTAATAGTTGCAATATGGCATGAATCTCACAGGAATAAGGAGTGAGATGAAAACCTCTTACCTTCCACTTTCCTTTAGTCGAGGGTACGTTTAGCCCCTTGTATGAAGACTATAGTATGTTATTAAATTATACCAAGACCATATTAATATTTATAATATCATACATTATTCATTTATTACTTTATACTACCCATTTAATAATAATTTTCATGTTATATTAATATTTCTGGTAATAATCGCTTTCTTTATCGTATGTGTTTTAACTTGTTACTCTGGATTGTATCACTTAGATCATGATTTAAATACATCCAGAATATAAAACATGATTTATTTATCATATATATTTAGAATATAAAATTTTTCAATATACGTATATATGAAATGGAAAACACCGTTTATGGAGACGGTAGTCCGTACGTACGCATAAACGCTGTTCCGTTTTCAAATAGTATTGAACGGAAGTAAGTGAATAATATATATGAAAGTACATAAATAATTATATATATAAATATATATATCTACAGTAGCATTATTATGTCATATATTAAATACTTATTATAAATATATATTTTTATAATCATCAATGAATGGTGAACTTGGAAATGAATCTCATGACGTTGTGGAGACGGTAATCTGTACGTACGCACGAGAGAAAATACCATTCTTTTGATATTAATATAATATATAATTGGATGGTATATAATATATACAGAATAATTATCATGTTATATTTATTATTTACATCAAATACACATCATTATTATACCCATCCAAATAATAATGTATTGAATAACAATTACACCACGACGTGGAGACGGTAAGCCGTACGTACGCACGTATGTTGGCATTTCATTCAAAGGGTGGATAGAATAATGAATTTGGTTGTACCATAATTATAATAACATTACAGTATATATAATATACTGGAGTTATTTTTTTAGAATGGAAACAACAAATAAAAAGGAAGTGGAAGAAGAAAGGAACTTGAAAGAGGGTGGGGAAATCATTACCTCTTCTTCGGGTTCTTCCTTTTGATTTGATCAAAAGGGCTCATTAGGTTGGATTTATTATCAAAATAAGGCCTCTAGGATGAAGCTTGTGTATTTGAAAGGGTATTTGGGATGGGTTTGGCCAAGAAAAATGGCTTAGGATGTGTGAATTAGAGAGAAGGGGGAGCGCCCTTTTATAAGAGGGGTGAGGGGCACCTTAAGAAAAACTTAAAATATTATTTTATAATAAATTTATATTAGGTTTCTAATGGATCCAAAGTTGATTATTTAAAGTCTAAGGTGGGGATAGGTCTAAAAAAACTCAACCAACAGGTTTTAGACAAGTTTAGGTTACCATTTTAACCTTATCATTTATATTTAACTCTAAGATAAATAATTTAACTTTTACTGTGTCTTCTTGTATTCTTACATTATATGGTTAATACAATTACTATATACTGCAGATAGAACCCCAATCGGTTTCTTAATGTCATATATATTATTATATAACTCTTTTGGCTGAAACTTTGATTTTTAGGACCATTATATCAATTAATAATATAATATTTATTTTAGAAACTATTTTATGTCGATTTTGACACTATTTGGTATTTGTTTTTTTTAAATAATAAAAACATGATTAATTAAAAAAAATACATTTAATAAATAATAAAATTTCATATTCGCCCAGAAAATTGGTGGATGTCATAAAAACATTGAAATTATATTTATTTTAATATTTATAATACCATTTACGTGATTCTTTCATGAATAAGGTAATTACTACATCATCATTGTGTCATAAATAAATTTATTTATAGAATATATAAAATTTATAAATAAAATACCATGATGTAGGAAATATTGTTAGCTTTCTAATGAATATTTCTAATCTAATTTATCTTATGAAAAACCCTATATTAAAAATGTGTTAGTTATTAAACTTTGATTTAACTCTTTTAACTTTTCTTTGAATTAAATAATAATAAATGTTCTAATCAAATACAAGTGGACCTAAATGATAATATTTTATTCCTAAGGTTGTTTTTGGTCGAGATAAACTTGTCCAATAGAATTAGGACATGTGTGAGGGTAATATTAATATCATTTTTACCCTTAATTACCTTATTTACTTTTAACCGTGGTAAATAAAAGTAAAAAGTTACTATTCATGAAAAATTATTTTCATCTCATTGAACCACATTTTACTCCTTGATATTAACCATGTCTCTTGTATTCTCGAAATTCAACTCACAGAAGTAGTAAAATTAAGTTTTATGTGAATTTGCAAAAGCACCTAGGTGGTGGGTAAAAGACGGTGAAAAGTTCAATAAAATTTTTATATATCTAAAATTATTATAAACCGAATCCAATGAGTTACATTGAACTTATATAGGTATTATGTATCTATTTTGACATTAAATAATTTAAATAAAATAAATAATTATTTAAATAAAAATTCGGTTTTAAACTATAAATTAGTGTTTTTTACTATTCATCAAAAATTAAAAGTTTTCTGAAAAAAACCAAAAATTTTCCCAAAGCTAATTTTGATATTCCGAATTCAATAATGAATTATATTATAACAAATTCAAAACATAGAAGTTTCATTTATTAATTTGAAATTAATTCTCGCTATCAAAACAATAAGCGTGCTTTTAAGAAACAATAACTATCAAAAGATTGACACTTGTTTATGTCTGGTTTAAATGTGAAATTATGTCCAATGACCAAAATTGGATTAAATTGTACAAATAGATTCTAAATATAATTTAAAACTAGTCAAATTCATAATTTATCACTATTAATTATATCGATTAAAAAAATTGTTTTTAATTAAAATTTAGTAATTTTCACTATTCATCAAAATATGAAAGTTATCAGAAAAGTACAAAAAATTCACCCTAAGCTAATTTCGATATTCTGAATCCCAAAATGAAGTCCATTTTGAATGATAAAATGTATAAAATTTTAAAAACTGTGTATTACTATTCAAAAAGGCTAGTTTGATTGGTTGTGGTTTGTGTTAGAACTCAAAATTGCATACAACACATGCTACTGTATTATTCAAAGAGAAGCGTACCGTGGAAGCTTGGGGTGTTACATTTTGGGTTGAATTAATTGAAATTGTATTGAGTCTAATGACCAATGTCTATTCAATAAATATTTTGGGGAAATTATTAAGGAAATACAAGGTAGGATTTAAGGATAGTGTAATCCACTCAATGGAACAAGGAGTTGAAATTCTGCAGTTGGCATGACCGCCTACCTAATTATTTTATTATGATTTTCATGGAAAAAGTTTGGATCACTTAAAAAGTAATGGGGATCCTTTACACTATAATTTTAGAGAAACTATGCATTCTAATTTTAATGGTGAGGGATATTGAGACTTGATAAAATAGAGGGCTATTTAAAAAATAAATAAATAAAACCATATAATTAATTATATCTCACTTATTTTGTAATCAATAAAAGTTATAATAATTTTCTATTTTTAAATGTAGAGTAAAATGACAAGTTAATCATCCAAACTATCTTTATGATCAATGTTGGATAAATATAACCTTCTAACTAGTTGTAACTTCTATGAGTGGTTTGTACGTCTTCGGGTTATTCTATGCCATGAACTCAAATCATACGTGCTAGAATCCAAAATGCTTGATCTTCTAGATAATGAGTTGTGTGATGGAGAGTTACTTGTCTATGAAAAACATTTTAGTGACATGGTCAATGTTTAGTGTTTTATGCTTTCATAGATTTCTAGTGAACTAATTAAGACTCACAAAAACATGGATGCATATAGAATTCTTGATCACCTATGTGGTATTTGCTGGAAGAGATATATATAGGAACGATTTGAGATTTCCAAGGCACTATTTAAAATAAATCATAGAGAGGGTGCCTTAGCTAGGAATAATTTAGTCAAGATCATTGGATATATTGAGCACTTAGAGGTTTTAGTGTTTAAAATACATAAATAAATGGGCACCGACCTCATTCTGGCAACACTCCCTCGAAGAATATCCAGATCTGTTATGAATTATGATATAAAAACATTGAGACGTATCTAAAATATCTTCTTACTCTTTATAACTAAGTTGATAAGTGTTGAACCCTCTGTGAGATGGTTATTTTGATAATCACAAATCATTGTTATTTTTGTTTATAAGACAATTTAATCAATTATTCATTCTGTTCTAAATGTGTTTATATATGTTCAGTCATATCAAAATATGTTTATCTATGATTATTTATGGTTTACTATTGACCTGGACATATTCTAGATTGAAAAGACACTTTGTGCTAATTTCATGTTTTTTACTCACCGTTAGTAATTTTCTTGGGTCACCATTAGTTAAAGGCTTGAGAATGGTTGCACTGATGAGAACAGTCGCACCGATGACGATGGTCGCACCGATGACAATGGTCGCACCGATGAGAATGGTCGCACCGATGACAACGGTCACACCGATGTGAATGGTCACACCGATAAGAACGGTCGCACTGATAACAACGGTCGCACCGATGAAAATAGTCGCACCAATTAGAAGGGTCGCACCAATGAGAACAGTCGCACCGATGAGAACAGTCGCACCGATGAGAACGGTCGCACCGATGAGAACGGTTGCAATGATGAGAACGGTCGCATCGAAGCTGATGTTAATCACATGAATTACCGAAGCCGATGTTGATCACATGACCTACCGAATCTGATGCTGATCACATGACCTACCGAAGCTGATACTGAATACATGACCTACCGATGCCGATGCAAATTTAAATGACTTACCGATCTCATGACTCACCGATAGTCATGAAAACTGAATGAATTTTTATTAACCCTTTTAGTTCCTACAGTCATATTTTATTAGTTTAATTCACTAGCTATTAATTAATGTTGGTTGTTGGATGTCAGGAAACCATACCTCATACCTGTAAAAAGGTAATCATTCCCTTTGCCGGAGCTGAGGATATACACAAATAAAAGGGAACCTCGAAAACAACTGGAGGAGGTTTGGTCAGTCAGTCTTTCCATGCACATTCGAGAAAATATTCCAGAGACTCTCAAGGACTTACATGCATAGAAGATGAAGGAAGAATACATATTGAATCTTTATAACCTGAACATTCAAGGAGTAAATAGCTTCAACGATTTCACCTGCACTCAAGCTGATCAGATTGATCAACCTAAACCTTTAAGTCAAATACAAAAGAAAACTCCACTCTGTTTTTCTTGACCAAAATTAGAGAGGGACTCCAAGATTCATCTGCATTCAATCCAAGGAGTCCAAAGATTCACTCAAAACACATAGAACACTTTAAACTCATCTCTGTTTGTTTAGCGCTATTGTGTTTCTTTTACTTACATTTTGAGCAGTGTGTGTTCTGTATTTTTAAACACACCCTGTCTCCTATACTTAACTGTAGGATTTATAAATCCTCACTCAATCTTTATCTTACACTATTATATCCCACTGTGGATAGTGGTAGAGGTCAAGTGTGACCTGGATAGCCTATGTTCTATTGTTTTGGTTTTTCCCACGTAGAACTTTGGTTGAGGTCTAAGGACCTAAACAGTCTTAGTTATATTGTAAAACATAGACCCAGGGTGTGGATCATAGTTTATATAAACTATTTGATAGGACTAAGTCTCATCTTGAGACTGAACCTCTTGTTTTACAAGTTGCATTGATTTTTACCTTTGTTAAAACTTATTTTGAATATTCTGCTGCTAATTACTTTAAATATAAATATGTTTTAGAGTAACTCAGATAGTTAAACTAGAAATTGTTTGTACTTATTGTGAACCAGTAAGTTATTTTCAAAAGATAACATAATCTGCAGATTATGTTAACTGAGAAGTAATCAATCTTTTAGAAACTGATTGAACATTTACAATCTTTATTAATTCACTACAGTTTAACTTGTTTTATGAATTGGGGGATTTTAATACAAATATTTTCAACAAAAATTTTAATTGGTACTCAATTCACCCCTCTCTTGAGTATCCACTCCAACCAACATTTGGTATCAGAGGATATAAATAAAATGTTTTCAAAACACTCTGTTTGTGAAACATTTTCAACTGTGATTTTAGTTGTGTCTTAAACATCTCAAAATCTATTAATTATAAATTTTTATATCATTATATATCCTTCAAAAACATAGGTATTTTGGATAAAATTCTAGAAGGTGTAGCTACCAATAGGAACCCCTTCTTAAATGGTGTTAATTATACCCAATGGAAAATGAAAATGAAAATTCATTTAGAATGTATGGGATTTGACATTTGGACTGTTATAGAGACTCAGTAAAAGATTCCAAAAACCAAAAGAACTACTTGGGATGAACCAACTAAAACAGATTACAATAATAATTTTAAATTAATGAATGATCTATATTGTGCTTTAAAAGATGAATAATTTACTCACATATTTGCTTGTAAAACTTCTTATGAAATTTGGGATACTTTTGGTGTTTCTCATGAAGGAACAACCAATGCTAAGGAAATGAGACATAACACTTACACTGTTAAATATGACAATTTTAAAATGAAACCTGATGAACCTACTTCTGACATGTATCTCAGGTTCAATGAGATAGTCAATATAATGATCTCACTGTGAAATGTTGTTCCAACAAAACAGAAAATCGTGAGATTACTCATATGTCTTCCAGAAAGGTGGCGAGGCACATCAGTCTCAATAAGAGAATCATGTGACATAAGTTAACTACCTGTTAAAAAGATGATTGGTAATTTGATGATGTAGGAAGAGGATTTGAAGGTAAACAAGGAAGATGATGATGAGATAAGGAAGAATTCTGTATCTTTCAAGACCTCTACTTCAAAAATCAAGGGCAAAGAGAAAACTCAATTTGCAAGTGATTGTTTAAGTACTGAAGAAAGTGGATCAGACAGTGATGCTGAAATGGATCAAATAGCCAGACAATTTAAAAAGTTTTATAGGATGAAGAAGTTTTTTCAGAAAATCAAACTATAAGGGAAAGTATGACAATAAATTTCATTGGAAGAAATATTCGAAAATAACTAATAAGGGAGATGACATAGTCTACTACGAATGCAAGAAGAGAGGACATGTGAAAGCTGATTCTCCTAAATTATAACTCAAAACGAAATATGACCTCAAGGACAAAAAATATAAGAAATCTATGAAAGAAACATGGAGTTCTTCAAAATATAGTTCAAGTGATTTTGATTCCATTCATGATGAAAAATATCATAAATCCAATATGTGTTTCATGAAAAACACATCTGAGGTAACATTGGATGATCCTACTTTAAACTCTTATTATTATAGAGATAATTCCGATTCTGAAGACATGTCTAGTAAATATTTTTTTTAATATTGTAATATGCTATAGGATACATTCAATGAGATAAAAGATAAGTATAATAACTTAAAGAAGTAGTATGCACTATCTAGCACTGTCAAATCTGCACTAGAAGTAAAAAAGGAAAATAATGATCAACTACTCTAAGAGAATACTGAACAGAAATTTTCTAATGATCAACTAAATAAATATTTGGAAAAATTTACAAATGGAAAGGACATACTTACATAAATTCTAGGAAAGGTGGCACCAAAGTATACTACTGGTTTTGGTTATCAACCTGGATAGAGACAGCTTGTTAAGAATAAATTTACTCCTAAATCTGGACAGTATGTGCCTGGTTTTAGTTTTGAAAATTCCGATTCCCTAACTAGTTGCTCAAATGGTTATATATCAAACAAGGTTTATCTATCAAAATCTCTTGATACTGATAAATATATGAGACCTTTTAAGAAAATATGGGTACCAAAATCTTTTCTTTCTAACCTATCTAGACCCTAGAAAATTTGGGTTCCAAAATCATTTTCTATCTAATTATTTTGTAGGAAACTTGCCTAAAAGGTTCCTATAGGATGACTTGTTATTTGGACAGTGGATTTTCAAGAAACCTGACATGAGACTTTTCATGCTTCAAATGTTTAGTCAAGGTTGATGGAGGATATGTCACCTTTGATGATAATTCAAAAGGAAAAATCATCAGCCTATGCCAGATTGGTAACACTGATTCAGTTTTAATTTCTAAAGTATTATGTGTTGATAGATTAAAATACAATCTGTTAAGCTTTTTGCAATTGTGTGATGATGGTTTTAATGTTAAATTTGAAAATGATTCTTGTAATATTTTTAATTCGAATTTTTTTTAGTATTTTGTGGCTTAATAAATGAAAATGTATATACTGTTGATTTGAATTCTTTAGCTATGTAGAACATTACTTATTTAAATGCTTTTCATAATGAATATTGGCATTGGCACAGAAGGTTAGGACATTGTAATGTTCATTCACTTAAGAAAATGACAAGAAAGAACTTGGTTAGAGACCTACTTAAACTTGAATTCCCAGCTAATAATGTTTGTAATCCCTGTTAAAAGGGAAAGCAACATAAAGTTTCTTTCAAATCAAAGAAATAAGTTTCAACTTCTCAAACCTCTTAAGTTGGTTCACATGGACTTTTTTGGACCTTCTAGAGTTTCTAGTTTAAATTTTATGCACTATGTTTATGTTCTAGTATATGACTTTTTTAGATATACTTGAGTATAATTTTTATCTCACAAAAGTGAATCCTGCTCTTACTTTTTTAAATACTCCAAGTCTATCAAAAACCTAAGTAGACTTAAGATTAAGACCGTGAAAAGTGATAATGGTCATGAGTTTTAAAATCATGAGTTTAAATCTCACTGCTCACATAATGGCAATAGTCACAACTTTTCTGCCCCTAGGACACCTCAACAGAATGGTGTAGTAGAAAGAAGAAATAGAACCCTTCAAAAAATTGCAAGAACTATGCTTAATGAATATGATTTACCTGTCTATTATTGGGATGAAGCTTTGAATAAAACTTGTTACATTAAAAATAGAGTCTTGATTAGACATGTTCTTAAGAATACTCCTTATAAAATATGGAATAATAGGAATCCTAAAGTTAGTTACTTCAAAGTCTTTCGTTGCAAAGTTTTTATTCTAAATACTAAAGATAATCTGGATAAATTTTCATCTAAAAGAGATGAAGGAATTTTTCTTGGTTATTATTTAACTATAAATGACTCTAGAGTTTTTAATAAAAGAACTAAATGTGTGGAAGAATATGTTTACGTAAAATTTGATGAAACTAATCCATATGAACCTAAACCTATTGTTGAAAATACTATAGAAGACTTTTCTATTATAAATTTTAATGATAATGATAGTGGACCTATTGTAAAGACAACCAGCTTCAGAAATACCCCATAAACTACTTCTGATGAACCCTAACCTAGAGAAGAACCTGAAATTTCTAGTTCTACCTTCACTAGATCAAATAGTATTCTAAAGAACCATCCTCTAGATGTAGTTGTGGGTAATATTTATAGAGGAACCCATACTAGATCTTCTCTAAGAAATCAGGCTGAACAGAAAGCCTTTCTTTCATAGCTAGAACCTTAAATTATCAATGATACAATCAATGATGAATTTTGGGTAATGAATATGCAAGAAAAGTTAAATAAATTTGAATGAAACAAAGTCTGGGAATTACTATAAATACATAAGGACACCTTGACCATAGGGACTAAATGGGTTTTCAGAAATAAATTTGATGAATATGGAAACATCATTAGAAAAGAAAGCTAGATTAGTTGCACAAGGTTACAATCAAGAAGAAGGAATAGACTACGAATAACCCTTTGCACCTATATCTAGATTAGAATCCATTAGGATCTTAATTTCTTATGCATCTCATCTGAATTTCAAGTTATATAAAATGGATGTCAAAAGTTCATTTCTAAATTTTTTTATAATTGAAGATGTTTTTGTTGAACGAACACCTGGATTTACAAATTCCCATTTTCAAAATCATGTTTTTATACTTTATAAAGATTTATATGGTTTAAAATAATCTCCAAGAGCTTGGTATGATAGACTTAAAAATTTTCTTATCTCTAAAGGTTTTACTAAAGGAATTGCAGATCCCACTCTTTTGATTAAAATAATTTCTAAATATATTTTAATTGTACAAATATATTTTGACGATATTATCTTTTGGTCTTCTAAAAATTTGTTATGTACTGATTTTTCAAAGATTATGAAAAATTAATTTGAAATGATTTTGTTGGGAGAACTCAAGTATTTTCTTGGATTTCAAAATTTTCAAAATAAAGATGATATTATTTTAAATCAAAGTAAATATACAAAGGATATGTTGAAACATTGTGTTTATAGTAATAAGAGAAGTGATACACCTATGAGTACAACCTGTAAGTTAGATGATGATGAAATTGGGAAATCAGTTGATCAAACCAATTATAGAGGTATTATTAGAAGTTTACATTACCTTAATACTAGTCGACCAGATATCATGTTTAGTGTATGCATGTGTGCAAGATTTCAAGATAATCCTAAGGAATCTCATTTACATGCTGTTAAAATAATTTTAAAATATCTTAAACATACTTCAAATTTAGGTTTGTTTTATCCAAAAGGACAATCCTTTGACTTAATGCATTCTTCATATGCTGACTTTGTTGGTTGCAAGTTATATAGGAAGAGCACACTTGGAACATGTCATGTTTTGGGAATGTCCCTGGTATCTTGGTGTAGTAAGAAATAGAACTCTGTTGCATTGTCTAATGCTGAAGCAGAATACATTGCTGCTGATTGTTGTTGTGCACAGATTCTGTGGATGAAACACACATTATTGGACTATGGATATCAATTTAGACAAGTTTCAATAAATAGTGATAGAACTAGTGCAATTAACATCTCTAAGAATCCCGTGTCTCACTCTAAGACTAAGCACATTGATGGAAAACATCAGTTCTTGAGAGATCATTATCAAAAGGGTGATATTTCTCTAGAATATATTGACTATAAACATCAGTTGGATGATATTTTCACCAAGCCCTTAAGCTCTCAAAGGTTAGATTTTATTAAAAAAAAGTTAGGTATGATAGATCAGTGAAATCGATCAGTGAAACCGATCAGTGAAACCGATCAGTGAAACTGATCAGTGAAACCAATCAGTGAAACCGATCAGTGAAACTGATCAGTGAAACCAATCGTTGAAACCGATCAGCGAAACCGATTAGTGAAACTGATTTTTTCTACCGTTTTAGTTTTACAGTATTCGAAACTATTAGTGTTTATCAAAACGATGTTGTTTTACTTAATTGATATTATATTTTCTATTGTAACCTTAAATGATAAAATTAATGACCCGCGGCTATTTATTTTCCCAAGAAGTGTGACCTTCCATCTCCCTATGAACCTCACTTTTTCTGAAACTTGAACATCTTGAACCTCTTGAACCTTTTAAATCCTTCAAACCATTCAAACCTCTCAAACCTCCAAATGGAAAAGCAAAAGAGAGAAGACAAGGAATCTGAAGGATCCTATCTGGTGAAATGCGCTCGAGGTGAATCAATATGCACAACTCAAAGGTCTGGGAACCCGAAGTTGGAGACTCAGGTGGACACTGCTGAAAAGGAAGTACGTTTTGAATGGGTGTTATCCAGTAATTCGGCTCTTTTAAAAGTATTAGAGATGCAAGGATGGAAAGACTGGTTCTGTAATAATGACTGAGTATACTACCCAAAGCTATTTCATGAGTTTTATTTGAATTTGAGCATTGTATTAGATAGAGCAGAAGCTACAATATTATCTTCTATATTCAAAGGGAAAAAGATATCCTTTTCTTCAAAGTAGAGGGATGAGTGTTTGGGGGTACCTCATAAAGGTAGATATGAGTATTACTCTGGTAATATTCCTCCTACCACAGAATATTTTTCAGATGAGATTGCTCTAGAGATGTTGACTAGAAATTCTAAATCCAGATGAATAACAACTACTGAGTTAGATGGAGAAAGTATAATTTTGTATAAGTATATTCAGCACCAAATCTATCCCAGAAAGGGTTATTTTATTACTGTGAAGTATCAGGATGTTTTCTTGTTGTTTTTGTTGATAAATTATTAGAAGATCAACTTGTGTAGATATATTACTGTCCAAATTACTGATATGGTAAAACCATCCAAGAAAGCTACAACATTGTTCTAATCTAAGTAAGACTCTGCTATGTTAAAGTTTTTGGGCTGTGTTGAAGATGGAGATGAGTGTATCACATCTAGTAGCAGTTTTTTATTAGCAAGGATATCTGTAAAAGAATGAAAATTAATTGGAATTCATTGAAGAAGACATTGGTTGCTGATGAGGATAGGCTGTATGAATCCTTTAATTCTACTGACCAATCTAAGAGACCAAAGGGGATGAGAGATCCCGATTTAAAACCTGATGAAGAATTTATCTATTCTAATGAGGAAAAAGAAACATAAGTTCCTAAGGAGACTGTAGAGTCTAGTAGGAAGGGAATAAGGGAAGCGGAAGCTGATGATGATAAGGATGCTGAAAAAGAACCTGAGTCACCTCCTGATGATAGGAGTGATCCTGATATAGTAATTCCTAAGAAGATAACGGGTTTGGGCCAGCAAGTAGACCTCTTGAGTTACCTATGTCAGAACCTCTTCTAGGTGATGAAGAAGAAGCTGACACTGAAGTATCCAATTCTGACCAGTATGAATCCAGTGACAAAGACAGTTCCAATGAGACTTCAGTATATAATAATGGAAATGGTAATGGTCATGATGATGATGATGATGATGTCTATACTTGACAAGTAGATGCTCAAAATGTGATCTGAGCTGATCCACAACCTCAAGTAGTTGATGAAGAAACTGTTTCTAAGGCTGAAAGGATAGTACAGACAGTGATTGATGTAGATGGGGAAGGCTCTCATAAAAATTCTGGTAAATCTAATTTTGTAAAGCCTAAAAACACCTTTTGTAAAGATGAATGGGAAGAACATCCAAGTCTTGCGGTTCAAGGTTTGGATTATTCAAGTGAAGAGGAAGAAGAGGTGAAATTAAAAAGGGTAAGCCATCCAGTTACGCCTGGACTAGTTGCTGAGAATGTGCGACTGATAGCAAAAAGACTAGGTCCTTCAGTTTCTCGATCTGATTTGGACAGATTTAAAGATGAGTCTCTTCATGCAGTTAGAGAGACAATGAAAGAGGAATTATCTCATTCTCCTACTCATTCTCCTGCGAATCTATCTAAGGCTACTATGGATGCCATAACTCAAAGAGTGGTAAGTATTATTAAGCTAGACCTGTGCAATATTGGTGAGATTATTGGCTAGCACATTACCTCTCTAAATCACGCGCTCAATGATTTGGGTAATGACTTAGTATCTTTGTCAGGTGAATTTAGATCAACCATCACTGGCATGATGGAAGTTTTAAGAAATTTTATAGAACATCTAAAGAAGTCGGATAAGAGAAAGTTAAAGGCTGAGATATCTTAGATTGTTTCTCAAGCTTGCTCCTCCAAATCGACCAAGATAACTAGACATGAGATTAATGCCTTAAATGATGTTATAAATGAAGAATTTGCAGCACTTGGATAGATTTTGGATTTCGACTCATTGAAAAAGATGAAAAAAAACATTGATCATATTCACAAGATGGTGAATCTTTATTCGGTTGATGCTACTCAGGCTCAAAAAGGGATCAAAGAAAAGGTGGATCACTATTTTTCTAAAATCTATTAAAAGCATGAGTTGAACCATCAGTTTAAAGTCCTGACTGAGAATTTGAGTCTTCCTCCAGTCACTCAAGCCATTAAGGCCCAAGTCTAGAAGATACAAGATTTTACTCCTACTCTAGAGAGTTTCATGCAGAACAAAGATGATTTTGAGAAGGCCAGGAAATATGGTGGTGAAGTCATTTAGGATTTTATCAATCTACTCAAACCATATCATCATGTGAAAGCTAAGGAATTTTTTTCCTCCTACTGAGACTCGCAGTCCATCCAGTGTTGCTCCTGGTCAGTTATCCATTTCTTAGGCTCTATCCAATATTCGGCCAGTCATTCAATAGCCTCTTTCAAGAAGATCTTCTAGACTTCAGTAAGTAACTTTATCTCCCACTTTGCTTCCAACCAGAGCTGTCTTACCTCCTCTCTCCATCCGACCAGATAAACCTTCCACCAAACCACCCTCTGGACCATCCATTACTCCATCTTCTAAAGGGAAATCTCATCTGCACCCCAAGAAATAGTTGTGCTTGTCATTTTTGATAGTGTGTCTTTTTCTTGTATCTTTTTATTGTACCTTTTTAGTGGTTGTTTCAATGGAACCTTCTTCTTTTTTCTCTTTATACTCTATTATTCTTTTTGATAATCCCAAAGGGGGAGAAATGACTACTTATATAAATGAATAAAGGGGTAAAATGAATACATAGATAAAATAATTTATATATAAAGTCGAGGTCTTTGTAATCTGATGCTATGTTGATATACTCTATCCTTGTTTATGATCTGATGAATTCTTTGATGAAATTTTTATCTTTGGTCATATATTCTATTTATATAGGGGGATAATACTGAATGTTATATCCTCTCCTCCCTCTTCAATTATGACATAGATTTTTTATTATCAAAAAGAGGGAGATTATTGAACCCTCTGTGAGATGGTTATTTTAATAATCACAAATCATTGTTATTTTTTTTATAATTCAATTTAATCAATTATTTATTCTGTTCTAAATGTATTTATATATGATTAACCATGTAAACATATGTTTATCAATGATTATTTATGGTTTACTATTGACCTGGAAGTGTTCTGGATTGAGCAGACACTTTGTGTGAATTTCATGTTTTTGACTCACCGTAAGTTATTTTCTTGAGTCACCGTTAGTTAAAGGCTTGAGAACGGTCGCACTGATGAGAACGGTCGTACTGATGATAATGGTCACACCGATGACAATGGTCGCACTGATGAGAACGGTCGCACCAGTGACAACGGTCGAACCGATGAGAACGGTCGCACTGATTAGAACGGTCGCACCGATGACAATGGTCGCACCAATTACAACAGTCGCACCGATGAGAAGGGTTGCACCGATGAGAATAGTCACACCGATTAGAACGGTCACACCGATGAGAATGGTCGCACCGATGAGAACGGTCGCACCGATGAGAACGGTCGCACCGATGAGAACGGTCGCACCGATGAGAATGGTCACACTGAAGCTGATGCTGATCACATTACCTACCGAAGCCGATGCTGGTCACAAGACCTACCAAAGCCAATGATGATCGCATGACCTACCGAAGCCGATGCTGATCACATGATCTACCGATGCTGACGCAAATTCAAATGACTAACCGATCTCATGACTCACCGATAGTCATGAAAACTGTTTGAATTTTTATTAACCCTTTTAGTTCCAACGGTCATATTTTCTTAGTTTAATGCACCAACTATTAATTAATGTTGCTTGTTGGATGTTAGGAAACCGTACCTCGTACCAGTAAAAAGTTAATCATTCCTACTACTGGAGATGAGGATATACACATATAAAAGGGAACCTCAAAAACAACTGGAGGAGGTGTGTTCGGTCAGTCTTTCCATGAACATTTGAGACAATCTTTCGGAGACTCTCAAGGACTTACTCGCATAGAAGAAAAAGGAAGAATACATACTAAATCTATATAACATGGACATTCAATGAGTAAAGAGCTTCAATGATTTCACTTGCACTCAACCGGATCAGACTGATCAACCTGAACCTTGAAGTCAGATACAAAAGAAAACGACACTTTGTTTTTATTGACCAAAATCAGAGAGGGACTCCAAGCTTCATCTGCATTCAATCCAAGGAGTCCAGAGCTTCACTCAAAACACATAGAACACTCTAAACTCATCTCTATTTTTTAGCTCTATTTTCATTCATTTATTTACATTTTTAGCAATGTGTGTTCTATATTTTTAAACACACCATGTCTCCTATGGTGAATTGGAGGATTTCTAAATCCTCACTCAATCTTTCTCTTACACTCTTATATCCCACTGTGGATAGTGGTAGAGGTCAAGTGTGACCTGGATAACCTTTGTGCTACTGTTTTTGTTTTTCCCACGTATAACTATGGTAGAGGTCTGACGACCTGAACAGTCTAAGTTTTATTGTAAAACCTCGATCCAAGGTGTGGATCATAGTTTATATAATCTTTTTGAGAGGACTACGTCTCAGATTGAGACTGAACCTCTTGTTTTACTAATTGCTGTGATTTTTCCCTTTGTTAAATCATATTTTGAATATTCCGCTGCTAAGTACTTTAAATATAAATCTGTTTTAGAGAAACTCTGATAGTTAAACTAGCAAGTGTTTGTACTTATTTTGAACCAGTAAGTTAGTTTCAAAATATAAATTAATATTTATATTAAGTTAACTGAGATGTAATCAATCTTTGAGAAACTGATTGAAAATTTACAATATTTATAAATTCATTACAGTTTAACTTGTTTTATGAATTGGGGGATTTTAATTCGAATCTTTTCAACGGAAATTTTAATTGGTACTCAATTCACCCCCCTTTTGAGTATCCACCCAGACCAACAATAAGGATCCTAAGTTTGAAAAATTTTATATCCTTATGGTGAACAAATAGAAAGGGAAAACAAAGATCTTTAAACCCAAATATTCTTCACACCCTTCCAAGAAGAGGACGGTCAAGGGGTAATAAAGAGAATAGGATATTTTCTATTTTTCATGTGGTAAGAGGGGATACTGAAAGAAAAATTTCACCCATCCAAAAAATAAAGGGGAATATTTAGGTGCATTTGTTATTGAGCTAAATTTATCTACTTATAAAAATTTGTTATTAGATAGAGCTTGTGGTTCTCACATATGTTTTCAAATATAGGAACCAAGTATATTCATAAAAATTGACTAAGGAGAGGTGGATCCTCGATCATCTAAGAGTGAAAAACTTTTTGTTTAACTATTGGGGACTACCACCTCATGTTGAAGACCAGAATGATCTTGATTTTAAATGGTTTTTATTATGTGACTTCAGTTACCAAAAACATTATTTCTGTATCCATACATGATACAGATGGGTTTATTTTGAAATATGGGATAAAACGTTCTTCTTTTATAAGGATAACATTTTTTATGGTAAGTCAAATTTAAATAATAGTCTTTATGTGTTGGATTATATGAACTAAATAATAGAAGTTGATATTGAAGTTACTTCACATGGATAATACCACACCCAAAATTTAGCTTCACTTCCAAGGTCATGTAAGTGAAAAATTCTTTAGTAAATTATATCAAGGTGGATATTTATATTATTTTGAACTAAACCCACTTGGTTTATGTCATGCATGTTTACAAGGAAAAGTGACCAAATCCCCTTTCAGCGCGAAAGGTGAAATGGATAGAGAGATTATTGAATTAGTTCATAATGATGTGTGTGGACCATTTCATGTTGAAGTAATGGGTGGGTACTCATACTTCGTTACTTTTACTAATGATTTCAATTGATATAGATATGCCTACATAATGAGGTATAAATCAAATTATTTTGATAAATTCAAGGAATAAAAGAATTACGGTTAAAACCTGCTTGGTAAAAAGATTAAGAAACTTCACATAAACTGTGGTAGAAAATATCTTAATCAAGACATCATTGATTATTTATGGGAGTTTGGGATTTTATCTTAACTCACTCCTCCTTATATGCCTCAGTGGAATAGTTTAAGTGAAAGGAGGAACGATACCTTATTGAACATGGTGAGATCAATGATGAGTCTTATGAGTCTTCTATTATCTTTTTGGGGTTATGCGATAAAATAACAACATATATACTATAATGAGTTCCAAATAAATCAACAGTTGGTATACCATACCAATTATGTAATTGAAAGAAACTCGTGTTGTCTTACTTACATGGGTGGGGTTGTAAAGCATTTGTTAAGGCCCTCCTATTTAGAATATTGAACCCTAAGGTAAAAAGTGTGTCTTTATAAACATCACATATAAACAAAGTGATACTACCTATAAACCACATAAAAAAAATTGGTTGACAGATGTCCCACATTTCTTGAGGAAAATGTTATCACTAAACGAGATAGTGTGAGTGAGATAGATTTCAATAAATTCTAGGACGAAGATACACAAGAGTTGACATTGATAAAAATTCTACCAAACCCCATGGAATAAGAAATTATTATAGAGACACAATTATTGCGTAGGACTACTAGAGATGTTAGTGGACCAGAATGATGTGGTTTTTTATTCACTGAGGATGGTGACTCATTATTATAATAATTTTCTTCTAACCTACAAGGAAGTAGTAAGTGGAATAAATGTTTCCAAGTGAAAAGTATCCATGAATTACAAATGGATTCCATGTACCAAAACCATGATTGGATTTTGGTATACCCTCCAGCAAAAGTAAAGCTCAATGGTTAAAAATGGGTATTCAAGAAGAAACTATACATGGAAGGTCAAGGTAGTACCTATAAGTTGTGATTGGTTGCAAAAGGGATTAAATAGATTCAAGTAATGGACTACGGTAGAACCTTTTCACCATTCGTAGTAATAATATCTATCATACTTCTTTATTCCACTATGAATTTCCTGGATTATGATATTTTTATAATGGACGTCAAATAGCCTTCCTTAATAGGAACTATCAGGAATATGTCTATATGACACAGCCCAAAGGGTTTGTAACTCCAAAGGATGCCAACAAGGTATGAATGTTTCAAAGATCCATTTATGGACTTATGTAAGAATTCTAGTCATCAAACATTCATTTGATGAGGCTATAATGGAATTAGGTTTCATAAATAATGAATTTGAGTCATGTGTCTGTAAATAGTTTAGTGGGAGTGTAGTCGTTTTCTTAATAGTATATGTTTTTGACATATTACTCATTAAAAATGAAATAACAGTCTTCTAGTCTGTTAATGTTTGGTTGAATAAATTCTTCTCTATGATGGACTTGGGAGAGGCAACATATTTTCTTAGGATCAATATATATCGTGTTATATCCAAGATGTTTCTTAGCCTTATTCAATGTACATAAATTGACAATATATTGAAGAGATTCAGTATGGAATAATATAAGAGGGTATTGTTTCTAGTGTCACATGGAATCCATATTTCCAAGAAAAGATATCCTCAGACACATGAGAAAATAACTATAATGAAAAGGATTCAGTATGCATTAGAGATTGGGTCTGTCATGTAAGATATTTTATATACATGGATATATTCCACATACATATTAAGTGTGGTAGGAAGATATCAAGATGATCTATGTAACCTACATTCGAAGGAAGTCAAGACTATCCTTGAGTATGTGAGGCATACTAAAGATATAATCATGTTTTATGGAGAAGATGAGGAACTATTCATCAAAGGATGTATAGATTCCTGGTTCCAGACCAATCAAGAAGACATGAAGTCACTAACGAGATACATATTCACATTGAATTAATGTGTTTTAAGATGGAAAAGGCTCAAAGAAGGTTGTTTTTTCATATTCTACAGTAGAGTCTGAGTATATTACGACTTCTAATGTGACTAAAGAAGCAGTTTTCATAAGAAACTTCCTTCAAAATCATTATGTGATATCTAGTAGTAAAGATCCTATTACACTCTATTGTGATAACATTGTGGTGGTGGCTCTTATAAAAGATACAAGATCACATCAGTGGATGAAGCACATACTTCATAAGTATTATCTCATGAATGATTTTTCTTAGATATGTGAAGTTACAGTGAGAAATACTTCCACAGAAGACAAAATGTGAGACCCGCTAACTAAAACCTTGACTTAGTAGAATCATGACTATCTTTTGAGGTCTATTGGATTAATGATCATAGAATGTTTTCTCTAGTTCAAGTTGGAGTTTGTTAGATTTAGTATCCTAGGACCAACTATTTTTACTTTGATTACATGTATATTCGATTTGTTGAATAAAAATTAAACTTTTCATTACATATTGTTTATTGTTTTGAATGACTCTAATGTAATAATGTCCTATAGTATACATCACCTGAATAAGGTCATAGTAATTCCCCGCTATGATGAGAACCTTGATGTTCTTTGAAGATATTCTCAAATAATGTTTTCTGGTTGGATAACATACTATGATGGGACACATAATACATATATTGTCAGGTACGAGTACTTGTAAGTAGATGAGACTTATCCTAATTAAGTTTTCTCTTGGAAAACCTCATGATACAAGATTATGAGAACCGACTTGCAAGTAGTAATTCTGAATATTTAGGTGTCATTGTATATTCTTATATACAAGTGTGTGTGATGGTACATAGACTTTATGATTGTTATTAATTCATGTTACAACTTGTGTAAATAGATGTACTTCATAAACCTTGATGATAGCAGTTCATGGAGAAGGTGTATAGGTTGGGTGCATCACGATTGACGTGTCATTAATAAATAAATTGAAGAAGTATTTTCCCTTCTATCTTTATGGAAGCTCATATATATTTCCTTTGATTTGAATATAATTTTCACATTAAATTCCATTACCATGGTTTAATGATGTGTTTATTTAAGATAATAAAAGAAACACATATCAAGAATATAGGTTTGTGACATAGTTATGAAACTTTCCTGATGTGATATTATGATAATGTGATTATATTACATAGTAAGTGTTCGTATGTTGTTGTCTACGTTTTGAAATTAATTTAATTATCTTGGGTACCTTATTCTAATTGTCCATTAGGCCATTAGGCCATTATTCCATGTAATGCCCTGACCCAGTTACCCAGTGTCGGTTCATTATTATGTAACATTGGCATGATCACAAAAGATCAAGTCTCTAAAGACCGATTAGTTTAGTAGCCTTGGAAACACTGGATACATTCATAAGTCTTACATTACATCATAAAGTAAAACAAAACTACAACAACATATTGTCTTCATATCCCCTCATACTATCCTTGCAGGTCATTCATAATATACTTCTTCACAACCTGGAAAAATTAAAACATTTTAAGGGGTGAGCTCAGATTCTCAGTAAGGATAACAATATAGAGAAATCTTTCATAAATAAACACAAACATTTAATAAAATGTAAAACTAAACCTAAAGCATTTTAAACTTGAACTTCAGAATAATATGGTAAAAAGAAAATGAAAAAATGTCATTTACTTATTCACATGGATATTATACTGGTCAAATAATCAAATTCAATATCAATAACAACTTTCATAATGATGGAATGCATAATTCTAGACTATCGTAACCATGTAGCCAAGGCCTCATGCCAAGACTACAAATAAGATTTTGTCAAGGCCTCGTGCCAAGACATTAGTTTGTCTCATGAGTCCTACCGATGCATCTAGGAGCTATAGCGGTCTCTACCCATCACTTATTAAGTCTAATGCATTCCTCATATTAACAGGTTTAAACATATCATAAACCATAACATAATCGTATCACATAAAACATGCATAAAGGAAACATAACATTGCCACATTTCAATCACAAGATATCAATACATCACATTGATATAATAAAAACATCATCAAAACCATTTTCAATACCAAAATAAATTAAAATTAAGACATGGTATTTATTTTTCATTTAAAAAAAGTTATGGCTTGTAGAGGAAGCTGAAACTCAAATAATGGTCATGGTAGTGGTGAAGTCATTGTCGCCACATACGTAAGAAAAACATTCCTTTTTTCGTTTAGTAAAAAAGATTCATATAAAAGGATTACTTTTGAATAAAAGTAAAATTCAAAGGGGTTTATACACCGTATAAAAGAAATTTGTGTATAAAACAAAATATGCCTCAATGAAAGGAGATTGAGATGAAGCCCATTACCTCATGTCCGACTTGACTCGATCGTTCTTTAATCTCATGAATAATAAACTAGAATTAATTTCTACTTTCTTAAGAACCTTTTTCAAGTTAATTATTCCTTTTATATAACTTATTTCCATTTTATGAACATTATGTAGTCATTGAAGTTAATAACGGTCATTTTGTCGATCTTTGGTACTTGAGTCAACAATAAACTTCTTATAATTAAAAGTTGTTTATGTGGTAGAATATCCATTATCTAAAGAATTATATTCATGATTTAGATATCATATATATCATATATATACAGTAGATACATTCATTTATATTATTACATAACATTTAGAGGTAAGAAATGAAATGCACCGTTCATGGAGACGGTAAGTCGTACGTACGCATGAATGCTACTTTCATTTCTATTTCGTATTTTATGTAATTAAATATTAATGATATAAAGTTATATTATAATTCCAGTATAATATCATGTATAATATCATTAACTTCATCCTTTATACATCCCATATATGGAATTAACAATTCAAATCACTTTGAGGGGGCGGTAGTCCACACTTCCTAAAATGAGGATATCATGTTTACCCATAATGGAAACCATAAAGGAATGCCATAAATGAAAAATACAAAAGCATAAGGAAAAAATAAACATAATATATATCATATATAAATATAGTTATATCTTAATGGAAACCATTCAAGGTGTTAAAAGAAGATTGAATAATCATCGTTTCGTGAGGTAGTAATTTGCCGCCCACAAAAACAGTATGTATTTTAACCATTAGACGATGGTGTGTGTAAGTGTAAATAAAATCCTTCTCATAAAAACATAATAGTATATTGATGATACTTGTGTTTTTAAAAAATAGTGGAATAAAAAGAGTTTAAGGGGTTGGAGAAGAAAAAAACAAAAGAACATAAGAGAAGACATTACCTTAAAATCAGGTAACTCTTTTTGATTTGAGCCAAATGCTTCCTTGGAATGACTTCTACCCAAAGTAATGCTTCTAGGAGTAAGATAGGGAAGTTGAGAGAGTATTTGGGCTGATTTTGGCCGATCCAAATGGATTTTATGATGTGAATTAGGTTGTAGAGGTGGGGGCCTTTTATAAGAGGAGAGGAGGGGCACTCTGGGAATGTCATGAAATGTTACATTATTATATAATGTGTTTCGGATTTTCAAGGACCCAAAATTATATATTTTTAGGATAAGGTGAGAGGGGTTATAAATCTACTCATACAATAGGTTTTTAAAAAGTTTAAGTCTTATATTTTACATTATCTTTTCATTTTATTTAAATCGTTAATTAATTAGGTAATCGCTGCATCATCATGGTGTCATAAAACATTTAATTTATTTAATTTATAAAAATTATAAAAAATATCATGATGTAGTAAATATTTTTATCTTTAAAATGAATATTTATAGTCGAAAAGTTAATTTATATAACCCCATGTAATAATTGTTTTAGTAAAACAACACATGTTTGTGACAATTTTATTCTTTACTTTAAATAAAAAGTTATTAATGTCATTTTCATACCCAAGTGGCTCCATGGGGTCCCCAAGTTGACCCATGGATTGTCTTGGTCGGCCATGACTCATCCAATAAGGGTAGGAGAAGTGACAAGATATTTTCATATTTTTATAATATCATTTTTACCTTAAATTTCACTAATTACCTTTAATCGTGATTAATAAAACGTAAAATTTACTATTCACCAAAAATAATTTCATCTCATTGAACCAAAATTTTCTTCTTAATGAAAAACATGTATGTCGAATTTTTTAAATTCAATACACAGAAGTGGTAATATTTCATTTACACAAAAAATTAGTTTTTAAACTACCAATTAGTGGTTTCACTATTCATTAAAAATTGAAGTTTTTCAGAAAAATACCAAAAATTCACCCTAAGCTATATTTGGTATTCCGAATAGAAAAATGATGTCTATTTTAAAAAAATTAAAACATATAAGTTGAATTAATTAATTTAATAATTAATTCCCGATGTCACAACAAATAGCGTGTTTTTAAGAAACAATATATATCAACGGATTGACAATTGTTTATGTCCAATTTCAAAGTAAAATTAATTATAATGACCACCATTGGATATAATGGAAAAATATATTCTAATTATACTTTAAAACCACTGAATATTATAATTTATCCCTATAAATTATTTTGATTAAAAAATTTGTTTTTAAGTATTTTTCTATTCATAGAAAATTAGAAGTTCTCATAAAATTACAAAAAATCAACTTAGGATAATTTTGATATTACGAATACAAAAATGAAGTCCATTTTTAAATATAAAATTTATATAATTTCAAAAAGTGGGTATTTCTATTCATAATGGCTACTTTGATTGGTCGCGGTGTGCTAGAACTCGAGGTTGCGTAAAACACACGCTGCTCTATTATTCAAAGAGAAGCGTACCATGGAAGCTTGGGGTGTTACATTCTCCCCTCCTTCAATAAATTGTGTCCTCACAATTTCAAATTTTTATTTGAAAATAAAATCTTGAAAATAGAAAATACCTTTGTGAAAAACCTACATCGGAAATAGGGTTAATAAAAATAAAACTTTAAAAGAAAGAAAGAGAAGTACAAAGGTCACACAAGATATCCCATACTAGGATTCTATGAACACATGGATATGGAGGAGAAACAAACCATCAAGGTCTGATGGAGAGTTGTAGAAAAGAGGATTAGGAGGAATTTAACTACTAGAAAATCACAAACTTGTGATTGGTTAAACGGTCTTTGATTCCCCCGTAGGAAAAGTTAACTGACAACGTTTTTTTTTTGTTTTAAGTTACCTTTCATAATGTTGAAGAATTTATTTATAAGATTTAATAAGAACGTAAGGAAATATAATTACTTATCATGTAGACATTCATTCCTTACTAAATTTTTACCACAAACCCATCTTTCACTTAAAAAGGTAATAGAACTCCAAAATATTTTATTTATCCTAACCATATAAGATTCCAAAAATAAATTTATAATTACTCAATCAGAACTAAAAAAACTACATTATACACTCCTGGGACTTCATGTAGTCCAGTGGTAGGCGATAAATTCCAATCGCACTATGGTTGTGGGTTTGATTCCCACAGCTTTGTCCGACGTGACGGATTATCACACGGTCTGCGTGTTGTCCTTTTTATAAATATCCAAAAATAACCATAACAATAGTATCCAATGTAAAATATAATCCATTACAAACCTTATAGTTATCCAAAATACCTCTGTCCAGACTTTCTCTAAAAGGTCTCTAAATTCCAAAATCAATTGTAACATCAGATTCCCCAGACAAAGTAAAGTTTTTCTTGTTGTCACATACTAAAAATATGATTACCTTCATCATATTAAAACCTTAATGAAATCAACAAGTAATGTAGTACAATCCTTATATATCACATTATTCTTATAACTAGTATATCGTTGATACAAAACTCAAATGACATAATTCTTTAATAACAACATAAGAACTCTAATCATTCCCCCTCATCTGTGGTAGTATCATAACTTGATTATTATCCAATAGCATCATTTGGGGAATACTCCGATGAATTAGACATTGGTTTGCATAGTGTCCCCACTCCTTGCAGATTACGCATTGTACATTTGAAACCTTTTCCTTACCCTTGAAGTCACGCACTTGGTGTCCTTTTTCTCCACACATATAACAAACTCCCATTCCCTTCATGAAAGTTCCAATGTGTTTCTTCCCATAGTTATCACATATTGTAAAATTATTATTTTCCCTCTTCCCTTTATCCATGTTTCTCTCTTCCATACTTTTCTTCGCTTTCTTACCTTCAAATCCATAGGACTCAGAGAATTATTTACTTATATTATTAACACATGATACTATTTCTTCATATGTTGAGAACACATGGGAGACTATTTCCCTTCTAAATGTCACCATAATACCATGAAATATATGATCCTTCTTACTCTTTGGATCATACATAGTGTTGGAGTTCACATTCCTTCTACTGGGTGCCATTTCTATACAACGACATAAACTAGGACAGTTTATGAATTGTAATGAATAATTCCAAACTTGTAAAATACTTAACGTAAATTGAATGGTTTATGGATATAATCCATAATCATAAAGATGTTTTCTTTGAGGAAGTATATACTAATAAACCCTTCATAATGGTTTGTAATGAAAATGAGAATTATCCTAAGCATATCCCCTGGGAGTGTCATAACCAAGAGTGCAGCAAGGCCCGTTGTCGTGCACCAGTTCCCGTTGGAGTCTAGCTCAGAGCAGTGTTTTCGGGTTTTACCCCTAGGTACATATGTTCTAGAGTAGCCTCTACCTTCTCATATCCTGACAGAGATGTATTTCTCGAAAAACTCCCAAAATCACTATAATACAAAAATTCTATGATGTACTTCTATAATAATCCTTAATGACTATCTTAGGGATATGCGCTCTAATCAGAGTTTATCTAAATCTAACTTCCAAGGATAGTACAAAGCTACCTCTGATACCAACTGTAATGCCCCGACCCCAGTTACCCAGAGTTGGTGCATTATTACATAACATTGGCATGATCACAAAAGATCAAGTCTCGAAAGACCGATTAGTTTAGTAGCCTTGGAAACACTAGATACATTCATAAGTCTTACATTATATAATAAAGTAAAACAAAACTACAACAACATCTTGTCTTCATATCCCCTCATACTACCCCTGCAGGTCAGTCATAATATACTTCTTCACATCTTGGAAAAATTAAAACATTGGAAGGGGTGATCTTAGATGCTTAGTAAGGATAACAATATAGAGCAAGCTTTTATAAATAAACAAAAAAACATTTAAGTCAATCAATAACTAAAACAAAAGCCTTTTAAACTTGAACTTCAGCATTATATGGAAAAAATAAAATGAAATAATGCCATTTACTAATTCACATAGATATTCTACTGGTCGAATAATCACATGTAATATCAATAACCACTTTCATAATGATGGAATGCATAATTCCAGACTATCATAACCACGTAGCTAAGGCCTCGTGCCAAGACTGCAAATAAGATTTTGTCAAGGCCTCATGCCAAAACACTAGTTTGCCTCATGAGACCTGTCGATGCATCGAGGAGCTATAGAGGGCTCCACCTGTCACTTATTAAGTCCAATGCATTCCTCTTATGAACAGGTTTAAACATATCATAAACCATAACATAATCGTATCACATAAATCATGCATAAAGGAAACATAACATTTTAAAATTTCAATCACAAGATATAAATACAACACATTGATATAATAAAAACATTATCAAAACCATTTTCAATACCAAAATAAAATAAAAGTAAAACATGGTATTTATTTTTCATTTAAAAAAATTTGTGGCTTGTAGAGGAAGCTGAAACTCAAATAATGGTCACGGCAGTGGTGAAGTCGTTGTCGCCACATACGTAAGAAAAACATTCCTTTTGTCATTTAGTAAAAACGATTCTTATAAAAAGATTCCTTTTTAATAAAAGTAAAATTAAAAGGGTTTTATACACCGTATAAAAGAATGTTGTGTATAAAACAAAATATGCCTCAATGAAAGGAGATTGAGACGAAGTCCCTTACCTCGTGTCCGAATCGACTCGGTCGTTCTTTAATCTCCTGAATAATAAACTAGAATTAATTTATACTTTCTTAAGAACATTTTTCAAGTTCATTATTCCTTTTATCTAAGTTATTTCCATGTTATGGACATTATGTAGTCATTTAAGTTAATAACGGTCGTTTTGTCGATCTTTGGTACCTGAGTCAACAATAAACTTCTTATAATTACAAGTTGTTTATGTGGTAGAATATCTATTATCTACAGAATTATATTTATGATTTATATATCATATATATCATATATATCCAGTAGATAAATTAATTTATAATATTACATAACAGTTAGAGGTAAGAAATGAAATGCACCGTTCATGGAGATGGTAAGCCGTACGTACGCATGAACACTACTTTCATTTCTATTTCATATTTAATGTAATGAAATATTAATGATATAAAGTTATATTATAATTCCAGTATAATATAATATATTATATCATTAAATCCATCTTTTATACGTCCCACATATAGCATTAGCAATTCAAATCACTTTGAGGGGGTGGTAGTCCGCACTTCCTAAAATGAGGATATCACATTTACCCATAATGAAACCATAAAGGAATGCCATAAATGAACAATACGGAAGCATAAGGAAATCATAAACATAATATATATCATATATAAATAAATTTACATCTTAATGGCCACCATTAAAGGCATTAAAAGAAGATTGATCAATCATCGTTTTGTGAGGCAGTAATTCGCCACCCACGGAAACAGTATGTCATTTAACAATTAGACGAAGGTGTGTGTAAGTGTAAATAAAATCCTTCTCATAAAAACATAATATTATATTGATGATACTAGAGTTTTTAAAAAATATAGGAATAAAAAGATTTTAAGGGTTGGAGAAGAAAAATAAAACAAAATAACATAAGAGAAGACATTACCTTAAAATCAGGTAACACTTTTTGATTTGAGCCAAAGGCTTCCTTGGAAAGACTTCTACCCCAAGTGATGCTTCTATGAGTAAGAGAGGGAAGTTGAGAGAGTATTTGGGTAGAGTTTTTCCAAGAAAAATTTATTTGATGGTGTGAATAAGGTGGTAGAGGTGGGGGCCTTTTATAAGAGGAGAGGACGGGCACTCTTGGAAAGTCATGAAATGTTACACTATTATATAATGAGTTTCGGATTTTAAAGGTCCCAAAATTTTATATTTCTAGGATAAGGTGATAAGGGTTAGGAATATACTCATACAATAGGTTTTTGACAAGTGTAAGTCTTATATTATACATTATCATTTCATTTTATTTAAATTGTTAATTAATGAGGTAATCACTGCATCATCATGGTGTCATAAAAAATTTAATTTATTTAATGTATAAAAATTTAAAAAAAAATATCATGATGTAGGAAATCTTTTTATATTTCCAATTAATATTTATAGTCGAAAAGTTACCTTATATAACCCCATGTAATAATTGTTTTAGTAAAACAACACATGTTTGTGACAATTTTATTTTTTACTTTAAATAAAAGGTTATTAATGTCATGTTCTTACCCAAGTAGCTCCATGGGGTCCCCATGTTGACCCATGGATTTTCTTGGTCGTCCATGACTCATAAAATAAGGGTAGGACATTTTTTGAAGATATTTTCATATTTTTATAATATCATTTTTACCTTAAATTTCACTAATTACCTTTAATCGCGATTAATAAAACTTAAAAGGTACTATTCACAAAAATTATTTTCACCTCATTGAACCACATTTTTTTTCCTAATGACAACCATATATGTAGGATTTTTTAAATTCAATACACAGAAGTGGTAATGTTTCATTTACATGAAAAATTAGTTTTTAAACTACCACTTAGTGGCTTCACTATTCATCAAAAATTGAAGTTTCTCAGAAAAATATCAAAAATTCACCCTAAGCTATATTTGTAATTCCTAATTGAAAAATGATGTCTATTTTACAAAATTCAAAAAATATAAGTTTAATTAATTAATTTAATAATTAATTCCCACTGTCACAACATATAGCGTGTTTTTAAGAAACAACATATATCAAAAGATTGACAATTGTTTATGTCCAATTTCAAAGTGAAATTAATTCTAATGACCACCATTGGATATAATGGTAAAAATATATTCTAACTATATTTTAAAACCACTAAATAGTATAGTTTATCACTATAAATTATTTTGATTAAAAATATGTTTTTCTGTATTTTTATATTCATAGAAAATTGGAAGTTCTCAGAAAATTAAAAAAAAATCAACTTAGGATAATTTCGATATTCAGAATACAAAAATGAAGTCCATTTTGAAATATAAAATTTATATAATTTCAAAAAGTGGGTATTACTATTCATAACGGCTACTTTGATTGGTCACGGTGTGTTATAACTCGAGGTTGCGTACAACACTAGCTACACTATTATTCAAAGAGAAGCGTACCACGGAAGCATGGGGTGTTACATTCTCACCTCCTTCAATAAATTGCATCCTCGCAATTTGAAATTTTTCTTTGAAAATAAAAGCTTGAAAATAGAAAATACCATTGTGGAAAACCTACATCATAAATAGGGTTAATAAAAATATAACTTTAAAAGAAAGAAAGAGAAGTACAAAGGTCACTCGAGATAGCCCATACTAGGATTCTATGAAAAGATGGATATAGAGGAGAAAAAAACCACCAAGGTCTGATGGAGAGTTGTAGAAAACAGGATTAAGATAAAGTTAACTACAAGAAAATCACAAACTTGTGATTGGTTAAACGGTCTTTGATTCCCCAGGAGGAAAATTTAACCGACAACGTTTTTTTGTTTTAAGTTAACTTTCATAAAGTTGAAGAATTTATTTATGAGATTTAATAATAATGTAAGTAAATATAATTAATTATCATGTAGACATTCACTACTTACTAATTTTTTTCCACAAACCCATCTTTCACTCCAAAAGGTTATAGAACTCAAAAAAAAATTATTTATCCTAACTGTATAGGGTTCCAAAAATAAATTTATAATTCCTCTATCAGAACTAAAAAAACTACATTATACACTCCCAGGACTTCATGTAGTCCAGTGGTAGGCGATAAATTCCAATCGCACTATGGTTGTGGGTTCGATTCCCACATCTTTGTCCGACGCGACGGGTTGTCACACGGTCTGTGTGTTGTCCTTTTTACAAATATCCAAACATAACCGTAACAATAGTATCCAATATAAAATATAATCCATTCCAACATTTATAGTTATCTAAAATACCTCTATCCAGACTTTCTCTAAAAGGTCTCTAAATTCCAAAATCAATTGTAACATCAGATTCCCAAAACAAAGAAAAGTTTCTCTTATTATCACATCCTAAAAATATGATTACCTTCATCATATTAAAACCTTAATGAAAAAAACAAGTACTGCAGTAAAATCCTTATATATCACATTATTCTTATAACTAGTACATCGTTGATACAACACTCAAATGACATAATTCTTTAATAACAACATAAGTACTCTAATCATTCCCCCTCATTTGTGGTAGTATCATAACTTGATTATTATCCAATAGCATCATTTGGGGAATACTCTGATGGATTGGACATTGGTTTTCATAGTGTCCCAACTCCGTACAGATGAAGCATTTTACATTTGAAACCTTTTTCTTACCCTTTCAGTCACACACTTTGTGTCCTTTTTCTCCACACTTATAACAAACTCTCATTCCCTTCTGGCAAGTTCGAAGGTGTTTCTTCCCACAGTTATCACATATTAAAAAAATTATTATTTTCCCTCTTCCCTTTATCCATCTTTCTCTCTTCCATCCTTTTCATCTCTTGCTTACCTTCAAATCCATAGTACTCATAGAATTCTTTACTTATCATATAAACTCATGATACCATTTCTTCATATGTTCAGAACACATGGGATACTATTTCCCTTCTAAATGTCGGATCAATACCATGAATGGTATGGTCCTTATTACTCTTTGGATCATACGTATTGTTGGAGTTCACATTCCTTGTGTTGGGTGCCATTTCTATACAATGGCATAAATTAGGTCAGTTTATGAATTCCAATGAATAATTCCAAACTTGTAAAATACTTAACGTAAATTAAATTGGTTATGGATATTGTCCATAATCATAAAGATGCTTTCTTTGAGAATTTATATACTCATAAACCCTTCATAATGGTTTGTAAAGAAAATGAGAATTTTCCTAAGCATATCCCCCGGGAGTGTCGTAACCAAGAGTGCAGCAAGGCCCATTTTCGTGCACCAGTTCCCATTCGAGTCTATCTCAAAGCGGTGTTTTCGGGTTTTACCCCTAGTTACATCTGTGCCATATTCGCCTCTACCTGCTCCTTTCCTGACAAAGATGTATTTCTCGAAAACTCACAAAATCTCTATAATACCAAAATTCTAGGATGTTCTTCTCTAATAATCCTCAAAGTCTATCTTAGGGCAATGTTCTCTAATCATAGTTTATCTAAATCTATCTTCCAGGGAGAGTACTAAACTTCCTCTGATACCAACTATAATGCCCCGACCACAGTTACCCAGAGTTGGTGCATTATTACGTAACATTGGCATGATCACAAAAGATCAAGTCTCGAAAGACCGATTAGTTTAGTAGCCTTGGAAACACTAGATACATTCACCAGTCTTACATTACATCATAAAATAAAACAAAAATACAAAAACATCTTGTCTTCATATCCCCTCATACTATCCCTGCAGGTAATTCATAATATACTTCTTCACATCCTGGAAAAATTAAAATATTGGAAGGGGTGAGCTCAGATGCTCAGTAAGGATAACAATATAGAGGAAGTTTTCATAAATAAACACAAACATTTAAGGCAATGTATAACTAAAACAAAAGCCTTTTAAACTTGAACTTAAACATAATACGGCAAAAATAAAATGAAATGATGCCATTTACTTATTCACATGGATATTCTACTGGTCGAATAATCACATGAAATATCAATAACCACTTTCATAATGGTGGAATGCATAATGCCAAACTATCATTACAACTTAGCCAAGGCCTCATGCCAAGACTACAAATAATATTTTTTCAAGGCCTCGTGCCAAGACACTAGTTTGTCTCATGAGACCTACCGATGCATCGAGGAGCTATAGTGGGCTCTACCCGTCACTTATTAAGTCCAATGCATTCCTCATATGAACAGGTCTAAACATATCATAAACCATAACATAATCGTATCACATAAAACATGCATAAAGGAAACATAACATTTCCATATTTCAATCACAATATATCAATACAAAACATTTATATAATAAAAACATTATCAAAACCATTTTCAATACCAAAATAAAAGAAAAGTAAAACATGTTATTTATATTTCATTTAAAAAAGTTATGGCTTGTAGAGGAAGCCGAAACTCAAATAATGGTCACGACGGCGGTGAAGTCGTTGTCGCCGCATACGTAAGAAAAACATTACTTTTGTCATTTAGTAAAAACACTTTGTATAAAAATATTCCTTTTGAATAAAAGTAAAATTCAAAGGGGTTTATACACCGTATAAAAGAAAGTTGTGTATAAAACAAAATATGCCTCAATGAAAGGATATTGAGACGAAGTCCCTTAACTCGTGTCCGACTTGACTCGATCATTCTTTAATCTCTTGAATAATATACTAGAATTAATTTCTACTTTCTTAAGAACCTTTTTAAAGTTCATTATTCCTTTTATATCACTTATTTCCATGTTATGAACATTATGTAGTCATTTAAGTTAATAACGGTCGTTTTTTTGATCTTTGGTACTTTGGTCAACAATAAACATCTTATAATTACAAGTTGTTTATACGGTAGAATATAAATTATCGCCAGAATTATATTCATGATGTAGATATCATATATATCATATATATTCATTAGATACATTCATTTATAATATTACATAACATTTAGAGGTAAGAAATGAAATGCACCGTTCATGGAGACGGTAAGTCGTACGTACGCATGAACGCTACTTTCATTTCTATTTTGTATTTAATGTAATGAAATATTAATGATATAATGTTATATTATAATTACAGTATAATATAATATATAATATCCTTAACTCCATCCTTTATATGTCCCACATATGGCATTAACGATTCAAATCACTTTGAGGGGGTGGTAGTCCGCACTTCCTAATATGAGGATATCACGTTTACCCATAATGGAAACCATAAAGGAATGCCATAAATGAAAAATACAGAAGCATAAGAAAAAAATAAACATAATATATATCATACATAAATATATTTACATCCTAATGGCTACCATTAATGGTGTTAAAAGAAGATTGAACAATCATCATTTTGTGAGGCGGTAATTTGCCTCCCACAGAAATAGTATGTTCTATAACCATTAGACGAAGGTGTGTGTAAGTGTAAATCAAATAATTCTCATAAAAACATACTATTATATTAAAATATACTGGTGTTTTTACAAAATAAAGTAATAAAAAGAGTTTATGGGGTTGGAGAAGCAAAATAAAACAAAAGAACATAAGAGAAGTCATTACCTTAAAATCAGGTAACTCTTTTTGATTTGAGCCAAAGGCTTCCTTGGAAAGACTTCTACCAAATGTGATGCTCCTAGGAGTAAGATATGGAATTTAAGAGAGTATTTGGGCAGAGTTTGGCTGAGCCAAATGGCTTTGATGGTGTGAATAAGGCGTTAGAGGTGGGGGCATTTTATAAGAGAAGAGGAGGGGCACTCTTGGAAAGTCATGAAATGTTACATTATTATATAATGAGTTTCAGATTTAAAAGGTCCCACAATTATATATTTCAAGTATAAGGTGATAAAGGTTCGAATTATACTCATCCAGTAAGTTTTTTACAAGTTTATGTCTTAGATTTTACATTATCTTTTCATTTTATTTAAATCGTTAATTGATGAGGTAATCACTACATCATCATGGTGTCATAAAAAATTTAATTTATTTAATGTCTAAAAATTATAAAAAAAATTCATGATGTAGGAAATATTTTTATATTTCCAATTAATATTTATAGTCTGAAAGTTACCTTATATTACCCCATGGAATAATTGTTTTAGTAAAACAACCCATGTTTGTGACAATTTTAGTTTTTACTTTAAATAAAAAGTTATTAATGTCATGTTCTTACCCAAGTTGATCCATGGGGTCCCCAAGTGGACCCATGGATTGTCTTGGTCTTCCATGACTATTCCAATAAGGGTAGGAAAAGTCTCATGATATTTTCATAGTTTTATAATATCAGTTTTACCTTAAATTTCACTAATTACCTTTAATCGCGATTAATAAAACTTAAAAGGTACTATTCATCAAAAATTATTTTCATCTCATTGAACCAAATTTTCCTTCCTAATGACAACCATGTATGTTGGATTTTTTAAATCCAATACACAGAAGTGGTAATTTTTCATTTACATGAAAAATTAGTTTTTAAACTACCACTTAGTGGTTTCACTGTTCATCAAAAATTGAAGTTTTTCAGAAAAACACCAAAAATTCACACTAAGATATATTTGGTATTCCTAATTGAAAAATGATGTCTATTTTACAAAATTAAAAACATATAGGCTGAATTAATTAATTTAATAATTAATTCTCGTTGCCATAATGAATAGCGTGTTTTTAAGAAACAATATATATCAAAAGATTGACAATTATTTATGTCCAATTTAAAAGTGAAATTAATTCTAATGACCACCATTGGATATAATGGTAAAAATATATTCTAATTATACTTTAAAACCACTCAATAGTATAATTTATCACTATAAATTATTTTGAGTAAAAAAGTTTTTTTTAAGTATTTTTCTATTCATAGAAAATTGGAAGTTCTCAGAAAATTACAAAAAATTCAACTTAGGATAATTTTGATATTCCAAATACAAAAATGAATTCCATTTTGAAATATAAAATTTATATAATTTCAAAAAGTGGGTATTACTATTCATAATGGCTACTTTGATTGGTCGCGGTGTGTTAGAACTCGAGGTTGCGTACAACACACGCTGCTCTATTATTCAAAGAGAAACGTACCAAGGAAGCTTGAGGTGTTACATTACAATTGGCCAATTTTCCATTAGAACATTATTTAATTAGTCTAATTAGACATTATTCCATTATGTCATTAGACCAATAATACAATTTTTAAATTATTCCACTTGACCATTAGACCAATCAGTCAATTGACTACTTTGAAATTAGGCCGTTAGGCCAATTTTTCAAGTAGGAAATTTGGTCATTATTACAATTTCCAATTATTCCATTAAAATAATATTCCAATTATCCAATTGGACATTATGTTATTAGACCAATTAGTCATTAGTCCATTAGTCCATTTTTCTAGTTATCCAATTAAGCCATTTGGCCAATTAGAAAATTGTCCATTAAGATATTAGGCCAATTGGACATTAGGAAATTATTCCAATTGGCCATTTGGACATTATTCCAATTCTATATTAATCCATTTGGCCATTAGGTTAATTGTAAAATTAGTCATTAGTCCATTAGTCCAATTGGAAAAAATTTCAATATTCTATTTGAAAAGGTGTATTTTCCTCCTTATATTGAATGGATTAATACAAATAAAACATAAATATCATCATGAAAAGATAACTAAGTAACAATATAAATCATGATATTATTTCTATTCTATTAAATTACCTACTGATTCTCATTCTTGGGAATAGTAGTGCGCCCGAAAGTGTGAAAATAAGTCATTTAATATTTAATATTTTTGTTTGTTTTATATGCATCCTAAATCCAAAAATTCAATATAAGTAATAGGAATTAAATTTTATATTCAGCCCATTAAATATTATTAATACTTTAAACTCATGACTCTTCCAATATGTGATTGTTTTTTATATTGTGTTGTTGGATGATTGGGGAATATTGGTACACCCTCTAGATTAGAACTAAATCTACTCTTCCAACCAACATATAAATTGTGTTTATATGATCACCAGAACACCCCAAGATCCATCAACCTAGAAACCTTTTCATCTTCACTTACATAAAAGTTAAATTGACGCTACAATGATCATGTTAATTCATATGAATACAATAATAATATATATATAATTTTAAAAAATTTCTTACCAATATCTCTGCCCAAGATTTCTCCTTGTTGTCATTATGGATATACCTCTATGAGATAGGTTTCACCATAAGGATATCATTGTACTTGGATAAAGTTCCCATTACACTTCTACACTATTTTGAGTTTTTACCTATCATCTGGTTTCCTCATTGTAATCCACCATTATTTATGTTGGGGAATTATAGGATTCCCACATATGGTTCCACCCACTTTTCCTACTATAATATCCAACTGAATGAGATGAAAGGAAAACAATAATAATTATGGCATGGTATAATAGGGAAAAATTATGCGATATAATTTGACACACTTATAATAAAAAAAATATGACACAATCTTCTCAATAATCTATGATGAATCTGTGGGTTTTCCTGAATCAAAGTCCTTTGAAGGATGTGTCTATTAGAATTCATTTTATGGGTGATATTCAGGCACTGGAGTGGTAGCTGAAGGAATAGAATCATCATATACAAGATGTATAGTAGGAAATGGAGGTGGTGTAGACATGGTAGGATAGGGGTAGCAGGGTTGAGGATACATCAAATGATATGGATATAGTAATGATGGTAATATACCTATAGGTAGCATAGACATGTAATGGGATGAAGAGGATAAATGACATGATAATAGTGGTATGGGTGGGAACATCCATGGAGTATAATGATGAGGATGGAAAGGTGTGGTATATGGGATGTATGTTGGTGGTTCGGGGTGGGAATTGGTATGATGGGTTCTTTCTCTAGTGCTAGGATCACCCACACTCAGACCTATGCTTGTAGGGTGAGCAAGAGTCAACTCTGGTTTAACTAAATGTCCTAAAAAACTGATAAATAATACTAACATTAAATTAAATGTAATTTATATGAAAAATAATACAATTATTATACTCACCGAGGGAAGAAAACGAGGAAACTCACACTCACACATCTATTGATTGGTATCAAATAATCACTTCTTTTGAAATTCTTTGATATTTTTCATAATCTGTATAAGAATGAAATTTACAATTTTTAGAAACAGTTTTTAAAAATCATGCATACAACAAACAAGTCAAAGATGTTATAAAAATGTGATTACATTTTTCAGTAAAAATAATTTAAAACGAAGTTATACATTATTTAAAACCCCATTTTAAATAAGGTTTTATGAATTGAAATAAATATAATGAAATGGAATGAAAACAAAAAAAATACTAAAACAAACATTTCATTCCAAAATGGAACTATTAAAGTAACTACAACAATACCAACTTGAGAAATCCACTTCAAGGAAAATTGAATTAGCTATAAACATATATGTTTTATTCTATATATTTCCCACCACAACTTGAGGTTCAAAATCAACCCTCACAATGGGACAATTTGAGTCATCAAATGAAATATTTTTGGAAACAACAATGGGGGGTAAGTGGTTTTAATTTCATACCCATCATCCTGAAAAATATTTCATTAGATTAATTTATTAATGATAGTGTAATCTGGTCTCAGATTATCTTTCACATAAAAATATTTTTTTCCATTGATTCCAAAATTTATGGTTCGTTAGTTTCTAGGAACCGACTCATTCCAATAACTCTGAATCCAAAATCATCAATAAATATACCATGTCATTTCATTGAATCAAACCATTTAAATTTCATCATAGTGACTCAACCTTGAGAGTAGTAATATAATAACAATATTTTCTCATCAAGTCCATAATAAGACACATTTTCATATCGAGTACAATTATTTCATGCACTAAATTTATATTCCATTATGGTATTTAACATCACATCATCATTTTTTGTTCCCATTTTCAACACTCGATCATTTGTAATAAATTTATACCCATTGATTATTAAATATTTGTATTCATGAACCAATTAATTGGGACCAAAATACAACACTATTAATTATTTAAAAACAGAGCCAATAGGTTAACTAAATACTTAAAATATATATTAATAATAAAATTAATTTAATATCTATATTTTTGGTTAATTAAATTAAGGTTCAAAACATTGATTTAATCTGAGAAGGAAAATCTTGGCTAGGAATATCCTCTCTCCTTCTCAAAGGAAAAGATTGATGAACTCTACTTATAATTTGTTTATGTTCCCTACATAAATTTATAATAAAATTTTAAGGTATATGTGAAATTACATAGTATGAGATAACATATAAATATTAAAATTACTAACCTAATATAGTAATCGAACAAATTACAGTTAAATAAGACTTTGTGATGTGCCATATCCCACTCTTCAAGGTTTAATGTAGCCAATGTATATGACCAAGGAACTCCTCCTATTTGTGGAAGAGATCAAAATTAGGGCTTGTAACATCCCGGACTCAGATTCCACGGAAGGGTGCCACGATCCTATTGCATCACGTGGCCTCAGGCACATCTCCCGAAATTCTAGAGGCTTTTGACTAACAGTGATGGACTAGGTGAGTCAGTGGGGAGACTATTCCATCATTTCCAGAGTGTATCGCTATAGATAAATCATACATGCAGAAGAATTAAAGAACCATTCAATAAAAATAAATTGTGAAATACTACTAGTATAAATAAATCCATAATTCATATCATACACAACATTATGCTACATGTCATATGTTTCTAGTAAAATAGCTAAAATAGGATTCTGAGGGAGATGTATAATCTGTATAAAAAAAGTTCAAAAATGACAAAAATAATCCCAGTAGAATCTCAAGACTAAGAATGGTCCCATTATATCCTGCTCTTAACTAGAAAGTCAAGCACCTAGTTTTCCCTATTAAACACTTGTAATAATAAAATATTCTTGGTTCCCAAAAGGTGACCCAAAATGAGAGTGAGATAAAGTCCTATTAGGAAACCACCCATTTTTTGTTCCAATCAGACAGTGAATATTTATAGGAGACAATGTTCTATGAGTAAAGTAATAAACAAGGAGAAATCAAAATTTAAAAACCTTTACATGAAGGTACTCATTTTATATCTTTTTCATTTAATCAAAAAAATTAGAAATTCTATTACGTTGAATTTATAAGTCTTGAGATCTGGCTCAAGCCCAGTATCCCTCGTTTAATTGGTAGCAGAAGAGATGCCTTAGAGGTCTATCTAACAAGTAAAAGTGAAGATGGAATCCAATCTTGTTCATTGTCTTGATAGAAAAATCATAAGTCATCCCATTTTCATAATCAATTTATAACCATGTCTCATCCTTAACATTCCTAAATCGTAATCAAAGTATCACTCTAGGTGAAATCTCAATCACCACCCTAAAAACCCTTCCCTTGCGAACCTCTTCGGAACCCATTATATCTCTAGGCAAGGCGTAAACTCCATATCATCTTATTCCATCCTTAGAGGTCATATAAGGAATCCCCACATATCACCCATGACATATAGTCAAATAATCCTTTATTACATCCACAGAATCCCTTTGTTGGATCCATGTATCACTCGGAATATAATTATAGCCTCATGGAGACTATTCATGACATCCGTCAATGGATTCATGTATCACCCATGGAGTAAATAACGTTTAAGCCACTTAGTCTATTCATTTAATTCTAATTTGAATCCACATATCACCCAAGTTATATAAGTCAATAGGAACAAGAGTCTTTCGATGGAATTTCTATCCTGAATCAATGTATCACCCTTTCCAATAAATCATTTAACCAAAAAATAATCCATTTAAACATTCCACGGTCAAAACCAAAATTATTTAATATTGAACTCACCACAAGGGGGTGACTTAGGCATTTACCAACCTCATAAGGCTTTTCCTTTCATTTACTCAAATTGGAAATGCAATGAAGGGTGCAATTCATTCCAATTAATACAATTGTAGAACAAGGCCAAGTTCAAAGGGATTACCTTCAAATACTCACCAAGGAATTTTTAGAATAAGAATCCTAACAATCCTAAAAAGATAAAAAAGGGATAATCTATCATATATCTCATGTGGTAGAATGAACAATAGATAAATTAAATCCAATTTCATCAATTCAATTCATGGCCTTTATTTTACTCACACGAGAAAGGCAGGTAAACATGATTTAAAAATAAAGGCATACAGGGGTTGAGGTTAAATTCATCTATACTATACCTTTTAAAGATTTAAATTAAAATCTATCATTATTTCAATCCCATTAATAATAAATTCCATTTATAACACCACCTAAAAGGGATAAAAGGTGCACCTTAAGGGGTGTCCAAGGCATAAATTCATAAAGGGTCATTCAAGGTAAGTCGCCCATGGGGTTGTTCTTGTCCAAGGTTTACCCCCTATAAAAAGCATTAACAAGCCTATTGAATTGCCTAAAACATGATAGGAAACAATAGGGTTCAATTTTAATTAAGGTACAACGTGAAAAATGGGGGTATGGCATGTCGACACATAAAAATGATCCAACTTTCAACAAAAAGCAAGTGACCATCTACCTTAGGATCATGCTTGATAGCTCATCTAGTATCAAACTATGATTCTACCTAGTTTGGAATAAATCTAAAGAATGTAAAAAGAATGAGAAATCAGGACACATGATCCTAAATCCAAATAGCACAATTGATATCTAGAAGAATCAAGAACAGTTAAAAAGGAATTAAGGTTATACCATTATGGATCTGATGAGACAAATGGTTCTCAAATTGGAGTTCATATGGAGAAGGAATCTGAAATCCTAAGTTGGGATTCAAGAGGGCTCCCCAAAGGCTTACCATTCTTTGCAATGAATTATGGAGAAAATAATTTTAATTAATAAAAATTTCAAGGGAAAATAGATTATTTTATCCAAAATATCTGGGTTGCACAGTTTAGGTGATTGGTTTGTCAAACTGTGTTCCTTGTCTCATAGTCTACTATAGGATAAAGGGGCACTCACATGGTTTACCTGCATGGTTTACAAACCATTCATAAGCTATGCGAAGATCCTCTATCAAATTCTGCATAAACTAAAAATCTGATTGCATAGGTATGCACCTCCTCCGACATGGTTTCACCAAATTGTGTGTCATGTGAGCCCCCACTTTCCAGCCTCACATGTTTTAGTCAAAATATATGGCCAACCCCATAACGTTATCATGAACTGGGTGTAATGCTAAAAATACAAACAATATTTGGTCACCATGCTCTGGACCAACCCCAGACACACAATAGTCCACCATGACCCCAATGGGTGTCAGCCCTAGGTCATATTTACGAATTTAAACTGATAATTGACATAAAACTCAAGGTTTATCCCTCAAAGAAGAAACAGGTTCGAAAAAACATCCCCCCTTAAAGCAATTCGACACTGAATTTCCCTTCCAAGGGTGGTGAAGCATGATCTGAGAACAACTCCAGACACTGTGATTGTATATCGACCACCCACTCCTTGTTTCCACCCTACACACGGTCGTACTTCCATAGCACCCATATCAAAGGGACAAACAATCCTCAGAGAACCTTCATGATATGATCTCCAATACATATAGGATGCTCCTCAAAGGATACATCTACCTATAACTCAAACTCATTGGGTTAAAAATCATGATACATGTCTAAAAAGTAACTTCGCTACTAAGAAATGTGAAAGATTTCGTTCATATCCAGGTACTTATGAGGTAATTTTAACTGATAAGCGACCAGATGATCTAAATCTAGAATCTCGAATGGCTCCATGTACCTCCGTGAAATCTTATCCTATATCATAATCCTCCTATGTCCCAACCTCAGTGATACACAATGAAAAACCTAATCCCCGACCTTAAACTCTAAAGGTTATATGTGGTGATCGACATAATATTTCTAATAATATTGCACTGTATCCATCCACTTCCAAATAAACCTCACCTGCTCAGTGGTCTCCTAGACTAGATGAGGTCCCATCATAGCTTCTTCTCCTTCCTACAGCCAACACATTGGGGATTGGCATGGCCTACCGTACGAAGGCTCATATAGCACCATCTGTATAGTATCCTAAAAGATATTGTTATAGGAAAACTAAACCATGGGTATATTCCTCTCCCAAGAGCCCCTAAAATATAGTATTCATGCTTGAAACATGTCCTCAAGAACCTGAATCATGCACTATAACTCGCCATCTTCCTTGGGGTGGTAAGTTGTGCTCAGAAGCACCTATGTACTTAACACCATTTATATCCCTTTCTAGAAACAAGAATTAGATTGGACATCCCTATCTAAAACAATATAATGAGGGACCCCATGTATTTTTACTTTCACATATATATACATACTCTTAATATCATCAATTTAAAATGTCTAATTAATAAGTAGGAAGTAAGCGACCTTCGTGAGACTATCAACAACAACCCATACAAAATCATTACCTCTAGGTGAGATTGGTAAAATTATCATGACATCCATCATGACATCATTCCATTTCCACCCCAGAATTGGTGGCTTTTATAAAAGTCTAGTTGGTCACTGGTGTAATGCCTTCATCTTTTGATAGGTGAAACACCTCATTAAGAATCATCCTACATATCTTTTCGTACTCAGCCACTAGTACATATGATGTAAATCCTGATACATCTTGGTGACACCAGGATGCACTGCCCAAGATGAAGCATGAAAACCCTGCAGTAGTTCCTCATGTATATCTTCATAAATGCATATGAAACCATCTAACAATAGAACTTCATTCTCGCCTACTTTACAATCAGTTTGATCATCCCCACCTGTCACACTCTTTCATAGAACTAGTCTCATGGAATCAGATTGCTACCTCATCTTCACTCTGTCTAGTAGAGTAGAGGTAACATCTAAGTATGAAAGAAACATTTTCCCTTAACTATCGTGCACCTCAAACTGAATCTCATAGAACAACACCATATGTTTCCACTTTCTACTGGCCTACTGCACTTCATGTATCTTAGTCCTCCTTCTTAGTTCATCAGCCACCACATTTACTTTACCATGAATGTAGGTGAGATCAAATTCAAAACACTAGAGGTATTCTACTCACCTTAACTTCCTCAGATTCTATTCATGTTTTCTAAATAGGTACTTGAGAATTTTGTGTTACATAAACACCATAAAACTCTCTCCCAGTAAGTAATGTCTCCAATATCTCAACGCATGAACAACCGCAACTAACTCGAGATCATGTGTCACGTAATTTATCTCTTGTGGCTTCAGTTGCTAAGACCCAAACAAAATGACTCGATCCACCTGCATAATAACTGATCCTAGACTGTTACTTGATGTATCATATTACATAGTGTATGTTTTTCCTAGATTTGGAAAAATCAATATCGGTGCTGAAGTCAATCTCCCTTTTATCTCTTGAAATGTCATCTTGTTGGAATCTGTCCATACATACCTCACACCCCTCATAGTCAAGCAAGTCAATGGAACTTCTAAGCATGAGAAGTTCTATATGAAATGCATGTAGTAACCATAAAACCCTAGGAAATTTTTTAACTAAAATAATCTCATGGATTCTCCTAGTAAACTACAACTATCGCTTTCTCTAGGTCCACTAATACTCCTTTATCTGAGATGATGTGACCGAGGAAGTGAATTTGATCCATCCAAAAGTGGAACTTTGTTTAATTTTCATATAAAAAATATTCTCTCATTGTATTCAATGTGTTGTCAATATGTCAGGAATGTTTATGTCGATTATGATAATAAGCCAAGATTCCATCCATGAAAACCACTGCAAACTAGTTAAGATAAGGATGGAACACTTGGTTCATCAGTACAATGAAGACTGCTGGCACTTTTATGAGACTGAATAGCATATCCAAAAACTCATATAGACCATACCTACTCTGAAAGTATGTGAGAGGTATGTTTGATGGTCTAATATGCACTTCACAGTAACTATACCTCAAATAAATATTTTAGATGACTTGATCTCCTCAGAGATGGTCAAAGAGTTTATCTATCCATGGCATAGGATACAGTTCTTAACCGTCAACTGGTTCAATTTCCATTAATCCATGCATAGTTTGAGTGTATCATCTGATTTTTTTTCAAAAAGGACTATAGAACCACAAGAATATATACTAGGTTAGATTAAACCCTTTTCCTTTAAATCCTCTAGATTCCTCTTGATCTATTGCAACTCTATCATAGCTATCATGTATGGAGTAATGGATACCAGTACATCTCCTAGAACTAGCTCGATAGATAACGCTACCTCTCTCACTAGAAGTAATCCTAATAAACTATATAGGAAAACGTATTTTAAATAATAAACTAATCAAAGGAAATAAATCTTACATGTTCCTGTGTCATATATAAATAAACTCAAAATCTAGGTAGTCATCCTTCCCAGCCCATGATGTTGGAGTACTGCTTGGCTCGCTTGGACATCCCATTAACATTTTTGAAGAAACTCTCCACCCTCTAGTGATGTGAAATGCACCCTAAAACAATAGAAATCAACAATTTATGGAAAAAAAACTAAAAAATCCATCTAGAGAATGATATCAAAGCATATCATCTCAAGGACATAGATGTCTCATACGAGGTGACACCCACCAACCTCATGGGGCACTCCCTACATTGACTCACACCATTTTTTATCCCTAATAGTGTGTCTTGTGTCATAACACCATCATAAGTATAAATATTGAGCCCAAGGATTTCCAAAATGGGCACAAATATGAAACTATACGAATACATTATATGAAATTGTGTAGAAGCTAAAACAAATGCTAGTAGAATAGTACCTCTAACAGTATGAGGTTTGAGATCCTGCTACTGATAGGTCTGTTGCACTGCATATGTTTGGATTGTAATACGGCCCTATGACACTTCTTATATTCCATAAGCTGATCTACCATGTTGTCTATGTGATCCTGGGGTCTGGATACCATGGCCATGACCACAACCTCAGCCTAAACAGTTGGATTTACCCTAGATCCCTGCTTGATGATTAGCTGGTGACCCTGTTCCTGAACAAGGTGTCGGTGAAGACCCTCTCTCACTAGATGTTGGTTGAAACATTTTGTAGAAGTGTTATAAATTTCATATCTTGTTGAAAGATCGTCATTAGAATAACCCCTTCACACATTGTGGCCTCGTATGTCCCAGCCTACCACACTTGTAGCACTGTACCTAGCTACATGTAGAGATGTTATGACTGATAAAATTACCATGTGGATGCTACAGATGATCCTTCATACTACTAGTTGATGCAATACCAAAACAAATTGTCAAACCACCCTAGCCCATACCTCCAGATTTCCTTAGATTATGCTTTTTAATAAGTGCTTGATTCACAATTCTAGAAATTTTAGTCAACCTAATGATATTCACCTATGATTAGATGTCATTACTGATACCATCCTCGAATCTCCTATCTTTTGATAACTTGACACCCATAAGAATAGGTGTGAAATGTTGGAGCTCTACAAAACAGGCTGAGTATTCCATATCTGATAATGCACCATGCTCCAGATGTAAGAAATCCTATGATCTATTAGCCCTCAAAGTCTTGGGATATAAGTAATCATCAATGGACATATGAAAATATATCCAGGACATCTCATAATGATGACCAGTCTGATTGATAACGTCCCAGCATATCTTAGAGGAATCACACCACATGTACATAGTGAGATTTACCCTCCTCTTAAGAGGCATCTCTAAGTGATCAAAGATAAAAAAATCATGGCCTCGAGCCATGACCCCACTACCTATGGTCCTCCGCCCCCTGAAAATGTGTATGGATTTTGCTATTGAAATTCACACATCAACTCTGCCATAGTCAGGGTAGTTTGTGGTGATCTTTTAATGGTCTACATGAATCACAAGAATCCATCATGGATCTTTACCTTGAAACCCATGTCTAGTAAAACTCCTTCTGTCACAGCTGGAATGACTGGATGATCCACTTGTAGTCCAGAGGCCTACCACCTTCGAAGTATGATCATCACCACCCTTCTAGAGTATAACTAGAGTTCATCATGGTGGCATGACTCTACAATTCCAAACACACGCCTCCATGCAATATCATTATCATGGTTAATGGATAAAGAACATAGATACCAAAACAAGATAGTTCAAAACCTTCCTCTATAATAACTCACCCCACTATCTTCCCCATGGGTTAGGTCAGGGCATCATACAAGTAAGAGACACTTCCAAAATCCCACTACTAAGGTAAGGTCTGGTCAAGTTATCTATCATAATCCCTTCAAATTCCACTTATTTTCACATTAATTTCATTTCAAACTGAGTTCACATTAACAGTCATAATTGACACTCATTTATATTTTATCACATCCCCTTTAAAAGGAAAAGAAAATGGTACGCTGAATTCCAATCTATGGGGGCCCATACTCCCCTAGAATCAAATCTTGGCATCCATCCATAGTACATTCCAACACATTTCACTTTAAGGTTGAACCATGATCCACCAAATTCCCTTCTTGGAGGTCCCATACACCTCAAGGAGAAAATCATGATGTCTATCTATTACACACCATAACATATATCAATATAACTAACATAAAAGTAGGAATATATCTCATAGAACTTATCACAACTGCATGAAATCATTAATGTATCCTAAATGCCATGGCATAATTCATTTTTGTGAAATAAAGCAGGTACCTATATGATTAATGATATGGAATACCCTCATCTCATAAGGTTTAAACATGATGATACCCAAAATCATATCAATAATAATAGCATAATACACATGTGTCACCCAATAGTGCAATCAAATCAACTGAAATTTCTAAATCTAGAATATAAAAATTTCCATTTGAGGAAATTTGGATTTTACTTATATTCAAGGTAGATACCCTAAGGCACAACTCATTACCAAACTCCATTTAATTCATAGAACATTCTATTGTCTCCAAATAGTAAAGAAACTAGAGGAAACTCATTTAATAACACTTTGTAACTTCCCAGACCCAAATTCCATTGAAGGGGTGCCCCAAGCCTAGTGGGTCACATGGCCTCAAAAACATTTCCCCAAATTCCAGAGGCCACTGACTAGAAATGAGGGCCTAGGTGAGTTAGTGGGGATAGTATTCCCTCATTACCAGAGTGTATCATAGCAGAAAATTCATACATGTAGTAGAAGAAGTGAACCATACAAAATAAATAAACATTAGAAGAATGATAATATAAATAAAGAAAGAAGTCATATCATATACAAGATGATGGTACATGTCGAATGTTTCTAGTAAAATAACAAAACTGGAATACATGGAAGATGTACAATCCATATAAAAAAGTAAAAAAGACAAAAAATAATCCCAATATCATCACAAGCCTCAACTTGGTCTCATTATCCCATGCTCCTAACTAGTAAGTCAAGCATGTGTAGAAGGGAATTTTCTCTTATCCCCACCAACAAATATATTAATCTATTTGGGTCCAAAAAGGTGACCCAAACAGGTTGTAATATTAAATCCCAGTAGGAAACCATCCAAGGATTGTTCCAATCAGTTAGTGAATATATATAGCAGAAAGTGTGAAATGTGTAAAGTAATAAACAAGGAGAACTCAAAATATAAACATCCTTTATGTTCAGTTACTAATTTGATATCCATTTTATTTAATCAAACATTTAAAATTAAATTGAATTGAATTTATAAGTATTAAGATCTGGATCAAGACCAGCATCCCCTGGGTAACTGGTATCACACCAGATGCCTCAGAAAGGCTATTTAAACAAGTACAAGTGAAGAACAAATTGATTCTTGTGCTCTATCTTGGAAGAAACGTCATAAGTCATCCCATAAAAATATTCAATTTATTACCTGATCTCATCCATGAAATTCCAATATTCTAATTCATGTATTACTCCCACATGCAATCTCAACCATCACCCTACAAGCCTATCCATAACGAACCTCTGTGGAACCTAGTATCTCTCTAGGAGAGGCATAAAGTCCATATCATTTGATTCTATCCTTGGAGGTCCTATAAGTAGTTCCCAAGTATCATCCACAACATATTTCAAATGCCCCTTAAGTCCTTCCATGGAATTCCACTGAAGGGTGCCCCGAGCTAAGTGCATCACATGGCCTTAGGCGCCTCTCCCCGAATTCCAGAGGCTTCAGACTACTAGTGAGGACCTAGGTGAGTAAGTGTAGAGACTGTTCCCTCTTTACCAGATTGTATCGCTATGAAAAAATCATACATCTAGCATAATTAATGAACCATACAATGGAAATAAATATCAGAATACTGTTGATATAAATAAATCCACAAGTCATACCATATACAACATGATGGTACATGTCACATGTTTCTAGTAAAATAGCAAAAATAGAAATACTTGGGCTATATATTATCCGTATAACAAAAGTACAAAAAGGACAAAAATAATCCAGTAGAATCTCAAGACCTAGCTTGTTCCCATTATCTTCTGATCCTACCTAGTAAGTCAAAAACCTAGTTTCCCATTAATGACCCCTGTAATCATAAATCTATTCGGTTCCAAAAAGGTGACCCAAAACTAGGTGGTGAGATAACATCCTAGTAGGAAACCACCATGTTTTTTTCCAACCAGTCAGTGAATATTTATAGGAGACAATTTGCAATGAGTAAAGTAATAAACAAGGAGAACTCAAAATTAAAAATCCTTTACGTGAAGGTACTCATTTTATTTCCATTTCTTTTAATCAAAACAATTAGGAAATCCAATTACGTTGAATTTATAAGTCTTGAGATCTAGCTCAATCCCAGCATCCCTCATGTAACGGTTATAACAACAAATGTCTTAGAGGGCCACCTAATTAAGCACAAGTGAAGACTGAGTTCAAGCTTGTTCATTGGCTTGATAGAAACATCACAAGTCATTCCATTTCAATATTATATTTATAACAAGATATAATCCATAATATTCCTAAATTGTTATTAAAGTATCACTCTAGGTGAAATCTCAATCATCACCATACAAACCCTTCCCTCGTGAACCTCTCCAGAACCCAGTATCACTCTTAGTGAGGCATAATGTCCCTGTCATCTTATTCCATCCTTAAGGTCCTATAACGAAACCCCAAGTATCACCCATTAAATATAGTAAAATACCCCTTTATTCTATCCATGGAATCCCTTAGTTGGATCCACGTATCACTCAACATATAATTATTGCCTCAAAGAGTATGTCCATGGAATCCCTCACTACTAGGAAACTGGGTTTTCCCAAAACTTTTATACCAATAGTTCAATATAACAGTTGGTATAGGGGTACTTTACCAATGGGTTTATTCAAACCGTTGGTAAAGGATGAGTTTATTGATGTATTTCCCAATGGCTTGAAGAAACCTTTGGAAAATACATAAATTATTCTCCTTTTACCAATGGTTTGTACAAACCGTTGGTAAAGTCCTTGACTTAGGAAGGCGTTCCCAAAAGTTTGTCTAAACCGTTGGGAACGTTTTCCCCTAAATTTCCAGTGAACCCGATCTCTCATCCATGTGATTGAACTGCTAAATCCAAGACCTAATACCTCTCTCGCTCGAAAAATTTCCACCAGATCCATATTTAATGACAAAGTTGTTTTGTTATACACTTGAAATCTGTAAATAGTACCTTATGTTTAATGTTTTTAATATTTTTTATTGTTTTATGATTTGATTTGGATTATACCCAGGTTCGTGCAGTATGATGCCCAACAATTTGAATTTGATTTGTTTTTCGTTTTTGTTTTGTTTTCATGTGTGAATCAATTTATTTGAAGTGAGGGGGTGTAGGTGGTGGGAGGTGCAATGGGTGGGTGGTGCAGTGGGTGCGGGTGTGTGGTGGTGGGGTTGTTTAGGTGAGAGGGGTGAAATGAGTGAAGGGGGATGTACAGGTGGGGGTGTGTAGTGGGGGGGAGTATGTTGGGGGTGAGGTGGTGGGTTGTACAGGTGGTGGGGCGGTGATGTGCAAGCAGGTGGGGGGGGGGGAGTGTGCAGGTTGGGGGGGGATGTGCAGGGGTAAAGGGTTGTTTTTTGTTTTTTGTTTTAGTGGGGTAAAGGGTTTGTTTTATGTTTTTTTTTATGTTTTTTAGTGGGG